>LZPO01027450.1:301493-317344 GCA_001675575.1 Neotoma lepida | reverse complement strand
ACTCTCCCTCTGGCTGCTGTGGACCCAACTACATTGATCTTCTCTGGGGTCTTCGAAAGCATCATCTTCTCTTCTCTCGTTGGTCACTTGTACTTGTCCCTCCTCCTGAAATAATGCTGCCATCCTTTCCCTTCCCTGTTAAGCACTGTTCCATGTTTTATTTCTCACCTCACACATTATTAGTTTAGGGAAATCAATCATCACAGACTTTCTTGACCAACTCAACAGTTCCTTTTATTTGCTCTTTATCTTGTCTTTGAAGTAGTAAGCATGGTTTGCAATGTTATATTTATGTGTACTTTCTTAACTTCTGCCTCCCACTGTCAGGGCTGTAAGTACTCAGGTGGTAAAAATACTGTCTGATTTTGCTTATTGTTATAGCTTCAAAGCATCCAAACTCTCTGACTCATGATAGACCCTNGGCATTCTCTTGAATAAGTAAATAAAGAATTCAGGGCCTGTCCTTAATAACTAGAGCCAGCTGATAATTACAGTTACAGCCTCACTCCAGCATCAGTTTCACTGTTAGCCGGACAAGTCTTATATTGCCACAACGTTCCAAATGTTAAGAAGGTCTCCATCATCCCAGACATAACCACAGTTCCCGGTTGCCTCCATCTGTCCTGAGCCCTCCCACCCACTTGCCACTAACACCAGGAAGGGCAGAACCACCCACCTGCCCATTGTGTGTCCCATGGCAAAGCTCTGAGGCCTTTGCACTTCTGTCCCTTATGTTTCAAGTTAGTTCTATTTTTGCTGGTCTGTCTAATCCCCGTAGCTCGTTTCCGAAGCTGGTTATGACTGGTAGGGGGATGAAAGGCAGTGCACTAGAATCCATGGACTTTTCCCAAATCAACACAATACAAGCATGAAACGTACAGCCTTGTCGAGTGGTCTTTTTGCCCTGAGATTCTCATTGCTTCCCTGTTCTTCTTTCCTTTTCTGCAACCCCTGGCAACCATGATTTATGTTTCCATAGTTTCGCCTTTTCTAGCACATCACACAGTTGGAATCATATGGTAGCACTCTTTTCAGAATGGATCCTTTAGTAACGTGTGCTTAAGTTTCTTTCATGTGTTTTGAGGCCTTGAGAAGTATACTTGTAGTAATACAAAATGCTCCTCTGTCTAGATCAACCATTGTTTACCTGTTCATTTTCTGAAAGATGTTTGCTCATATACTAAAGGATAGCTCACTTGATTTCAGGCTTTGGTAATTATGAAAAGATCTATTGTATATGTCATGTGTATATATATGTTTTTGTGAGGACCTGTTTCCAATTGCTTTCAGTAAATGTCCAAAATGATTTCTGGAGCATATAGCATATAATGTTTAAAGTATTTTTATATTATCATAAGTAGGTTACATAAGGCCATTTTCATGTAAGTGTGTAATGTACTTTCAGCATATTTCCCCAATTCTCTGCTGCTCTCTCCTTTCTGACCCCTCTATATCGCATTGTTCCTTTGCCCCCCTAGATAGTTCCATATCTATTTTTAGTCATCTATATTATATGATGTGCTGGCTAGTTTTATGTGAACCTGACCCAAGCTAGAGTCATTTGGGAAGAGGGAAGCTCAAGGAGAAAATGACTCCACCAGATTGACCTGGAGGCAACCTTGTGGTGCATTTTCTTGATTGGTGATTGATGTAGGAGGGTCCAGCTCACTGTGGGTGGTACCTCTTCTGGGTTGGTGGTCTTAAGTGCTATAAAAGAAAGCTGAGCAAGCCATAGGGAACAGGCAAGTAAANCAAACTTTTCTGCATCCNCTCCTGCCTCAAGTTCCTGCCCTGACTTCCTTAGATGATGGACTACAAACTTTAAGATGAAATAAACCCTTTCCTCTCCTAGTTGCTTTTGGTCATGGTATTTTTATCACAGCAATAGAAACCCTAACTAATATATATGNTTCTATGTATCTACATAGAGTCTAGTATCCACAAATAAGAGAAAACACAACATTTATCTTTCTGAGACTGACTAAATTTGCTTAATGGGATTATTTTCAGTTGCATCCATTTGTTTCCTGCAAGTGACTTAACTTCATTCATCTTTGTGACTGATATAATTCCATTGTGTATATACATCATGTAACTTAACCATTGTGAGTAGTGCTGCAATAAACATCAATATGTAAGTATGTCTGTGAAATGTTGACTTGGAGTCATTCAGGTAGATATTAAGGTGTGGCATAGCTCTGTCATGTGATAGGTCTGTATTTAGTTTTCTGAGGGGCCTCTATACTGATGTCCACTAGGGCTAGACTAATTTACATTCATACCAAGAGTGTATGAATTCCTTTTTGTCCAAATCCTCACTAGCCTTTGTTGTTATGTGTTTTCTTCATTGCCATTCTGACTTGGGTGAGACAGACACTTGATGTAGTTTTTGTTTGCATTTCTCTGATGGCGAGTGCTTTTAAACACACTTACACATGTTTGCTGGCCATGGGTTCTTTATCTTTTGAGAACTGTGTGCTCATTTCATTAATTCATTGGTTGGGTTGTTTAATTTCTTGTTAGTTTTGAGTTATTTGTGTAGTCTAGATATTAATTCTGTTAGATGTAGAGCAAAGATTCTCTTCCATTATATAGGCTGTCTACTCACTCAATCTATAGGTTGTTTACTTTGCTGTGCAGAACTCTTAATTTAGTGAAGTCTCATTTGTGAGTGGTTCAGTTTCTGGTCTTTCATTAATGGCCATTGATCCATTTAGAGACAATTTTCTGGAGGGTGAAAGGCAAGTATCTCATTTCATTCTACTACAGGTAGATATCCAGTTTTTGCTGCCACCACTTGCAGAAAAGATTGACTTTTCTCTAATGGATACTTTTAGGATCTCTGTCAAAATCATGTTGCTACAGCTATGTGGGTCCATTATTTTGTCCACTGATCTACATCCCTATTCTTGTGCCAGTATTGTAAATTGCTACTATGTGTTGGGTGAATTTTTTTCTGGGGAAATAGGAACAAGCGTCTACCCACTCCAGATGAAGCACCATAGTATAATTCCACCAAAGTCCCAGCTCATGAACCAATTATTTTATTGACTTACTTACAGAGCATGTGTGAAGGGCTACTTACGGAAAACTGACTCCAAACAACCACACCACAGAAAAGTCTCATCCAGCCTTGAGGACAAGTTCTCCACAATAGTACAGCGGAGTCCCCTCTCTGGTTAACTTTCCACATTCAATATGCTCAGTCACTTCCCCAGACTACTAGACCATGTGCAGCTTATGGAGAATTTCATGCAGAGGGAGAAATAGGAAACAGTGGCTGGAATCTCAAGTGAGGGTCTTATAACCTCCAGGACACTCTTCTATGAAGGACTACTAAGAGACCCAAGCTTGAAGGGCTCTTGGACTAGTCACAGCTGCTCTGATGAAGATGGTAATGGCTATTACACTCAGAGGACAACACCATGGCTCTGCAGTACAACTTGAAAACAGGTAGGTGACACCTCCAGCATTGTTCTTTTGCCCAGGATTACTTTGGTTATCTTGGGTCTTGTCCTAGATAGCCACAACTGTCAACTTTACAAAGATTATGGTCATTTGAGGAAGTCTCAGTTGGGGGATTGCCCAGATCAGATTGGCCTGTGGCCATGTCTGTGGGGAAATTTTCTTGACTAATGATTGATGTGGGAGGGCCCGGCCCACTGTGAGTGGTGACATTCCCGGGCAGGTGGTCCTGGGCTGTATTAAAGGCAAGCTGAGTAAAGAACAAGAGAGCAAGCCAGGAAGCAGCGTTCCTTCAAGGTTGCTGCCTTAGTTCTCCAGCGCTTGCCTTGATTTCCCTCAGTGATGGACTATGATCCAGAGGTGTAATCCAAATTAACCCTTTCCTCTTTGAGATGCTCTGGTCCTGGTGCTTATCACAACAACAAAAAGTAGCTAGAACATGTCTTTTGTATGCTCATATACATTTTAAGTTTTTTTTCTCTCTTTTGTGAAGATATTAGAATTTTGATGGAGAATGCACTGAATCTACAGATTACTTTTGGTAGTAAAGCCATTTTCATGCTATTAATCTTTCTAATCCATAAGAATGCAAACTCTGTCTTCTGGTGTTTTTGTTTGTTTGGTTTTGGTTTCTTTCTTCAGTGCTTTGAAGTTTTCATTGTAGAGGTCTTTCATTTCCTTGGATAGGTTTATTCCTGGTACTTTGTTTTCCTGTGGCAATCGTAAATGGGATTGTTTCCTAGTGTATAGGAAAGCAACTGATTTTTTTTAAATATTCATTTTGTGTCTTGCCTCTTAGAAAATATTCATCAGCTCTAAGAGTTGTCTAGTGGAGTCCTCAGGGTCCCTTATGTGTAGGATCATTGCAAATAAACATACTTTGACTTCTTCCTTTCCTATATGTATCAAGTTGCAGTAAGACTAAGCACCTCCCATTTNTTAAGGCTGGGCAAGGTGACTCAGTATGAGGAGTAGGGTCGCAAAAGCCAGTAAAAGAGTCGGAGACAGCCCTTGCTCGCACTGTTAGGAGTCCCATAAGAAGACCAAGCTACACAACTGTAACATGTATGCATAGTACCTAGGTCAGTCCCATGCAGGCTCCCTGGTTGTTGTTTCAGTCTCTGTGAGCCTATATAAGTCTAGGTTAGTTGATTGTGTGAGCCTTCCTGTGGTGTCCTTGACCCCTCTGGCTCTATACTCCTTTCTCCTCCTCCTCCACAGGATTCCCGAACTCTGCATAATGTTTTACTGTGGGTCTCTGCATCTGCCTCTATCAGCTGTCAGATGACGCCTCTCTGATAACAATTGGCCCAGGTGCCAATCTAGTCTCTCTGGGTCTGTGGATCGTAGCATAGTTATCCTTTATTTTACAGCTAATATCCACTTATGAGTGAGTACATACCATGTTTGTTTTCTGTCTGGGTTACCTCACTCAGGATGATTTTTTTCTATTTCCATCCATTTGCCTTCAAATTTCCTGGTGTCCTTGCTTTTAACAGCTGAGTATTACTCTATTGTGTAAATGTAACACATTTTCTTTATCTGTTCCTCATTTGAGGGACATCTAGGCTGTTTCTAGGTTGTGACTATTACAAATAAAGCTGCTATGAACATAGTTGAGCAAGTGTTCTTGTGGTGTGATTGAGCATCCTTTGGGTATATGCCCAAGAATGGTATAGCTGGGTCTTGCAGTAGGTTGATTCCCAGTTTTCTAAGAAACTGCAACACCAACTTCCAATATGGCTGTACAAGTTTGCACTCCCACCAACAATGGAGGAGTGTTCCCCTTGTTCCACATCCTCTCCAGTATGAGCTGTCCCTTGTGTTTTTGGTCTTAGCCATTCTAACAGGTGTAAGATGGAATCTCAGAGTTGTTTTGATTTGCATTTCCCTAATGGATAAGCATGTTGAACATCTCCTTAAGCCATTTGAGATTCTTCTGTTGAGAATTCTCTATTTAGATCTGTACCCCATTTTTAATTGGATTATTTGGTTTGTTGATATCAGTTTCTTGAGTTCTTTATATATTTTGGAACTCAGTCCTTTGTTGTATGTGGGGTTGGTGAAGATTTTTTCCCATTCTGTAGGCTGTCATTTGGTCTTATTGACAGTGTCCTTTGTCTTACAGAAACTTTTCAATTTCATGAGATCCCATTTATTAATTGTAGATCTTAGTGCCTGTGTTATTGATGTTCTGTTCAGGAAGTTGCCTCCTATGTCAATGAGTTTGAGATTACTTCTCACTTTGTCTTCTATCAGGTTCAGTGTATCTGGATTTATGTTGAGGTCTTTGATCCACTTGGACTTGAGTTTTGTGCAGGGTGATAAATATGGATCGATTTGCATTCTTCTACATGCCAACATCCAGTTAGACCAGTATCATTCATTGAAGATGCTTTCTTTTTGGCTTCCTTGTGGAAAATCAGGTGTTCATAGGTGTTTGGATTTACATCCAGGTCTGCATTTTGGTTCCATTGATCCACATGTCTGTTTTTATACCAATAGCATAGTTTTTTATTATTATTATTACTATAGCTCTGTAGTAGAGCTTGAAATCACAGATGGTGATACCTCTGGAAGTTCTTCTATTGTACAGGATTGTTTTAGCTATTCTGGACTTTTTTTCCATATGAAGTTGAGTAATGTTCTTTTGAGGTCTGAGAAGAATTGTGTTGGGATTTTAATGGGGATTGCTTTGAATCTTTAGATTGNTTTTGGTAAGATGGCCATCTTTACTATGTTAATCCTACTTATCCGTAAGCATGGGAGATCTTTCTGTCTTTTGATATCTTCTTCAATTTCTTTCTTCAAAGACTTGAAGTTCTTGTCATACAGGCCTTTCACTTGTTTGGTTAGAGCTACCCTAAGATATTTTGTGTTATTTGTGGCTATNGTAAAGGGTGATGTTTCTCTGATTTCTTTCTCAGTCCGTTTATCATTTGTATATAGGAGGGCTACTGATTTTTTTGTTTTTTAGTTAATCTTGTATCTAGCCACTTGACTAAAGGTATTTAGCAGCTGTAGAGTTCCCTGATAGAGTTTTTGGAGTCANTTATGTACACTATCATATCATCTGCGAATAGCAAAAATTTGACTTCTTCCTTTCCAATTTGTATCCCCTTGATCTCCTTTTGTTGTCTGATTGCTCTAGCTAGAACCTCAGGTGGTATATTGAATAGATATGGAGAGAGTGGAAACCTTGTCTGGTTCCTGATTTTAGTGGAATTGCTTCGAGTTTCTCTCCATTGAATGTGATGTTGACAATCAGCTTGCTGTACATGGCTTTTTTACTCTTTTTTTTTGGTTTTATATTTATTTATTATATATACAGTATTCTGCTTGCATGTAAGTCTACAAGCCACAAGAGGGCACCAGATCTCATTATGGATGGTTGTGAGCCACCATGTGGTTGCTGGGAATTGAACTCAGGACCTCAGGACCTCTGGAAGAACAGTCAGTGCTCTTAACCTCTGAGCCATCTCTCCAGCTTGTACATGGCTTTTATNATGTTTAGGTATGTTCCTTGTATCCCTGACCTCTCCAAAACTTTTATCATGAAGGGATGTTGGATTTTGTGGAAGGCTTTTTCAGCATCTAATGAGACGACCACATATTTTTTTTCTGTCAGTTTGTCTATATAGTGGATTACATTGACAGGTTTTCATATGTTGAATCATCTATGCCATCTGTGGGATGAAGCCTACTTGGTCACAGTGGATAATCTTTTTGATATGTTCTTGGATTTGGTTTGCCAGTATTTTATTTAGTANTTTTGCATCGATGTTCATGAGTGAAATTGGTCTGTAATTCTCTGTCTTTGTTGGGTCTTTGTGTGGTTTGGGTATCAGGGTGACTTTGGCCTCATAGAAAGAATTTGGCAATTTTCTTTCTGTTCCTATTGTGTGGAATAATTTGAAGAGTATTGGTATTAGCTCTTCTTTGAAAATCTGGTAGAATTCTGCACTAAAACCATCTAGCCCTGGGCTTTTTTTGTTTGTTTGTTTGTTTGGAAGACTTTCAATGACTGCTTTGATTTCCTTATGGGTTATAGGTCGATTTAAATTGTTTATTTGATCTTGATTTAATTTAGGTAAGTGGCATGTGTCAATAAATTTGTCCATTTCCTTTAGATTTTCCAGTTTTGTGGAAAACAGGTTTTTGAAGTATGACCTAATGTTTCTCTGTATTTCCTTGGTGTCTGTTGTTATGTCCTCCTTTTTGTTTCTGATTTTGTTGATTTGGATTCTTTGCCTTTTAGTTAGTTTGGATAAGGGTTTATCTATTTTGTTGATTTTCTCAAAGAACCAACTCTTGGTTTCATTGTATTGTTCTCTTTGTTTCTACTTTGTTAATTTCAGCCCTCAGTTTGATCATTTCTTGCCATCTACTTTTCTTAGGTGTGTTTGCTTCTTTTTGTTCTAGAGCTTTCAGATGTGTTGTTAAGTTGCTAGAATGAAATCGCTCCAAATTCTTCATGAAGGCACTTAGTGCTATGAACTTTGAACTTTCTTCCTCTTAGCACCGCTTTCNTTGTGTTCCATAGGTTTGGGTATGTTATACNTTCATTTTCATTGAATTCTGGGAAGTCTTTTAACTTCTTTATTTCTTCCTTAACCCAGTGGTAACTCAGAGAGTTGTTCAGTTTCTATGATTTTGTAGGCTTTCTGTAGTTTGTGTTGTTGTTGAACTCCAGCTTTAATACAAGGTGATCTGATAAGATATAGGGGATTATTCCAATTCTTTTGTATCTGCTAAGACTTGCTTCATGACTAAGAATATGTTCTATTTTGTAGAAGGTTCCATGAGGTGCTGAGAAAAAGGTATATTCTTTTGTGTTTGTGTGAAATGTTCTGTAGATATCTGTTAGGTTCATTTGAATCATAACATCTGTTAGTTCTGTTATTTCTCTGTTTAGTTACTGTTTGGATGTCCTGTCCATTGGTGAGAGTGGGGTGTTGAAGTCTCACACGATTATTAACGTGTGGGATTTAATGTGTGATTTAAACTTTTAGCAATGTCCCTTTTACAAATGTGGGTGCCCTTGTATTTGGGGCATAGATGTTCAGAATTAAGATATCATCTGGTGGATTTTTCCTTTGATGAGTATGAAACGTCCTTCTCCATCTCTTTTGATTAATTTTAGTTTGAAGTCTATTATGTTACTTACTAAGACAGCTACACCAGCTTACTTTTTAGGTCTGTTTGATTGGAAAATCTTTTGCCAACCCTTTACTCTGAAATAATGTCTATCTTTGATGTTGTGGTGTGTTTCTTGTATGCAGCAGAATGTTGGATCCTGTTTTCATACCCAATCCATTAGCCTGTGTCTTTTTATTGGTGGATTGAGTCCATTGATATTGAGAGATATTAATGACCAACGATTGTTAATTCCTGTTATTTTGGTGGTGGTGGTGGTTGTGTGTGTGTGTGTGTGTGTGTGTGTATGTGTGTGTGTATGTGTCTGTGTGTGTCTATGTGTGTCTGTGTGTTTCCCTTCTTTGGGTTTTACTGGTGTGAGATTATCTATTGCCTGTGTTTTTGTGAATGTAGTTAATTCCTGGGGTTGGAGATTTCCTTCTAGTACCTTCTGTAGGGCTGTGTTTGTGGATAGATAATGTTTAAATTTGACTTTGTCATGGAATATCTTATTTTCTCCATCTATAGTGGTTGACAGATTTGCTGGGTGTAGTAGTCTGAGCTGACATTTGTGGTCTCACCATCCGCAAGACATCAGTCTAAGCCCTTCTAGATTTTAGGTCCTGCTGTTGAGAAGTTGGGTGTGATTCTGATAGGTCTGCCTTTGTATGTTACTTGGCCTTTTTCCCTTGCTGATTTTAATATTCTTTCTTGGTTTTGTATGTTCAGTTTTTTGATTATTATGTCGCGAGGGGATATTTTACTTTCTGATCCAATCTATTTGGTGCTCTGTAAGCTTCTTGTACCTTTATAGGCATGTCCTTAGTTAGGTTGGAAAATTTTTCTTCTATGATTTTATAAAATATATCCTCTGAGGTTTTAAGCTGGGTTTCTTCTCCTTCTTCTATTCCTATTATTCTTATGTTTGGTCTTTTCATAGTGTCCCAGATTTCCTGGTGTTTTGTGTTAGGAATTTTTAAGATGTAACATTTTCTTTGACTGATGAATCTATTTTCTTTATNGTGTCTTCAACACCTGAGATTCTCTCTTCTATCTCTTGTATTCTGTTGGTGATGCTTGTGTATGTAGTTCCTGTTTGCTTACCCAGATTTTTCATTTCCAGGATTCCCTCCATTTGTGTTTTCTTTATTGTTTCTATTTCCATTTTCAGGTCTTGAAGAGTTTCTTTTATCTGTTTGCTTGTTTTTTCTTTTAGGGATTTATTGATTTCCATTTTTTTTGTTTGTCTTTTCCTCAATTTCTTTAAGGGATTTTGTTCATAACCTCTTTAAGGACCTCTATCATCTTCTTAAAGTAATTCCTAAGGTTATTTTCTTGTGCTTTAGCTGTGTTGGATTGTTCAGGTCTTGCTGTTGTAGGATAGCTGGGCTCTGGTGATACCATATTGCCTTTTCTCTTATTGANTGTGTTCTTATACCGGCATTTAGGCATCTGGATTTGGGATGATTTTAGGTCTAGGTGTTGATTCTTGCATTTGTTTTTGTTAGATGGGTTTTTATTCCTTGGTTTCTCTCTCCTCTCTGATTTTCTGGCCTAAATGGCCAAGGGTTCTGGTGACTAGTGTGTCTTCAGGTTCAGTAGAGTGTCTCCTCTGGGTTTTGGGGGGCTATGGGTCCCTAGATCTGGCCTGGCCGCTGGTAAGACCAAAGTCCCCTTCCAAAGTTGTAGACCAGGATATGGAGCCCAGGTGGGGGCCTAGACTGGGCTCCCTAGATCTGGTCTGATGCCTCTGGGGTCGCTAGGGCCAGCCTGGCCTCCAGTACATCTGCCAGTGATAGGGTCTCTAGATCTGTCCTGTGCTCCTGCAAAGCTGAATTCTTCTGAAGTTGTAGACCTGGGTCTTTAGATTTGGCCTGGCCTCTGGTAAAGTAGAAGTCTTCTTCTGAAGTTGTAGACCAGGATATGGAGCCAGGGGAAGGGGGTTGGGGGACAGGGTGTGTGCAGTCTGTGGTTGTTGGACAGGCTTTAAAGGCATTTTTGTGGGTAGTGGGCAATGTCTTACCTTGGGTTCCATGATCCTGCCTGGCCTCTGGTAAAGCCAAAGTCTTCTTTCAAAGTTGTAGACTAGGATACAGAGCTAGGGGTAGGGGTGGGAGTGGGGAGATAGGGGTGTGCNGTCTGGAATTGTTGGGAAAGTTTAATGGGGTTTAGTGGGTGGTAAGCAGGNTCTTATCTGGGGTTCCTAGGACCAGCCTGGCCTCCTGTAAGGCTGTCGGGACTGTGGGCCCTAGTCTTTCTCCTGTCTTACTAATTTAGCTAAGACTTGAAGCACTACATTGAATAGGAATGGAGAAAATGGACGCTTTTGTCTTACTCTCAATTTTAGTGGAAATGCTTTGAGTTTTCCTCTATTTAGTATAATATTGGCTATTCTTTTGTTATCTATGCCCTTTATTATACTGATATGTAGTCCTTCTGTTATGTTTCCTGAGGACTTTTATCATGGTGTTAGATTTTTGTCAAAATCCTTTTCTGTCTATTGAGACAACCATGGGATTTCTTCTCTGAGTCCATTCGTGTGATGTATTACATTACGTAATTTGCCTGTTGAATCACCCCTGTATCGCTGGAATAAAGCCAATTTTATTGTGGTAAGTGATCCTTTCTGCTATGTACTTAAATTTGGTTTCCAAGTATTTGAGAATTTTTGTCTATATTCATAAGGGAGATGAGCGTATAATTTTTTTATTGTTTTTGTATCTTCATTTGGTTTTGATATCATGGGTGTGTTTGTTTTTCTCTTCAGTCTGAAGCATTCCTTCAGCTATCTTCAGTAGTTCAGTGGTCACAGATCTTTCAATTGGTTTCTGTCATGAGATTTCTTTCTCTTTCAGTTATAACAAATGGCTTTGCTGGTCAATTATTGTTTCTTAGTACTTGGACCATGACATTCATGCTGTCCTGGCATTTAGGGCTTGGGAAATATGCTATAATTCTGATGGGTTTCCTTCATGTGTGACTTGGTGCTTGTCTTTTTTAGCTCTCAGTACTTTTCTTTGTTCTCTATCTATAGTGTAATGTGGGTGGTTCTTTTCTGTCCATTTGGTGTTCTAAATATCTGCTGAGAGAACAGTCATCTCTCTTTCTAGATTTGCAAAGCTGTCTATGATCTTATTGAATATATTGTTAACGACTTTAGAATGAAAAGTTGTTTGTTTGTGTGTGTGTGTGTATGTGTGTACATGTGTGTGGATATGTGCTATACTGTATGTGTGGGTGTAAGAAACAGCTCGTAGGAGTTAGTTCTTTCCTTCTACCATGTAGAGTCCAGGGATCAAACTCAGGCCGTCAGGGCTGCACATAAGCATCCCTACCCACTGAGCCATCTATCTCACCAGCCCCNTTTCTAAAATTTAAGTTCGATTTGTTTTCAGTATTTCTTTTANGGAATTTTTATTTCATACCTTATATTTATTTTATTATTTTACTCAGTTACTTGAATCCTTTTGGAATTCATTTAGTAGTTCATTTGTATCCTCTTTGATTTTAAAAATGTTTTTATAATCACTCTTTTAAACTTCAAGATTTCATCTTGATTTCACTCTCACTGGGAGCCATTACTATAGAATTGGCATTTTTCCAGGAGGAGAACCACACTGTCTTGATTTATCTTTTCTTATATTACTGTTTGGACTTATGTATCTGGAGTTATTGCACAGATTAGCTTTAGTTTACTTTTTATTTGGCTGTATTCATTGAGTTGAAGTACTTGCAATATCCAGTTGGGGCTACATTATGATGAGGTGGAGGTGCATTGCTCATAAGTTAAATATTGAATCCATGTACTTAGTGTAAGCAAGGGCACAGTGAAACCACTGAACTAGACCACTCTATGGGTGGAAATAAAGGTTTATTCAAACTGCCAGGGCAGAGAGAGAAGCAAAAGGCAGGGAAAGCATTGCCAGTTTTAAAGAAACAGGCTGCCCCAGGAGGGAATCTGTAAGCTGGAACAGCATGGAAGTTAGAATAGTGATGGGGGAGATTTGCAGGCCAGAAGAGCTAGAGGACTAGTGTGGGGCTTTGATGTGCATCACAGATAGTGTTAATAGGGAACTGGATGCCCCATGCTGGAGTGTAAAGGCTGATAAGGGAAGTAGTGGCTCTTCCTAACAGGTAGAAACCTGCTTCTCAAGCTCCTAGGGAATGCTGATTTTTTACTTGTTTATCTGCTAGCAATCCCTCCATTTACCAGATCAGAGTCCAGCCTGAGCTGAGCCCAGACTGTCATTAATGACCTTGTCAGTGACACTGCCATTTGGGGGATTGGGCACTCACTTTGGACCCAGTGTTTAAGGCGCATTAACTGTAGAAGCAATTGCAGTTGCTGAATAAGCCTGATGTGCACTGTGCTTGACAGTTACAAACAGTGATCCCTTTAACATCAATAGCTATTGGAGAGTCAGTTGGCAAGACTAGCACAATGTACAGTAGAATATCACTTACTGGGATTAGATGGGAAAGGGAAGCAAAGTGGTTTGGGGTAGGGGTTAGTACTAGATCAACTGAGAAAAAAATAGAGGGGAAAATTTAGTGGGAAGGGAAGGTGGGATAGTTCTTAGGGTCCACAAAGAGGAGATGAGACGAAGAGAAATAGGAAAAGAAGTAGGCATGAGAGGAAATGTGTATGAGTTGTGTGTAGGAAGAACAATAGAACACACGTAACAGCAGAATGGTTAGAGGAANNTGTGGGACACTACAAAGTCCAACTGAGAAGCATACNGACTGAAGCAAGGCCACCGCAAGGCATTTATGCAAGAGTGGAAATTNAAAAAGAAATAGAGGGCTGGAGAGATGGCTCCGAGGTTGAGAGCACTGACTGCGCTTCCAAAGGACCTGGGTTCAATTCCCAGACCCCACATGGCAACTCATAACTGTCTGTAACTCCAGTTCCAGGGGGCCTGACACTCCTCTCACACAGACATATATGCAGGCAAAACACTAGTGTTCATAAAATAAAAATAAATAAAATTAAAAAAAGAAATAGAAATAACAGAAATCATCAACAGAAAAGACCACNTGGAACAAGAGCACATTAGGTTAAAAACATCACATGTTGGGAATTCTTTCTTGATGNGAAGGAATTTGAAGACTTTCCCTCCCTCTAATGTTTTTTTGTCGCAAACTAAGCTAAAGGATGAAGTGTAATTCAAACCCATGAAACCTGATTTGGGGTGTGCATTGCCCTAGTGGAGTTGAGACCAATTACTTTTGACTTTTTCCACAACTGTTCTGAGTTGAATGGTCTAGTTCTCAGTTGNCTCCTTCCTCCTTTCTNAGGATCCCCAGAGCTCAGAGTAGGGTGAGTGGATTAATGTAAGAANGTAAGGTTAGAATCGAGCCTCTGCTGAGGTCGTATCTGCCNCNNCATCCTCTTAGAGACACTGACAGGCATTGTCTGTGACGCTGTGAATCTCCAGTTAACAGACATCCATGGCTAGGATCTCTCACCTGGGAAGTGAGTTAACATCAAAGCTGNCATTGGTTGTCACACATGCTGGTCCCCACCCCATTCCTGGCCTCTTGCCTGGGTATCAAAGAGCTTTGCTTCAGGCTTGTGCTGTGACTCCTCAGCCATCATTGAAAAAGCATAAAAACAAGCCTTACTTCTGCCACATGGGCTTTGGTGTCTCCCTTCAGAGAGCCCCACCAGGCTGTCTGTTCCTGGAGTTGGGCGTTGAATTCTACTCAGAGTCCTTGCCATGCTGTTGCCAGACTGCATGTCTGATCTTGGCATTAATAACTCTCCTAATAAACCATTACTCTTCAGTAATCCATCTCAGTGTCCCCTGGAGCCCCTGTGAAACCTTTCAGGAAGCGCTTGCTGTGGGTTCCTGCTGACTTCAGCCAAGGAGTCTGCCTCAGCCTCAGTATCCAATTCCAGTCCAGGCCTCCACAGCCAGGACTGCTCCTCAGTACTGNCCCCTTCCAGGCTTTACAGCAGCTCCTCCNTGGAGCTATTCCCNGGTGCTAACATGTGTAGGGAGAGGACAGTGCAGGCNTCTGTGCGATGGTCCCATTGACCTCAGCTGGAGCTCTGTGAGTTGAGACTGAAGCATTGCATCTTCAGGCCTCACCATCAGTTGTGTGTCCAGTTCTTGGTTGTCCAGTTAACTGTTCCTGTGACACCAATGTGTGTGAGGGAAGTACTTCTCTGGTGGTTTGCTCATCAGAGTTACTCAGTCCATCTAGGTGTGGGTTCTCAGCACCCATGTCTGCTTCCTCAAGGAGATAAATCTGGCTTGATACATTTGGTTGCACTTATTGTCTCTTGCAGGAGGAGANATTATGATTTATCCAGTTTTTTTACTTCTATTGAGTTGAATGGATGGGACAGACATCTAATCCTCTAATTTATGCAGAAGTCATGTTTTTAGATTGTAAGAAATTGTCAGGATGTTGTCTAAAGTGGCTGCACCATTTTTCATTCCCACCCAAAGTATGTGAGAGGTTCCCATCGTACCATCGTTTACATCCTCCTCAGTGCTTGTTGTTGTCAGTGTTTTGAACTTTGGCTAATCTAATAGGTGTATAGTAGAACTCCATTTGATCTATATGATGCTGGGAATATCTGGCTATGTCTATTTGNCATCTAACTATTTTCATGAGAAGTCTGTTCAGGAATTTGGGTCAAGCTTTTTTTTTATTATTGAGTGTTCATTGTATATTATGGATAATCTTTTGTCAACTATATCTTTTGCAAATATTTTCTCCAAGTTTGCCTATGGCAGCATGTNAAGGCTGTTGGTAAACCTGTAGTTGTATAGATTAATATGAAGCTGATCTTCTGAGAATTCTATCTTTACAATTTATATTTAGCTTTCTGGCCTACTTTGAGTTACTATTTGTGAAGAGTATAAAGTCTGTTTAGAATTAAGAAAAATGTTTTTCATGTTTATGTCTAGGTATTCTCACATGCCGGGAGCCATCCCTGGTGGTGGTGGACAGGTCCCTGCAGAGGATGTATNGAGTAGGTGGGGGAAGGAAGTGAGCCAGGCCATGGTGGTCAGGGGAATCTTGCAGCCTGGACTGACTAGCAGCCAGAGTGTTTCTTTATTTATACAGAATTTAGTAAGTAGGAATACATTCATGATGTTCCAAAACATAGATCATATCATTTTTGTTTTTGGACATATTTCACTTCCTTTTGCTCATCTTTTAGTCATCATCAATAAACTATGACAGAACAGAGTTATCATTTCCAATCATTTTCCCTTAAGTTTTGACATCAT
>LZPO01027450.1:276649-296754 GCA_001675575.1 Neotoma lepida | reverse complement strand
TGTGGCAGCTGGTACTGCACCTTCTAGATCAGAGTCTTCTTGTGCTCAGGACTGGGCTTCTGCTTCTTAGTACAGATCACAAGCTAGAAACAATGTTAGCTATGAAAGCGGCTGTAAAGAGATGCAAAGGAGGAGCCAAAGGAAGGCGAAAATACACAACAGGGGTGTGTATGGCCCCAAGTCTAAAATGTGTGCTGTGGGTCTGGAGAGATGGTTCTGCAGTCAAGAGCACTGACTGCTGTTCAAGAGGGTTTGGGTTTGATTCCCAGCTCCCACTTGGTGGCTCACAAACTTCTGTAACTCCAGTTCCAGAAGATCCAACTCCCTCTTCTGGCATCTACAGGTACTGCACCCATGTGGTGTCTAGAGACCATCCAGGCAAAACATCTGTACACAGAAAATAAAAATAAAGTCTAAAAAAATAAAGCTATCTGAAAAATAGTGGATCCTCTTAACTAAAGTATGATCCAAAAGTTAGGAAGATGCATCTAGACCTTGAGCAAATCTGCNTGTGTAACTTTCTGTGCCTTAGGTTTTTCATCTGAAAAGTGGGATAATAGTGAATGTCTATTAAGTCTCTTTGATCTGAAATGCTTAGACCTGAAAAGTGTTTCAGATTTTGGATTTTTCTAGATTTTGGAATATTGGCATATAAGCAATGANATNTCTTGTGGAGAGGACAATATAAGCACAGAATTTATTTATATTGTGTTCATATGTTATACAATATGTTACCATTTTTACCATTTTTTTTTTTTTTGGTTTTTCGAGACAGGGTTTTTCTGTGTAGCTTTGCGCCTGCCTCTGCCTCCCGAGTGCTGGGATTAAAGGCGTGCGCCACCATCGCCCGGCATGTTACCATATTTTTAACAATAGTGTGGTATTTTCTTCTTGTGGCAATCAATCACTGACATTCAGGAAAAAAAAATCCATATTTTAGAGCACTCTTGAATTTCAGATATCCAGATTAAGAGTGTTCAACCTGAAGATGTCAGTGTTTTGTTTTTTTTTTTTCAATAATAATTTGTCAAGCATTTGTTTGGGGAAGNACCTAATGCAGAGTAAATGCTATATAAGTATTTGATGTATGAGGCATTAAGGAAACCTAAATGTTTCCCCCCAATATAAAGAAAGAATCACTGAAACAAANACAGTCAGATGCTGTGTCTCCTCTGTGTTGTTTCAAAGCAGGACAGAGATCCGTAAAGACAAGGGGTCCCTGTGAAAGACTAAATGTGAGTGCTTGCCAGTTAAGATGCCTCACTAGAGGATTGTTTTTCTGCCAATAACCANATCTCATGGCTTTCCCGTCTCTGAAGCCAGAGGCTGCTCTTCTTGGTCTTGTGTCCTGTCTGAACTGCATTGTTGGGCTTCTTAAGGCAGACTCCTGAGCCAAGGCATAGAGTCACTGTTCGGCAAGATGTGCACTGTGCATGTTAAGAACACACTTGCTTTCTCTTGTTAGTCTGTCTTTCGTTACAGGAATTTGTTTCAAATATGAATAGGTGAGTTAAATTATATTTTCTTCCTGTGTCTTCACTAACCATAGTGAGGCTCTGTGGTGGTAGATTTTATGGGTCAGCTTGGAAAGGCCATTGGGCTGAGTGGTTCAATCAAACACTAGNCTAGACATTGCTGTGGAGGTNNTAACTGGATATAATTGACACTTAAGTCAGATTTCAAGTGAACGCTTTGTCTTTGATAATGTGGGTACACTCCATCCCATCGGCTGAAGGTCTTAAGAAAAACCACCAAGGCCCTCCTCAAAGGAAAAGAAAATCAGTTCTACCTCCAGTGTACTTTCAATCTCAACACTCCAACATCATCTGCTGGCATTTCCAGTCTTCCAGTGTGCACTGCAGATTTAGGACCCGCTAGCATCCTNTANTGCATAAGCTAATTCTTTAAAACCTAGCCCTCCCTGCTGTGTGTGTGTACCCCACTAACACAGACCCCAAGTTCCATGTACAGCTCCCAGTANNTAATACAAGGGAAACTTGTACCATCGTGCATTTTCTCCCTGTATATTACCGATTGGGAACGTTCCTCCAACGTTGGTAATCTTTGACTGTCTATAGAACGAAGCATCTGGTTGTTAACTGGACACTGTGGGTAGGAGTACCAGCCATCTGTCTGCTGCTGTGACAGAATACTTGACACAAACAAGGGAAGAAAGGANTGTTTCCNCTTACGTCTTCAATCCATCGTGGCAGGGACNACTTGGTGGCAGGAGTAACTTATTCCTTGGCCTTGGAAGTTTACACCAATGGTCCCTTCACACAACACAGATCAGGAAGCAAAGAAGCAGCCAGAACCAGGGGCAGGGGTAACCTTCAAAGCCCTGTACCTCCTTCCACCAGTGAGGTCTCATCTCCTAAAGGCTCTATAGCCTTCAAAACAGCTTTGTAAGCTGGGGAACCAGTGATCACAGCATAGGCCTGTGGGGGCATTAACATGAAAATTTCATTCAGAAACCGTATTAAATTATTCGAAGTGGAGGAATTCATTAAAGAACTAATGAAAGAACATTGCCCAGAGTTTAAGGACATTAATGTCTAGATTAAATAGGCCTAAAACATATATGGTGATGCTTGCCTATAACNCCAGTACTGAGGAGGCAGAGGCAGGAGGATTATGACTTTGAGGACAGCCTGGGGCACATAAACCGAAGGCTAGGGATTTAGCTAGGTAGTAGAGCACTTGCCTAGAACACATAGGGCTCTGAGTTCAATCCTCCACACCACACACAAAGCAAGGCCTGGTGTTTGTCTAGCTCATGAATTAAGAAAGATGCACACTAAGGAAACTGTCATTGAAGTTTACAACACAGAATCTATACAACTGGTACATGTCCCCTCGAGCGTGTTTGTGAGTCTCTTTGGAACAGACATTGGGAAGGAAGAATTGCTATTGTCTGCTGTGTTCACAACTTCTACTCCACGGGAATCACCAAATCACTCTTCAAAGTGTGCAATAGGCAGTAGTGAATGGGAGTTGTTATCAGATCCGCTCTTATGCAATCTAAATGCTATGAGATGGTATTTAATTGTCGATTAGGTGGGGCATGTTTTCACAAGTTTGTCATTCAGATGTATTCCTCTGTGTATTATCTAAAAATATTTTTTGTCTAAATTTAAAATTTGTTTTCTTTATTCTTACATATGGTGGATCACAAAGCATCCCACAATATCAGCCTATGGTTTGTTTTCACTTTGTGTTTCTTAAGCTCTGTTTTCTTCTATAATCCTGAGGTTTCTTCTGTAACAACTACTATCTCTGGGTGAAACTCGTTTGTGTATCACATGAAGTAAGATACGGTTTCCCTCATATGCAGATGTGTGTCATTCATGAAATAGCTAATCCAGTTTTCACCGGTTTGTAATGCCTTACAGGACACACACGTATGTGCCTGGCTTTCTGTAGTGGACCCTATAATCATTTACTTCCTTTGTGTTTTGGTTTCCATCTTGAAATGCATGCTCATTTAATTATTTGGCTTTCTAGAAAAACTCCACCTGGTCAATTTAACTCTTTTTTACAGCATCTTCACCTACATAGTTCTTTTGGATTTATAAAATATGAAATTTTAAGTGAGTGTACCAAGCTATTTGAAAACAAAATCTGGTTAATTTGAAATTATATTGAGTATGTATGTGTGTATTATCTTTAAAAAAAAATTGCTGCTTCTCAGTACTTGGGAGGCAGAAGCCGGTGGACCTCTGTGAGTTCAGGGCTAGTCCGGTCTACATAGGAAGTTCCAGGCCAACCAGAGCAACATAGTGAGACCATGTCTCAAAAGAAAATAATCTTGGTTATTTTTTTAATGATTAAAAAGATGTTTCCACAAACATCTAGTACATAAATATGAGGGTCATCCCTAGATACTTATTTGTTGCTGCTGCTGTAGGTAGTATCTTTTTATAATTATACTTTGCATTTTCAGTTATAATTGCCTGTAAGCCTATGGGTCATTTTTGTATAATGGGTTCACACAGAATATTGGTAGGGTCACTTGTTGGTGCTAACTGAAATTGTCGATGCCTTTGGCTATTCCAGTAGACAGTCTATCTTCTGTTTACAGCACCAGCTTTCCTCTGGTTTCATGTTTCCTTTCCCTCCTTCCTTCTTTCCCTCTTCCGTTCTTTCCTTTTCTACCATTAAACAGAATAGGAAGGATCTTGTTGCAATACGACATTAAGGTAGGGATAGCAGCAGGGGGTCTTGCATTTTTTAACTTTAAAGAGAATATTTTAATTAAATATTTTGCGTGTATTTATTTGTTGTGTGTGTGTATTTGTGTGTGCACTTGTACATGTCACAACATGTGTGTGGAGATCAGAAGACAATGTGCCCTGGTCGGTTCTCTCCTTCTACTATGTGGGTTCCGAGGATCAAACTCAGGTCATCAGGGTTGGTGACAAGTGCCATCTCAACAGTCGCCTGAGTTGTTATTTATTTATTTATTTATTCTTCGACAGAATCCTAAACTTTAGCTCAGTTTGGCCCAAACTCATGACAATTCTGTCAGCCTCCTGAGAGTTAAGACTACAGGCACGTCATGCTGGTTTTCATAGAGTCTGGGCATATGTGCTCTAGCAGATCAAGAGATTTTGTTCTGTTTCTACCTGATGATAATTTACTTAAAATTCATCAGCATATATTCATTGCACATAGTGATTTTTTTCATTCAAATGTGTTATGTGCTTTGACCATTATCACCCATATCAGCCACTTCCCCCCTTCACTTTCTCCTACCAGTTTCCCTTCCTTTCCTCAGATAGTCTTCTCTCTACTTTCATGGTGTGTGTGTGTGTGTGTGTGTGTGTGTGTGTGTGTGTGTAAAATTTTATGTATCTATATAAGGTCCATGTATTAGAGAGAACATATAACAGTTATCTTTTTGAGTCTGACATATTTTGCTTGAAGTGACAATCTTTGGTCTATTCATTTCCAGCAAATGACATGATTTCATTCTTTATGGCTAAGNAGAACCCCATTATGCATATATACATGATATGAATATATTTCACATCTTTATCCATTCATCTCTTGATGGGCAACTAGGCTGATTCAGTAATTTGGCTGCTATGAATAGTGCAAAAATAAACACAGATGTGGAAGTTCCTCTGTGGTACCTTGACTTAGATTCCTTTGGTGTAGGAATGAGCAGAGTGGAATGATATGATTATTCTATTTCCACTTTTTTGAGGAAACTTACATTGATTTTAATGGTGGCTTCATCAGTTTGCATTCCTGCCTTGTGTATAAGGATTCTTTCCCCCTCCATCCATGACAGCATGTGTTGCTTTCTCAGTGATTGACATTCTGACTGGGGTGAGATGGATCTCTCAGGGTAGTTTTAATTTGCATTTCCCTGATGACTAAGGATGTTGAATGCTATTTTCATTGGCCATTTATACTTCAGCATCAGAGAACTGTCTGTTCAGCACCATTTGTTGAAGACCCTGTCTTTTCTTCAATGTGTGTTTTGTCATCTTTGCCAAAAATCAAGTGTCCATAGCTGTGCAAGTTTGTTGCTGGGCCCTCTCTTCTATTTCCTTTCTCTGTTTGTCTGTCTTTGTGCCAGTACCACACTGTTTTTGTACTATGGATCTGCAACAGAACTTGAAATTAGGTGTTGGGACATCTTCAGCATTGTTCTTTTTCCTCAGGATTACTTCTATTTAGGGTCTTTTGTGTTTCTATAAGAATTTTACGGTTGGTTTTTTTTCTAGTTCTGTGAATAATGCCATTGGAATTTGGTGTGCATGTGGGGGAGATGGAACAGTGCCTTTGGCAATGNAGNCAATCTCTCTGCATTGATTCTGCTAAGACATGAGCACAAGAAGTCTTTTTGTCTTTTAGTGTCTTCTTCAAATTCTCTCTTTAGCATCTTGAAATTTGTACTCTAGAGGCATTTCTGTGCCTTATGTTTATTCTTAGGTATGTTTTATATTATAGGCTTAGATATAATTTGTCATACATAGCCTTTACTATGNTGAGGTTGTTGGTTCTGTTCCTAGTTTTTCCAGGTTTGTTTTTCATAAAGCAATGTTGGACTTTTCCAAAGGCTTTCCCTGTATCTATTGATATGGTCATGTGATTTCTGTCTTGGATATATATGCTTATATATCCAATAGATATATTAATATATATTTATTGATGTGCATATGTTAAACCAAACTTGAGTATCTGGAATGAAACAAATTTGCTCATGGTGAATAATCTTAATTTAAGGACTGGAAGTAATGCTTCACTAGAAATATGGGCTTTATGGATCATGGAGACTACACTTAGCTGTGAGTATAAGGACAAATGTTTAGAATGAAGTTGGGGATTATGCTGTTTTAGTAAAGTGGTGGTTGTAGGTTCTCTTCCAAGATCCATGACTTCACTATCCTTGGGTAGTTGGCTAGGTTTCCAGTACCAGGCATGAATTCCCTCTTCTTCTTGAGTGGGTCTTCAGTCCAATAAGAGAGCTGTTGATTACCACCAAGCTATACATGCCACTACCACATCCTTGCTACTATCCTGTGAGGTATTTAAATTATGCTTCATATTATTCGGAGGGTTTGGTTACATGAGGATAGAAATCAGACAGTGGCAGGAAGTGGTTTTCGGAGGACAAACAGTATGAGNAAAGGCATGGACTCTGAAAACCAAGCCTAGAAATGAGTAGTGAACCAAAGATGATAAAATGTCTGTAAAGGAAGACATGGGGGTCTCCTCAGAAATCCGAATGTGCAACAGTCAATTGTCTTTAGGCAGAAAAATAAGGTCCCACTTAAATGTGAAAGGAGGCGGCTACTGCTTGGATTAATAAAATACAACTTAATAGAAAAGACTTGATGCCTTATGACTAGCTTTTGGTTATTTCAGGAAATCATCAGAGTAAAATTTTATTGTGTGGGAGGCTCTGTTTTTTGTCTTGTTTTTAACCTTAGGCTAAGAAAGGCTTGGGGGAAGCAAGGGGTAATCACTGAGCAAAATAATATGCTCAGNGTGGAGCCAGGAAGANTACCACTGAGGGCTCCCACAGTGAAGGGCGGGTCACATATCTCCAGGATGAAGTAGTGAGGACCTGCATGGGGGTGAACACAAAGGGTTCACTGTCAGTACAATTGTTTTTAGTCTTTCTACGTGTTAGCTACCTCTTGTTCTTCACCACATGTCTGTTCCTTACAGACCTGTGCAAGCCCCCATGTCTGTGTTAAGTTACATGTCCTTGAGCCAAGGGCCGTGCCTCCTGTTTCTGTTTCTCGGAGTCCTGGTGGAGCAGATGGTGAGAAGGTATTTCATGAATGTGTCTTGCTAATGAAGATCTTCCTACACAGCCCTTCTTGCTAGGGAAGATTCTCCTGAACACAGAGATCTATTTCTCAGGATCAAATTACAGTGAAGGATGGTAGAAGAAAAGACCAAAGAACAGCCTGCTAATAACTCTGGAAGATNAGATTTAAAGAGGTGGCAACCTTTTAATCCCAGGGGATGCTGCTGCCACTGCAAACTGTGATGTCCACATCATAATTGGAAGAACCCTGGCTGTTGTCCTCAGCCACCTAACCGCTAGCAGGGTAGGGAATATTAGCTCTTCTAAACGTGGGCGTGATGGGCTGGTTGCTGGGAGTCAGGTGGGACTGGACCCCGTAATTTTAGCCACAACCTGCTTGTGCCTCTTCCATGAGCATTTGGTGTGACCAAGATTCAGAGGACCCTAATCCTGTCTTGGCACAGCGATGTCCTAATATTTGCCAAGGATCTCCTACCCAGAATTTCTGCTTTATAAATAGAGGAACCAGTATGCAAGATTGTAGCAAGGGTTACTGAGGGATATGACACAGTGACAAAGTGATGGTATTTCCAAGGGGCAGGGAAGACATTCTTGGCATCAGACACAGGCTTCTNGTTCCAGGCAAGACTGGACCACGGGATAATTTGGCTTCCATATCACTTGCACTTCCATTTAGCAGAAGGAAAGTCATACATGATAGTGATTCAATAATTACCTAAATTATCACCCAACCAGCCTATTTAAGGCTTTGGTGGCCTCCATAAGAGAGGGGCTGGAAACCACACAGGCCACAGACTCAGTTTTAGCTTCTAAACCTGTTGGTGTTTCATTTTGTATGTGGTGCTATTGATCAAAATGAGGCCCTCATGAATGCTATGCAAATACTCTATCACTCAGCTACACCNCCAGCCCTCTGGCTGAAAGTTTAAAGACAGAAAAAGACATATTACAAGCTAAAGTTTTTAGCTCTGGAGATTTCTACAATCAGGTAGTTTCTATGCTAGCTCTTGTAGCTCCAGGCTGATGTAGCTGAAAATTCAGCTCTTGGTGGGAAGCTCACTGCTTAAACTTAAGCAGATTCTCAGGTCAATGTCAGGGCACTGACTGGGAACCACTGAGACGTGGAGAATTAGTGTGGAGACATTTAAGAGCATGTCAATATACAAAGACTCAGCAAGAGAAACTCACCCTCCTTTGTGCATTAAAACTGTTCCTTTCTTAATGAAATATCTGTAATCACCTCTTTAAAAGCTGTTAGTTTAGTGNTAAAAGCCAATTGTCCTCATGGCTTGTATTAACCACCTCTCATTGTCTCCTGACCTAGAACTAAAGTCTAGTCTCAGAGTGTGCCATGGGGGTGANTGCAAAGTCAATCTGGGAAAATGAAACAAAATAATAAGATTGTTCTGACTTATAAGGTCAAAAAATGGAAATGCAAATGATAAAGGGCTGAATGAGGATGGAGGACAAAAATAGAANTTCAGATTTAGGCCAAATTCATTAATATGAGTTCAGTTTGTGGTGATTTGGGGTCTATTGTGCTAACAGGAATTTCTGTAATTGTAATTGTCTCTCATTTAGTGGCTGAAACAGTGTCATCAGGGCTCTATGCCACATGGTAGTCAAAGTGTGAGACAGTGTTAGGAAAATGTAGAGAAGAAATCCAAAGGATTCTTCATGAGACAGAACACTGAAGTAGATTTAATATGGNGACCATCCACACAACCGTAAGTATGTCCTTGAGAGCTCAAAGGTACTCCATGAGCCAGAGCCCTGGGACATAACTAGTGAAGGGACTGATGTCGCAGCAGCTGCTTTCTGTAGATGGAGATGCACATGGAGGGTGTAGTCANGGAAATTCTTCCTTTGTGTGAATGTGATCAAGGATACTCTACAGCAGCAGGGATCAAGTACAGGATTTAACCAACAGAGGCAAGGTTGGCCAAAATATTAGTTGAGTTCAATAACAGGTAACAAAGAATTCAATTTCTTCCAAGGTGGGACCAGATTTACCATCTTACCTAAAATATATAAAAAGCAATATANATANANANANNTNNANATATATATATATATATACATACACACATATGCACATATGCACACATACAGACAATGGTTCAACATTGAAAATCAGATAACAAAGAAAAGAAATACCAAGAGATGGGAATATATCATAGGTGTGAATTGATGGTGATGACATCATCACAGGTCAGAAGAGTTTCTAGAGAACACAGGATGGTTTGATGTTAGTGAGTTGAGGCAAAGCTGGGAGGGAGTGAAGAGAGAAGGTAGATGTTAGCATTTAGGCATCTGTACTGGCCTGCCATTAGGGTCCTGACGAGATATACCTCAGCTGCAGCCACTAAGAGCNCCTCCTGTGCACATTCGCTANGTTTCCTTATAAAAGGCAGGCCTTGTACACCTCCCGTCTCTTTTCTCTTCCTTCCCTCTTGTCCTCTGCGACCNGTCTCTGCCCCCCTCTCTGCCCCTTCTCTCCCCTCCCCTCAATAAACCTCTCACATGAGCCTGTTGTATGGTGTGACTCCTTCGAGCCTCTTTTAAAATACACCAATACTTAGCTTCTCTGGAGCTGTGGGTTGTAGTCTGATTATCCTTTGCTTTATATCTAGTATCTACTAATGAGTGAGTACATATCATATTTGTCTTTCTGAGTCTGGGTTACCTCACTCAGGATGACATTTTCTAGTTCTATCCATTTGCCTGCAAATTTCATGATGTCATTGTTTTTNTCTGCTGAGTAGTACTCCATTGTGTATATGTACCACATTTTCTTAATCCATTCTTCAGTTGAGGGGCATCTAGGTTGTTTTCAGGTTGATGCAGGGGGGAGGGCCTTGGACCTGCCTCTGCTGAATGTGTTGGGTTTTGCTGACTCCCCATGGGAGGCCATACCTTTTTGGAGGAGGGGATGAGCTGGGGAGGAAGGCTGGGGGGAAGTGGGATGAGGGATGAGGTGGGGATCTGCGGTTGGGATGTGGAATGAATAAAAAATTTCTTCATAAAAAAGTAAAATACAATAATAGAGTTTATGGAGCAAAGTAATTAGAGGACAAGGCTGCATAGGAGAGAGATCTGCGGAGAGCCCTTCTTCACCAGAGTAAGGACCATTGGATACCTGTGAGGCAACTGCTCCAGAGCAGTGGACAAGCACACTGGAGGATAGAGAGGATGATGGCTCCCACACAGGGCTGAGNATAGTCTCAATTAATAATTCACGTGATAGGATAGAACTTNTGCATTTTGCTTCAGTAGTAGGGAACATTGATTCCTAGGTGTAATGNGGTTCTGAGGCCACCAAACTAATGCAGAACAAAACTTGAGAGGATCAGACTAATTCTAAGTAATTTTTCTGAATTCTGAAACAAGGTCCACAATACTTATAGGAATATAAAGATAGTCAGTGTGTAAATAAAAATATGTAATTCATGATATGTTGTCAGAAACTTACCAGACTTACAGAGGAGGCAGGAAATATGACTTGTAATGCAAAAATAATCAACTGTTGCTTAGCGTATGAGTTCAGTCCCCAGAAAAACAAACACACACAAACACATACACACACAAACACACACACACACACACACACACAAACATACACACACACATACACACTCACACACACACACTCATGCACGCACACACGCAAATGCATATGCATGAAATGAATTGAAATGACTGAAATGATGCAAAATATGGAATTATCAGACAAGATTCCTCAAAATAGTTATTACAATAATTGTAATATCGGAGATGAAAAATTCACTGGATAGTGACTTAGTCATTGTGCAAGAAAGATTTGTAAACTTTTCAACACANAAATAAAACCTATCCGAGATGAAACAGTGAAAGAAGACCAAAAAGAAAAAAATAGAAAGAAGGAAGGAAGAAGGGAGAGAGGGAGGAAGGAAGTGAGAGAGGAATGGATGGATAGATGGAGGGAGGGAGGAGGAAAAGAGGGAAGGAGGGAGGAAGGAAGGACAAAAGGAAAAGAAACAAACCAAAGCACCAGTGAGCTGCAGAAAACTTTTAGTCACACAATATATATGTAATTAGAAGGAAAAAAGATTAGGTATATAGGAGAAAAATGGCCAGAAATTTTCTAAATTTGATAAAAATTTCACACAGATCCAACAAGTTCAACAAATCCCAGGCACAAGAAACAAGAAGGAAGCTATATCAAAGCATGCTATAGTTAGACTAATTCAAACTCATGATAAGAAAGTTAGCTTAATACAACCAGAAAAAAATACATTGTTATACAGAAGAAGAAAGAGCAACTGTGAATTTCTTTCGGAAACATTTTAAGCCGGAAGAGAGTGAAACAAGAGCTTAGAAACACTGTCAAAACAACAACAACAACAACAAACAAATAAATGGAACCCCCCTTTTCTTCTATACCCAATTAAAACTATCTTCAAAAATGAAGGTACAATTGATTTTTTTCAGATATCAAGAAGCTAAAAGGATTCATCATAGTAATCCTATCCTTTAGACAGAAAGAGACCCCCTGGAAGCCAGGAATGACAAAAAAGAATGCAAATAGTTAATACATGGGTCTGTGAAATGTTTTCTTCCGTATTAGCTATTTTTAAAAAGATAATTGGTAAGACAGGGCAGGGGGTGTAGTTCAGTGACAAAGTGCACATTTAACACGTCCAAGGCTTTAAATTCAGTCCCCAGCATCCTCCCTCCCAAAAGATAATTGACAATATTAGGAAATACAATATGTGTTTGGGGGGTTATAATACATTCATAAATAGTATGGAAGTTTGGATTAGTATAAACAATTTAAGAGTAATGGAAATAGTAGCTGTGTGAATATAGATAAANGATATTTTCTTCTTTTGAAAACTTTTACAAAGGTAACCAAAGATCTANAATACCAACCTGACAGGAAAGATGTGTCTGCTGGTACAGTAACAACATGACTGCTATTGAGGTAACCACTCTCTGATTGCATTGAGTCCCACTCTACAAAAGAGTACTCATACCCCATACTATAAACCTGGTCAAAGCCCATGGCTGAAAGGGTATTAGGCCTTAAGGGTAAATTTGCTACTGTTGTTTAACTAAATTGTCATGCCCCTGAGATGCCGTCTAAATATTTATGTTTATACCCATAGACAAATGCCACTTCCAGCCTTAATTAGAGAAGCTTCACTTTGCAATGAGTGGTTGTAACTACAGAGATGTATGGCTGCTCAGGATGCTGAGAATAAGTGAGTTGAGTACTCAGCCCTAAATAGGACATTTTTACAACCTACTCTAAGTCTTGGGGATTATTACAGAAGAGACGGTGGAAGGAATGTAAGAGCAGCTGAGATCATGTGTGTTCAGGGTGGCATGGCTATATAGTAGTACTAACAGTCTCACTTTTATTAATTTTACAGATGCTACTTCACTTTTATATCACTCTTCAAAGATATACATCCTCATGAAATGGCTAGTATGTTCTTGATATCCACCAATCAGTTAAGTTTCTTTGTGGCCCCTTAGACCAATCTCTTTTTGAGGCATTCTGACTGTTGCCCCTCCCTTGTCCCCATTTTGATAGCTGGAAGAAGCTAGAGCAGTATGTGTCCCCAGACCTCTAACAGTAGTTAGATTGACCTCTGAGAGGGAACAATAAAGAACTAGGAGTTAGACAGACTTCCTGANAGGCAGAAAGATAGGGGAAAGGGCTGTTACTAAGTAATAAACATGGTGAACTTCCAAGATGTCTGGCTTCTTCCTCACCCTCNTGACAGTTTAAGGCAAAGGTCTTTCAGGCTTCTTCTCCCACTGGTAGACTCCCTCCCCCATGATGGACTGGTTCAACAAGTTCAAGGGCAGATCTATACATGTTTACACACCAGTGTGGGCCAATCAACCATCCTGTCTTTCTTCAAGCTGACCAATCCTAAATCAGGGAAAGAAGACCCTTCAATAACTAACAAAACAAAACAAGCAAAACAGCCCTCAAGAAAGGCTGGGCTTCAACTTCCTGAGTTCCCTCTCTGCTTTGTGGAGGNTCTTTCACTCTGTGTGTCTGCTGTATGTATGTGTTTCTTCACTCCTAATGAAAGCCTTAAAAAACAGATAGAAATGTTGTCTNCTAGGCATGGCTCAGNCAATGTAGTCATGACCTCGCAGTAATAAGTTGTGGCTACCAGCAACACATCTACATATAAGACCAGGCCTACCAGCAATCATGGACTGGGGAGGAGTTCATCAGGCCCTAACCTTCCCAGCTGAACTAGTGGGTTCTTGGGGGAAGACCTGTCATTGTCTTCAGTTTTGTACCCCCTGAGGATCNCATGGGCTCTAANGGACAGTTCTACATTCAGGGTCACGGAGATGATACTGGTTAAACTTAATGCATCTCAAAAACAAACAACAAGAAAATAAAAAGCCAAACAAGACGTGTGTGGGACATGTAGAGGGGTGATAAGAAAGGGATGCAGGCTGGACAGGGAGGGGGCTACAGGAGTTAGAGTGCACTTCTTACCCGGATGAGANTGTCAAAGAACAAATGTAATAAAAGGCACTTTAAACATGTAACTGACTGAGCAAAAATTATAACAATACATTATGTAATTATAACATACAATGAAATATATGAAATGTATGGTGACAATAGTTTAAGGTTCAGGAAGAGAGAAGTGGATTCATTTTGATAGTTTGTGTGAAATAGCACAATGGTGCTTGTGATGAGGCAAAGAGGTATGCTGTAAACCTTAAGGCAACCTCTAAAAAGTGCATAAATCATTGTGCAAATATATTTCAACACACCAAACATAATATGTATCATTATATAGTTATATTTAATAATGTACATCNCCTATGTTATTAGGCTTATGAATACATAGGGGTTTCTGTGTCCTCTGTTGATTGGCCCTTTGTTATTAGGGATGACTCTAATAAGGAATTGCAAAGATAATCTTAACAAGTCAACATAATAGCAAAAAATGAGACAAAAACAAGTAGAACAAATAGAATATAAATAGCAAAATGATGAGTTCAAACTTAGTCACCAAATAAATGCATATAGGCACAACACTTTGACCAAAGGCAGAGTGCGTAATATTAAAGAAGCAATGTGCATTTCTTATCAGAGCTGGCTTCAGATATAAACATAAAGCTAGTTTCAAAGTAGAAGGATAGAAGAAGATAATCTATGCTAATGCCAATTAAAATTAAAGTGGTTATATCACCATCAGACAGAGATTTCAGAACANGAGTTATTACGAGTGACAAAGAGTTTTTCTGTTAACAGGGTCTATTGTTCAGAGTCTATTCACAGTCTTCAGTACACATCAAGAAGGGGCTGGTGAGGTGGCTCAGTAGTTNAAAGCATTTATTACTCTTGCAGAGGACCTAGGTTTGGTTCCCAGCATCCACATCACGGCTTATAAAAATCTGTAATTCCAGTTCCAGGAGATTTAACATCCTCTTCTGATCTCCATGGGCACCAGGCACACATGGTGCATATGTATACACTCAGACAAAACACTCACACACATAAATAAATCTAAAAAATATTTTTGAAGTACAGAAAGTAATAGCTGATAGAACGTCAAGGGAAAATAGGCAAATTTTTAGTGATTATGGGAATTTAGACCTGCTACATCATAACTGATAGAACAAATAGAAAACTAGTAAGGATGTGGAAACCTTAAGCAATGTGACATCATGACACACGGTCATTTACAGGACGCCCACAACAGATGTTGGCAAATTCTTTTCAAATATGTACAGCCAACAAACCAAGTAACCAGCCAAGCAACAAATTAACCAACCAACCAACCAATCAAACAAATAACCCAAGGGCCCCTCAGCATATGTTGACTGTGTTAGGTAAATCAACTGAAGTAGCAGAATTGTAGCTCCCTCCTCTACCTTGGCTTCAAAATCTTATGTAAGATCAGCAGATTTGTGAGTCTGGAATTACATTCCGAGTTACAGTTACAAAGGTGTCCAGGAAATGCAGCGTTTAGCTTATTGGATTTTGTTGTACAAGAAGAGTTAAGTAGACAACCTTCTCTTGTCCTGAAAGCCAACGTTATCAGCTGCTTTCAAATAGTTTTCAATTTTCTTGTATCTTAAGATCATTATTCCAAGATAGAAGTCAACGGTGTTTGTAGGCACATGACCTGAGTTCTGGCAAATGGCTCCAGTCATGACCCACACTAAGCACCGTGTTTAGAGGCGTTTTTTGCTAGAGAAGCTCTCCAGTGTGAACGCTGTCCAGCCCTAAAATCCATCTCTGTGGCTCTCCTGGAAATTCCATCAGCTACCTAATATTCTTTAANCAACTCTACACATTCCATTTTGTGTAAACCAGCCAGAGTGGATCTTGCTTGTAAATACAAACCCTGACTAGCACAATAAAACCCTCAGGCATGCGTTTTTAAGCAGGCTCCTTGTAGCTTCTACAGTGAGGAAGGAAAACAAACAAGGGACAGTTTCTCAGATATAAACACACAATTGGAGTTAGGCAATACAGCATTCTCATGGACTTAACACACTTCTTCAGTCTCTACATAAATTGGGCCCACAGTGAAAGCAGACATCCAGGGTATTGGCACTGAAATTCTGAAGGGTCTTCCACTATCAAATATATTTGGAGTGTAATTCTGCTTTTCAGGGGTGGGTGTGCATGTGTGTGCACATGTGTGCACATGTGTGTGTGTGCATGTGTGTGTGTGTGTGTGTGTCTTATGAATGTTTTCTCCTCATCTGTGGCTTTTTTCTTGAGTAGAAGGTTTTAATCTTGGTGAAGTCCAGTCATCAAATAGTTCTTGCAAACTACTGCTTTCTGAGTTTCATTAAACAAACGTTCTCTATTTTTTTCTCATAATGATATTCTTTGTTCCCTACTTAACAAATTTCTTGTTGTGAGAAAATAATGACAGGTAGCATTTGCTGTGTCCAACCATCGCTCGATGTTTTCNTTATAATAGTGAACGATTGTGGCAATCCTGTGAAAACTATTNATGTTTCATTTTTAGATGAGGAACTAGACACAGTTAAATACCTTGCTAAGATCAGATTAGCCGTATTAGAGTCAAGATTTAAACCTAGCTCATTGTTTTGCCAGGTGTGGCACAACCTGTAATTCCAGCAGGAAGCTGAAGCAGGTCTGTCAGTTTCANAGCCTGGGCTACATGGTGTGACCTTGTCTCCTAAAAACAAAGCGAGTCCAGTGAGATGGCTCAGTGGGTNAAGGCCCTCGCTAACAAACATGAAGACTCGAGTTGATCCCTGGGATGCAAGTGCTGGAAGGAGAGAACCAGCTCACAGAGTTGTCCTCTGACCTCTATACGTAGGCTGTGGCATCAGCATTCATCCCCCCACAGAGACAATAATGAATAAACAAATACAAAATGTCCATGCTCTGTCCACAGGGTTACACTTTCTCTGCTCCCTTTCTCCACAAAGATAAAGTCAAAACGACTCAGGAAGATGCTGGGGTTAGGAACACTTCTAACATTATGGATGGAACTAGAAAAAATGATCCTGAGTGAGGTAACCCAGACTGAGAAAGACAAACATGGTATGTACTTACTCATAAGTGTATATTAGATGAAAAATAAAGGATAACTATGCTACAATCTACAGACCCAGAGAGGCTAGGTAACAAGGAGGGTTCATGGGGGGATGCCCGGATCTCCCTGGGAAGGGGAAATAGAAGAGATTTCGTGAGTGGACTGAAGGTGGGTGGGGACGGGAACATGAGCGATCAGGTTGTGATGGTCGGGGGACAGAGGGGGAGATAGTACTGACAGAGACTACTGGAAAGGGGGTGCATTTAGGGGTCAGGTAAAAACCTGGAGCAAGAGAATCTCCCAGGAATCTACAAGGATGACCCCAGCTAAAACTACTCCTAGCAATAGCAGATATGTATCCTGAACTGGCCGTCTCCTGTGACCAGATTGGTGCCTAGCCCAATTGTCATCAGAGAGGCTTCATCTAGCAACTGAGGGAAATAGATGCACACCACAGCCAAACATGTAGCAGGCTTTCTTGGACCACCAGCCCCCAAATCATGACATGGAGACTTATTATTAGTTATGAATGCTCAGCCTTAGCTTAGACTTGTTCCACTAGCTCTTATAACTTAATTTAATCTGTTTCTCTTCATCTACAGTTTGCCTTGGGGCTTTTTACCTTTCTTTCATTCTGTATGTCCTACTTTCCTGCTTCCTCCATGTCTGCCTGTCTGTCTAGTGGCTGCNTGGCTGGCTGGCCCNTGGCTCTCCTTCNCTTTCTCCCTCANTCTTTCTAGAGCCTAGGTTCCNCCTCATACTTATTCTCTCTGTCTGCNAGCCCAACCTATCCCTTTCCTGCCTAGCTATTGGCTGTTCAGCTTTTTATTAGAGCAATCAGGTGCCTTAGGCAGGCAAGGTGAAACAAATGTAACACATCTTTACATAATTAAACAAACGGAGCANACTTTTACATAATTAAAGTAATATTCCATAACATAAACAAATGTATCACATCTTTACATAGTTAAAATAATATTCCACCACACGAAATTAGATGGAGTTCAGGGAATCCTGCAGAAGAGGGGAAGAAAGGATTGTAGGAGCCAGAGGGGTCAAGGACACCACAAGAAAACTCACAAAATCAGCTAACCTGGGCTCACAGGAACTCACAGACACTGAACCAACAACCAGGGAGCCTGCCTAAGACTGACCTAGACACTCTGCATATATGTTAGAGTTGTATAGCTTGATCTTCTTGTGGGACTCTTGACAGCAGAAAGAGGGACTGTCTCTGACTCTTTCACTGGCTTTTGGAACCCTACTCCTCAAACTGGGTCGCCTTGCCCAGCCTTAATACATGGCGAGGTGCTTAGTCTTACTGCAACTTGATATGCCAAGTTTTATTGATACTCATGGGAGACCTGCCCTTTCCTAAACAGAAACAGAGGAGGAGTGGATTAGGGGGTGGGAACAGAGATGAATGGGGAGAAGGGACTGGGAGGAGAGAAGGGAGGGGAAAATGCGGCCAGGATGTAAAATAAATAAATAAACAAATTTATTTTAAAAAAGAACACTTCAGTTCAGATCTTGCACTAAACATAGCCCTGGGTGGGACTAAAAACTCACAGGGGCTACTTCAGCTCCACAAACCCATCTTTAAGAAAGGTCCCGTGCAGTTGTCAAGCTGATGTGAGGCCAGAAGACAATAGCTTCCAGGGAGCTCGCTTGACCCTGACATCTTGTTTACCTCTGTGTTTCGCAGGAATAAGGGCAGGTACAGCTGGTCCCTGATCTGTGCATTCCATCTGTGGAGTCAGCCAAATGTAGGTGGAAAATATTCAGAAAAAGTTACATTTATAGTGAACATGTGGAAATTGCTTTTTCTTGTCTTATTATCTGAGTGATACAGTAAAGGAGAGATTGACAGCATTTGTGTTGTATTAGGTCTTATCAATATTACATTGTGTATTAAAGTACACAGTGTAAGTTACCGGCAAATAGTAAGCTATTTCAATAGGAAGATTTTGGTACCCACAAGGGTCTTGGAACCTATGTCCCCTGATGGTGAAGGGTAATTATACAATAAACACTGGGCAGGAATCAGGCTGTCACTCTCTCCAGTATGTGAGTTCTTCTCTGGCAGGCAATATATTTTTTTGCATCTTTGGATGCTTGGTACTTAACTCAGCACCGATGCTGAGTGGAAAGAAAATGAACAAATGATGATTTGGTTTTATAGACCCACTCCTAAAACTTCAAATGCAGAANGAACAAGTGACTTCTTTTAGTATCAAAAGGGGATACTCCAGAAATCATAACTTTTCCGTAGGTGGCCTCCCTCCAGCATGTTATAGGGAGGCTNTGGATCACAAGGGTGAAGAACACAGCCTTTCAAGTCAAGCACATCCAAGTTCAAATTCCTGCTTCTACCACTTAATGAGCTCATTGCGCAAGGCTACCTAAACTCTCTAAATCTCTCAGGGCTGCTAAAAGGATTAAAGCCGAGAATGCATAAAAAGAGCCAGACAATGAAAGGCACAGGGTAAGTATTCAGNAAAANGACGCNATTGTTGTAGAAACTATCCTATAATTTATTCTTGCCTAAGCACAGGTTAAGCACCTCCACTTCCCTTAATGCTTAGCATGGAATCTATTTATTTATTTATTTATTTATTTATTTACTTACTTACTTATTTATTTATTTATTTATTTATTTTTGGAGATGAGTCTCATGATGTTGTGCAGGCTGACCAGGAACTCCTGAATTTAAATGATCCTCCTGCCTCAGCCACTGTACCCAGCTCTACACAATATTAACAATCTTTCTGACTTCGAGAGAGTTGTGGATTCCCATTCAGTTCTACGAAGCATCCCAGGACAATCCCCTGTGTTCTTCATCCGGATCTTCCAATAGCAACACTTTGCAAGATGGCAGCATCACAGCAGGGCAGCCAGGCAGTACAGAGGCAGAGCAGGACAGCCAGGCAGTACAGAGGTAGAGCAGGACAGCCAGGCAGTACAGAGGCAGAGCAGGATAGCCAGGCAGTACAGAGGCAGAGCAGGATAGCCAGGCAGTACAGAGGCAGAGCAGGACAACCAGGCAGTACAGAGGCAGAGCACTTTGATTAGCAAAAGCATCTCTCATATTACTCTTTTCTGTCACTTGCACTTCACTTCAGCCCGTCTCTGTTCCTAATCCTTGACAACTGATCATTTCTTCTCTACACTGCTTAGTCATCACCTGCTGAGAGACACCCAGAGCTTACAGTTTTGAGTAGTTACAAATAAAGCTGCTATTAACGTTCATTTACAGTCTTTGA
>LZPO01027450.1:254897-269315 GCA_001675575.1 Neotoma lepida | reverse complement strand
AGAAAGAAAGAAAGAAAGAAAGAAAGAAAGAAAGAAAGAAAGAAAGAAAGAAAGAAAGAAAGAAAGAAAAGAAAAGAAAAGAAAAGAAAAGAAAAGAAAAGAAAGAAAGAAAGAAAGAAAGAAAGAAAGAAAGAAAGAAAGTTAGTTCAGGGATTTGAATGAGTTCTGCCTTTTAATGTGTCTCTCTGAGGCAAGCATGTACTTTTTTAAAAAATATACTTTCAAGTTCTATAAAAAAAAAACCTTAATAAGAGAAGTATTCTATTCATGCCAGCCTGAGAGAATACCCAGGGATGGTACAAACGCAGAAGGCTGCTTTTTAGGAGGCTTGTCTTACAAAAGGCTTTGAAAGTGCAAGATCACTTTCACCTGGTAAACATAGACTCCAAGGTTATCTCAGAGGTCATAAGAAAGTCCCCATCCATCCAGAACTCTCCACGGAAGCAGCTGTGCTATCTGCACTCAGCTTCCTTGGCTTCTACCATAGACATGTGGGGAAGAGCTTGACACTAACTAACAAAGGCACCCTTTGAAAAGTCCAGGAACCCAGAAAGCAAAGCACAGGCTGGACTCTTGATCTGCACGTTTGGCTGTGGCATAAAGGCTGCACAGGAAGAGGAGTGGCCAGGCAGGGTGGCTCACAGTGGCCACAGTCAGTCTCTGGCTGCAGAGGAGCCAACTCCACTGACAGGTTGGACCTCTCCCACCGGTTTTCCCCGGGACTAGACAAAAGAAGAATAGACAGCAGGAAAAGGGTGGAGGCCTCAAATAAAAATTAATTAACACTATCTATTTTTCTTTCCTTTTGAAAAGATAATCTCTTAGTCCTGAGCACTGTGTGCCCTTTGGTGAAGGGTAGGGTCAGGAGGAATCCAGCCCATTCAAGATCTCACTATTAGATTTCCATTTCTCAATGGCTCTTTGTGTGGCAATCTTCGAGTNAAACAGACCTCTGACCAAGCTGAAGCAATCATGGTCCAGGTTAATTATCTATCCCCAGAAAAGCTTTGCTATGCATTGACTGGGGGCTGCAGGGGTCCTGGGACATTGGGATTGGAGTTTCCAAGGGAAGATGGAGCTCCTCAACTGCATCGAAATATGTCCTTACCCAAGCATTCTCTGTGTCCCATCATCTCCTATCCTTCTATTTAAGGATTAGGAAATCAGAAGTCTGAAGATTTTGAGGTCTTTCTGACNCTTCTTTTATACNATGACTATGAGAATGTCTGCTGTTCTGATGCTCATCATCTGGAAGTGGAGAGAAGGCGGGGGATTGAAAAATAGGAAGAAATTATGAGTTATTAGAAGCCAACTGGAAATTAGGAAACTGCTCTTCCCGTTTTTTACTCCAGTATCAGCTTTTCTATCCACTCAGTTGCTCAAGCCTGATGGGAGGGACTTCCCAGATCCTTCTCCTTCATCCCGTTTATNGCCACAGACAANATCTTGCCTGGGTTGGTGGAATGTTTTAAACTGATTTCCTATATTGTTGTTCTACAATTGTACTTTAAAACTATACTCTAATTGTCTTTACCAGACACAGTGTCCAATAATTTTCTCCCCTACTTCAATAGATCCCTATTGCTTTTAAAATAAATTCTAAATACAGAATTCAAAGATTTCCATGATCCATAAAGCCCATATTTCTACTGAAGCATTTCTTCCAGTCCTCAAAATTTTTACGAAGATCCAAGGACACGCCCTAGCTTGTCTCCTGGATTTGACACATTCTCTAGAACACCTTCACTTAACTCTCACCCATCTNCATTTGTTATTTTTGTGTCGCTGTGAACGAANTACCTAACAGAAGCAAGTGNAAAGATACACGACTTATTTTAGCCCACCCAATCCCCAAAAAGGGTTGAGTCCATCATGAAGGGAATACACGGTGTGATACCATCTTGGTAACAGGATTTTGCTGGAAGAAGAGAGAAGAAGAAGGAGAAGAGAGACTAGAAGCAGGGGTAGTTTATAACCCTCAAGTCCTGACCCCTAGTCATCTACTTCCAGGTGAGTCTCATCTCATAAGCTTCTGCAATCTCTTGAAACAGCACTGCCAAGAAGACACTAGTGTTCAAACATATGACCCTAAGGGAGACATCTNATATTCAAATCAGTATTGCACCCCTACCTCTGTAGGCTCATGGCCATCTCTTAATGCAAGATTTGTTTGGTGCAATATCAAAAAGTCTCCATGGTTTTAACAGTCCTAACATATTCAAAAGTCCAAATTCTCTTCTGACACTCAAGGAAAACTCTTAGCTGTGAGCCTCTGTAAAATAAAAAAGTAAGTCACATGTTCCCAACACACAGTGACATAGAGTAATTATTCTCATTCCAAAATGGAGAAATGAGAGACACAGTAAGGAAAGGCTGAACTAGAGTGATACTGAAACCCTACAGAGAGCACACCAAACCTTGAAGCCCCGTGCCTCACATCTGAGGCTCCTGGTGGCATCAACTAGGCTCCAATGGGCTTGAGTGGCTCTACTACTTGAGTCTGGCCACCTTCAGTGTATATTGGTGTGCATGGGGCTGGCTGCTCTCAGTGCCTGCAGCTTTTCTCAACACAGAGTCTACATTCCTGGCATCTCCAACATCTGAGTTTTCCATTGCAACTTAGGCTTTACCTTCAAGCCTTCAAACATTGGCATCTCAGGGCCTCTCTGTGGGGCCTTTTTTATTACACATTGCCTGGCCCCAGTGACCTTTTTATGGAACTTTGGTGCAAGCCTCCATAATCCTATAACTCTTACTTTCTGGATGCCACAACACCAGCTTGTCTGCAACTTTACATGTGTCCATGCTGCCTTCCTCACCANAATACACACTTTCATATCTTTCCACTCTGCTTTGTGAATTTTCACCCTATATAAAGCCTGGATGCTGTACTGTCTTGAAATCTATTCTGCCAAATAAATTAGTTCATTACTTAAATTCAGTCTCACTCAAGCTTTCAAGACACAGGCAGGATGCAGCTAAACAATTTGCCAGAATATAACACAGATGGCCTCTAGCCCCATTCCTCANTTTCCTCTGAAATTTCCTGAGCAATATCTTGTCGGCTTGCCTTTCTATCAGCAACTAAAATGGTCATTAAGCTCTGCCCATGGCATTCTAGGACTTCTCTAGCCTACAGCAGCAACTCTTCAACATTTCTCCTGCAAACCAGTTCCAAAGGCTTACAAACCCATGGACGGTTGATCACAGCAATAATCCCACTCTTTAGTCCCAGTTTCAGGCTTTGGGGTTGTTTTGATTGTGGTCCTGGGGCCTTGTATAGGACACAAAGGATCAATTTTCTGGATTAGTTCTTGTCACATCACTATGAACAAAATCCCTTTCAGCTTAGGGGATGGAAGGTTTGTTTTTGGCTTGTGGCTTAAGGGGGTAGCGTCTGCCATGTCTTGGGAAGGCATGATGACTTGTGGCTCTTTCCATGGTGGCAGGAGCTAATGGTGAGGTTTGTTATATTTTTTCTCTCTTTCTCTTCCCCCTCCCCGTGTGTGTGTGTGTGTGTGTGTGTGTGTGTGTGTGTGTGTGTGTGCACTCACCCATGCATGGGGAAGCCAGAGGTCAATGTCACATATCTCCATCTTTTGCTAAACACACTTTATATTTTGAGACATGGGTCTCTCACTGAATCAGGAGCTTGTTGGCTAGCCCCTGGGATCTGTGTGTCTCCACCACCATGCAGTCCAGGTGCTATAGCTAAGCATTACTACATCTCATTTTTAAGTGGGTGCTGGGTATCAGAACTCACACACTCATTGCTTTACCCATTGAGCCATTCACCCAGTCCAGTTGTACATCTTGACAGACCACCTTTTTGTCCTCAAGTCCCTTTCCCCGGTGGTTTACTCCATTCAGTTAGGTCTTACCCCTAAAGATTCCATAACTTTACAAAACAGTTCTTCCAGATGGGGAACAAGTGTCTCCTTTGGGAGACAACATTTCATATTTAAGTTGTAACATCATCCTTCAGATCTCAGGTTGGTTGTCTCTTCTAATGGATAAAGATCCATCCTATATTGTGTTAAATACCTTTTTAATGGGATCCTATGACCTTGGTTTTTGCCTCTGACAACTGTTCCTATTGACAGTTGTGAGCCTGTCTCTCCATGGACTGGGCTGTCTGCTCTTTGAAGGGTGTGCGGAAATAAAAAGGAAAAGAGTTCTTCATGCTTTTAATTTGCATTATCATATTAAAGATAGAGAGAATAAAGGGAGAAAGAGAAAGTACAATCTCAATGATACAAACAATCTCGAGTGACATTCCTTGTGACATCACAGTGTCTTGGTGAGAAGCATGTAACTATGGTTTTTGTGTCATCACTCCCCCCCACCCCCGTCATCACATGGTCACTGAATATAATCCAGCAGCATCATATATTGAAAAAGAAATGTGTTCAATATGGGTGGAAATGTTGGTGATTTTGGAGCTACAGAAAAACTGTATTTCATTCTCTATTTTGAAAGGTACTCTATGGNATATTTAATATTTGTTTTTTGCATGAATTTGGAATGAACATTCCTGTGTGTTTCCTTTCTCTTGGCAACCCTATGCCCCCTCTATTTTCATAGCTATTATAGCTATCATACTCTTATGTAGCTGGAAGTTTTCCTGTGTCCCACTCAGCTGTGCGGTCNCCTGGCCACTTATAAAATAATCATTCTGAGGCTTAATATTGATTACCAATTGCATGGCCTATGGCAGGCTTCTTGCTAGCTAGCTCTTCCATCTTAAATTAACCCATTTCTATTAATCTATGTTTTGCCACATGTTCCGTGGCTTACCGGTCTGCTGGCATGTTATTCCTTCATGAGTTGCTGGCATCTCTCTCTGCCTTCTTCCTGTATCTCTGCTTGGATTTCCTGCCTGCCTCTAAGCTGCCTTGCCCTAGGCCAAAAGAATTTTATTTACTAGCCAATGGGAGCAATACATATTCAGAACATACAGAAAGACACCCTGCAACACTCTTACATGAGTCAAGATGACAACAANCATTTATTCTCCAAAATTAAGCCTAAAATCAAAATAATTGAAGTGAATTCTTCTCTTATGAGTAAATGTATACATTATAAAACTAAAGAGCTGTATTTTCTAGTACATGTTCAAAGTCAATTCATGAAGAAGAGTAGACAAGATGGATAAAGAAGGAACTGGATGACAAAGGCAGGTCAACATGCATGCCAGGGCTGGATAGAGACGGGAGAGGGGGAAGACTACTAATCGGGTGTAGTTTTCAGGTGGCAGAGCTGAAGTATAAGAGTAAGGATGGCCACCAGGGTAAGTTTTAAGTCAGTCCAACCCATCTGTGTAATTTGGAGAAACATAAATGTAGGTAGGTACCAGAATTTTGAAGACATGCCATCTTGGGAGAGAAATGAACTTGGAGAGGAGTAAAAGTTAAAAAAAAAAAAGATGGGAGAGAACTGAGTTGGTTGGTACAGAGAATGGAGCAGAATGAATTAAAAATTAAAGTCTTTAGCATAAGACAAGACCTCAGCTGGAAGAATAAAAATTGAGGCAATTGAGCCTCAGAGAGATTAATATCCCTACAACTAAGCAGCAACTTAGCTAACAGAGCACAGATGTGAGTTGTGATCCTTAGCAGTCCTCTGGGTAACTCTCTTNTCACAAAGCTGAAGACAATGAGGCTTTGAGAGGGAAAGGGACTTGCCCAAGGACACCAGGGTATTTTCACGAAAATCCAATACAGATCCATCAACGTCTACTCAAAACTTCCTTCCAGGTCATTCAGTGCTTCCTGCCATAACCAGAGAGGAGGATAGAATCAGCTGAGTGCCTACAAGGCTTTGAAAGAGTGTTCACACTCCTGTCACCTCATTGGTAATCTGTGGAGAATACTGACAAAAATATCACAGGGAGTGTGAGACACTTGGGAAATACAAATCTTGCAGCTGGGGAATCCAAGCAATTATTTCCTCATTAATTTAGGAGGTAAGGCATGATTAGTATAAGCTCAAAGGATCATGACAAACATAAAAGTGTAATTATTATAATAGTGATGATAGATGATTTATTAATCTGCAGATTCTATGGAAACATTGCTCCACCCTCAAATAGCTTACTTGCTACAATAGGAAATAAGCCCATGAGGAAGGTGGGGATGGGAAGGAGGAGGGTAACAGGCACATGAGGTGAGAAGGGAGAAAATTAGCTGAAGAGGTGCATACTGATGTGCTAGTGACGAAAGGTTGAAGATAGTCTGATGGGCAAAACATGTAATGAAAGTCAGATCACTCACATTCAAGGAGATGGATGACCCAATTGAAAAAAATGCTTCTTAAGTATGAGNACCTGAGTTCCGACCTTCAGCATGCAAAAAGCCAGGTGTACCTGTAATCCCAGCACTGGGGAGGCAGATACAGGAGGATTCCTGGGACTCACTGGTCAGCCAGTCTAGCTGAACTGGTAAGTTTCAAGTTCATTGAGAGACCCTGTCTTAAAAAGTAGGGTAGAGAATGAGAGACACCCATTGCCAACCTCTGACTTCTACATACACACCCCAACACAAAATCATCACATTATTACTAGAAATTAAAGACAAGAGATATTAAGGGAACGGCTTACTATCTCACAGCTTATCTAAGTTGGACTACAACCTGAGTCTTTTCCCACTTAGTTCTCTGCTGGTCAAATAGCATTCAACATAGGTNCAGGAGAAAGTAGCAAATTGAGAGAGGAGAGAGGTCAAAGACAAGGTGCTGGCATACAGTCAGCAGCACCAGTCTACCNGGAGCAAGTGCCATCAACCTGACCCTGGTCAGGGTGGTCCAACTAATCCCCCCAAAATACAGACTATAGATGTAGCCCTTGGTTGCCTCACAGGGGTTGGGGGGTAGAGGGTGGGCTCCTATTGCTGAAGACACGCACACTTATGACACAAGACTTAAATGATTCTCACAGCTCTGACCTGAAAGCTTCTTTCCTGAGATCTACCTTCCATGGCTGCTGAAAATACTATACAAGCTACCAAGGGAAGGAAGCAATTAAATAGTCTTATCCNGCTTCAACACCNATGAACCACAATTACCAGCATGGCAAGATAGCCATAAAAGTGCCAGAAGTGGCACTCACATGTCAGCGGCAGCTAACAGCTGTCTAATTAGACTTTGGGCCTAGACTATGGGCCACTCAGCAGGAGGGAAATCATGCCTTGTACTGGAAACATAGCCAGCTTCCTGGGCCTAGTGAGGTCATGGACTTTGGAAAAGAATCCACCACTCCTGCTTTGCTAGAGCAGCATGATTCTTCCACTTACACCCACAGGTAAGTGGAGCTATCAGCCCCCATCAGAGATTTCTTTACAGAAAACGGAGGTCATCACAGAAAACTACAGTGGGTCATGGGGAGCCCAGGCCCCACAGATACATCTACATCATAGTTCCTGAATNTATAGCTCTGGAAGCACCGAGGAAGAGGGGGCAGAAAGATTTTAAGAGCCAGAATACCAGGAAGTCTGCCGTGAAACAGTCTCTCCTGGAAATGGCAGCATAAACAAGACGGGACCAGTGGCAATCTCAAGGGACATGTTAACATGGNAGGGGAAAAAGTACATGGGGTCCAATCCCTGGACAAAGAACTACAGCAACTACTGATTGCTGGAAGAAGAATTAGCCTCTCCCAGGGGTGAGCCCCCTTATAGGTTATCTAATGCAGAGTGGCTGTCTCTTATACACATCTAGATGTGTATAAGAGACATGCCTTAAAACCATATACACACCACTGACAAAAATAGACTAAAATAAAATAAACAAGCAGGCTTAGCAGTCAGTATTTATATATACTTATGCATGCATACATACATGTCTGTAACAATAATAATTAAAGAAAAAGAGACTATCAACATGAGGGACTTGAGGAAGGGTAGCTGGGAGGGCTGGAGGGAGGGAGGGGATGGGTAAGTGATGAATTATATTTCATTTAAAAACATTTAAAAATATCCATACTGGTTGAGGAAATAGGANGTTGGACACTTTGCCTATGGTAATCAGTTACCACTGAGACCCTCATGTAATCTAGGACTTTCTTTAGTGAATGTGTAATTGTGAATGTTATCTGTTGAGAGGTAAAGGAACATCATGAGGATGCTTATTTTTCTCAGCTGGGGTGGTGGTAGNGGGCCATAAGTCTCGGTGAATATTCAAGACTCTAGACCTNCCCCTCCAGGCTCTACCCAGATGGCTCCAGAGGCTTTGCCACAGCCTCTGTCACTCTGTCACCTGCCAGTGCTAGGAAATGGACTTGGGAACCAGGTTATGTCCATAAAATCTACAGAACCCTGATTTCTCATAAGTCTGGCCTCTTGTTCTANTCCTGTGGGAAAAGGACAATTTTGTTTGGAAGGAATTCAAAATGATTCTGTATTATAATGTGATTTTTCCTGTAATGTAAATTTCCCAAGTTGAAATAATGTGTAATGCAAACATAATAAGAAAAATCAAATAGTTAATCTGAAATGACTTACAGTAATTTAAATATTGACAATCAACTATTTCTAAAATTAGAACTACCTACCCTACATGAGATGATAACTATGAAATCAATCTGGCCAGAAGAAACCTAAAATTAGGAGATAATGAATTATGTAAAGAATTCCAACATCAGATAAAATAGTCCATAGATTACAAATGACTGCAGGCAGAGTGGTGGCACAATCGGTCTGGGTAAGGAGTACGATACCTTCAGAGGACTGNTTTATTGGTTAGATTATCCGCTAATCTGGTAACTTTCCTTTAGGCCATACTATGTTCTTTATTGTTTTAACTATTGGTATAATGCCCTTGNATGTAAAGAAAGTCAGGTGTAAGTAAAGCAAACGTTAAGTTCCGTATTAATAAAGTCAGATGCACTGAACAAGAGGGATAGGATATCAGTCTCACTGGGCTGGGAAGATGGCTCAGTTGCTAATGTGCTCCCTTTGAAAGCATGAGGACTTGCATTTGGATTCCCATCACCTAGTTTTAAAAAAAGAGGCTAGGCATAGTAGCCAGTGTAGCTATAGTCCTATAGTCCTATAGACATGTGCCTATAGTCCTACCTCTGGGAAGGCAGACACAGGAGGATCCCTAGGGCTCTCTGACCAGCCAGTCTAGCAAAATTGGTAAACTTTAGGTTCAATAAGAAACTTTGTTTTGAAAACTAAGGTGTAGGGGCTGGCAAGATGGCTCAGTGGTTCAGGGTATTTGCTACTCTGATAGAGGATCCAGAACACACATTCTAGCTCACAACTGGCTGCAACTCCAGTTCCAGTTCCTTGTCAGGTCGCCATGGGCACTAGCAAACACATGGTACACGTGCATATACACAGGCGTACACGCACATGCATGTAAAATAAAAATAAATCTTAAGAAAAAAATAATGTGGAAAGTGATTGAGGAGGATACTTGACATCAACTTCTGGCTTCTACATATGTGTACATACACATGCATGCATGTACACACAGGTGCACACACACATGCATATAAAATAAAAATAAGTCTTAAAAAAATTGCAGGCAGTGGTGGTGCTCATCTTTAATCCCAACACACACACATACACACACATACACACACACATACACACACACACATACACACACATACATACACACACACACACACACACACACACACACACACACACCCCAAGATCATAGTGACTAATAATATTGATATGGTTTAAGAACTTCCTCCTCAACAGCTTTAATAACTGCTTTTCTCTACTGGAGATGGCTCTTCTGCCAACTCAGCCCCAAGCAGATTCTAGGAGTGATCCTTCCAAGCGCCACGGGATTCAAAACAACATTTGGTCTCTATATGCATAAAAATAATGGTTGCCCAACAGGGGGCGTTGTAAATAGAAGCTCCCAGGGANGAAAAGCCAGACCTGCTCTGCAGACCTCACAGGCTTCTTGACTCATTACAGCTTAGTGGTTGTGGAGAGCTGAATGTTGCGGATCCAGAGCCAAAGCATCTTGAGAAATCTTGGGTCCCTTTAATAGCCATGTATTGCCCAGCTCTGTGTCAGGTCTAACATTCTTTTGACTGTTAGGTCAGAGGAATGTATTCTTAGCAGATCACTAGCTTCCAATAACCCAAAAACTGAGAATGTCATTGGCTAGCATCNGGAACCTTTAGCAGAGAGCTAGCTGTAGTTCATCTAGCTGATATTCCTACTGCTGTATTTGAAAAAATGCCTTGATTTATACCTTTACTTTTATCTATAAAAATTTCATGAAACCATATTGGAACATATTATTCAGGGAGACACAAATTTATATCCCCTAGCCTTGGGCACTCATATGGTTCAAGAATAAATTATCTCTTTCCCTCAACTAAAAATTCTATAGACTTACAATGGTCTGGGGGTTTTAAATCTATATGACTTTGGGGATAATTAACAAAAGGAGGTGTTTCTGGGCTGATATGTTTTGCAAAAGTAATGTGTAAGTTTTCTGGAGGGACACACAGGTTCTTCCTTCCACACTTATATAAATGTAGATGCAATCTAGATTTAAAGGAATAAATTACTACTGAAGACAAGCTCATAGTCTAACATTGTAAAAGAAAGAAAAGAAGTGATAAAAAGATAATAATAATAAATAATACAAGAAAAAAGAACCAGTAAGAAGAAAAAAACAACCATACCTAAGTGAGAACAGAATTACACTCTTAACTTCAGTAGTACATGCTGCCAAGCTGCTAAGTCATATTTAAGATGATTAAGGAACAAAAATCAAGACTGAAAATCACAAGACAAACAGTATGCTTTGGAAGTAATAAATACTATCATATTTTTTTATGCAATATAATTTTGATTTTTTTCCTACCCCTCTCCACCTCCTCCCAGCTTCCCCGCCCCCAAACTTTATGTTCTTTCTCACTCTTAAAGAAAAACAAACAAACAAACAAATAAAACAACAACAAAAAGCCCAAAATGAAACAAAACAACCATGGAGTCTGTTTTGTGTTGACCAACTTCCAAGCATGAAGCCTATCCTGGAGTGTGGTTGATGCACCCAGTGTCACTCTACTGAAGGAAAGGGGCTTTCCTTTGCCCCGCAGGTATCAACTCCAAATAGCTTCCTGGTTGGGAGTAGAACTTTGTATCCAGTTCCTCTTCTCTGTGCTAGGGTTTTGACTGACTTAAACTTGTGCAGGCCTTGTACACGTTGTCACACTCTCTGTCATCACAGATTTCAATGAATCCTGTGGCTTAGAAGTTATTTTGAGAAAGAACTACTGTCTGCACAGTATGTATACTAAAGAGAATGAAGTTCAGGGGTAAATAGATAAAAACCTAGAAGATGAGACTAACAGACACATGGACTAGGCCAAGAATGTCCATTATTATTATAGGTTATAGACCAAAACAACAGAGAAAATGGGGAAGAGGCAATAATCAAATTAAATGTCATAGAAGAAATGTGAATCTAGATGCAACACATAGAAAAAGAAAAGATGGACAAAGAAGTTATGATAGCCTAGAACTCCACAGGAACATGAGTTTGAAGACAACTTGGACTACATGGTAAGACCTTATCTAATAGATTCAGTATAGTAAAACTACAGAATAGAAAAGAAAAATACCCCAAACTTTAAAACAACTAGAGAGAAAGATAGCATGCTATTGTCATTTGGTTTCTGTTGTTGTGATAAAAACCATGACCAAAAGCAAGTTGAGGAATAAAGGGCTTATTTCATCTTATAGGCTAAACTCAAGGGAAGCCACGTCAAGTACTCAAGGCAGGAGCTTGAAGTAGAAACATAGAGGAATGTTGCACCTGGCTTACTATCCCTGACTTGCTAAACTACCTTTCCTCTACAGGCTTAGGGATGAAACTGCCCCCAGTGTACTGGACCCTCCTATATAAATTAGCAATAAAAATGTTTTGCAGACATGCCCACAGGCCAATCTGATGGAGGCAATTGCCCAGTATTCCCCTTTCCCAGATATGTCAAGTTCATAACAAAACTCNCCAAGACTGATCCCTTCCATGGAATGGGATCCAGGGGAAATTGAACCATCAACCATTAGCAATGGAGAAGTCACAAGGGGAAATATAAACCTAGGACACCATTCCAAGTTAAATTATGATGCACTGATGAGGGTAAAATGAAAGACATTCACAGATCACTGAAAAACAGAGAAACTATATATAGAAACATTAAATTATGTGTATGGAAAAGAAGGAAAACTCAAAAGATATCAGAAAGAATGCTGAGCATAGAAGTTAATGAACCTATAGGTAAATATATCTAATATGGACTACATAAAACAGGAAAAATGCTAATGGTTTATCGAACAGAGTATTAAACAGTGAAGCTAAAACACGGGCAATGGTGACTTCCATATTCTGAAAAGGCAGCTAAAACGTATTTATAGAAAACATCAATTGACTATAGAAAAAGAAAGGATGTAGGTATAAACACAACAGATGGAGCAGAGAATGAGGAAACAAGTCTGAGGGANTGGGGTTTGGGAGCATGAGGAAAGACGTGGAGGGAGGCTGGAGAGGGCAGCCCTTTTGTCAAGCAGGTTAGGAATTCTGACTTTGAAAGGTGGGCGCTCTTTCCTGATATGGAAATTGGGCCTCAGAAAGTTTACTTAGCTCATTTAACTTCATACAACTAAATCAGAGGCAGCATCAGTCTGTCCATCTCCAAAACTTTCTTCATTCCAGGCTATAATTGAGGTGAAGCATCCGAAGACCAGCTCCTCTCACAGGGCACGTTCATAGCACTAACACCACACTCTGCAGTAATATTTAACAAGACCTTTCTACACACCCCTGAGCCTAAGGAAACTCGTGACCTCACATACTCCTCACTACCAGGGAGAAGAACTGTTAGTATCTCCATTTTCACACTTGAGAAGACTAGAGCTTGAGTGGTGAAGTGATAAAGGGACAGGAGATAAAACCACTGTGAATCCAGATTCACATGTCTCTAAATAATTTGCTTAGTTAGCATACAAAGAGAGAGCTCCAGTTGAGGTCTTCACGCATGTATACCTCATATATTTCATTCTTAGTCACACTTCTGTTACCTGCTCCTGTCCCCCTCTGGTTTCCTTCCTTCTGCTTTCCTGTCACATATATTCCACTACTATTCTTGTTCTCCACCTCCTCTTTAGACCCTTTCCTCTCATAGTCCCCTTTCTGCATTCATATCTCACACACACACACACACACACACACACACACACACACACACACACATATATGCACACATCCTAGATTACCATTGGGGAAGAGTTCAAGGCCTTATTTCCCCAACCAGTATGGGCATTTTAACTGAAATAGAATTACATCACTTTTCCCTGTCCCTTTTCTCTCTCTATCCCTTCCAGANGCCNTCCCTCAAACCGCTCCAACAGGCCCCCTTCTCAGGTTGATTGCCTCTTTTTGTTCATTATTAAGTAGCACTCACCATTGGAGGAATTATACTTGTAATTGGGGTGTTCCTATTTGACTTGTTTTCCTTTGCTATGCTTCAACAGTGGTGGAACCAGCTTTCAGTCCCTCTGTGTCTGGTCCCTAGCATGGAATGTGGCAATAAACAATAGATAAAACAGGTCGCCTAGATCCCCTTCGAGGAGACACTTGGAGCCCATCTGTAGAAATAGCCAGCAGACAGTCTAATGACCAGCTACTTTACGGGTGGCCTAGTGCAGACAGTGGGATCTCTGAAGACCACATTCTTTCTGGAACAGTCCACATTGAGGGAGTGTTATATATTGATTTCCTCCAATCTGAAATGTCCCTTCTGGATCAAGAAACTAATGAAACTTACAAGGCTCAGGAAGTTTATGAAACTGAGGAGGATCAGGAATGGCAGAATGTTTCATGATTTACAAGACACTTTCCCAAGGCTATGAAGACAGTGGCAATTTATGCGGAGTGGAGACTCTTCTGCCAACCAAGCTGACCACACATTGGGAAGAGAGTTCCAGGGATGCAGCTCTCAAGAGTCATCATCTGTGCTGGGGTTGCAATGCTCTGGTAAGTAATCCCTCACCTGTGCTCTTTTAAGTGACCCCAATAAACTCATTGGTTCACTAAGACAGAGTTGTTTCTTTGGCCTGTCATTAGTGCACCATCTGGGGTGAATAGACATTTCTTCACATCTTCCCAGGAAAAATCACACAACAGTAACAGAGTAAAGCNCAGGAAAGTGGGTTTAATGATGCTTCCCCTGAAGTATATCTTAAAATATACGAATGTCATGATCTTACTTTGAAAACATATATTTGTAGATGTAATGGTGGTTGGAGTCCATCACNGTGGGGAAGACTTGAAAACAGGCAGGGAATGCTGGGTGGCAGGAGCCAGAAGCTGGCAGATCATTTTTCACCACACACACAGGAAGCAAAGAGGGAATAGAAAGTGGGGTTGCTCACAGTGACA
>LZPO01027450.1:218729-237080 GCA_001675575.1 Neotoma lepida | reverse complement strand
TATTATGTATACAGAAGAGGGCACCAGATCTCATTATGGATGGTTGTGAGCCACCATGTGGTTGCTGGGAATTGAACTTAGGACCTCTGGAAGAACAGTCAGTGCTCTTAACCTCTGAGCCATCTCTCCAGCCGCCCCAGTCCTCATTTCATTTTGATTGTTTCCATTCTACCCAAAACTCCTGTGAGACCCCAATACAAGCCATCTGTGAAAGAAAATTCAAATCTTAAGAAATAATTCACAGGAATGAATCTTACCTTTCAGGACCTGAGTGACTTTTGTACCTGGAAGCCAGCCTGGGTCCACCCCACACACTTCCTTATGCACGTTTGTCTTGGGGGCCACTCAACTTCTCTATTGTTTCCAGAATGTGACTAAAATGCCCTGAAAGGGACACTCCAAGATTTGAAATTATCACCCTATCAATTCAGGCAGGTACTCATGACAAGAATTTTGGACAGCTCTGTGCAAAAAAATTCATTGAAAGTTCCAACTTTAATCTCATTAGTGCAGATTCGGCTGACAGGCTGTGAGCGACCCTGGGGCTGAGGGCCTGAGATGCACAGACATTTACATGGGGCAATTTCCTTTGCACCTGGAGATGAGAAATCACAATTGTCAGCTCTGGCTTTGAAAGACAGGAGATCAGCGATAAGCCCTGAGCAGGCCTGGAAAGGAGGAAGGACACATTCCAGTGCTCCCTGGGAGGGAGAGGCAGCCATGGAAGCTGCTGGAAGAGGGGAGGAGCACAAAGAGGAGGGGTGGGGGTGTGCACCTGGGGTAGTTTATAGCTCTCATAGGGGAGAACAGGGATTGGAACCATCAAAGCAAGCCATTGCCTCCCCCAGGGCCAAGTCTGCTACCCTGTTGTAGACAGCAGCAGTCACTTAGCAGTTCTGTCCCTGGATGAGTTAAGTCCACATTGTACCTACTTCCTGTTTCTGGCTACAGTGGGTCCCTTTATCCATGGGGACACATTCTGAGACTCAGTGGGTCCATGAACTGTCTCATAGGTCAGAACCTTACATATACAGTGTCTGTTCCCATACTTACACACCTATAATTGATATTAATGTAAATTTGCACAGTGAGAGGCCAGTCCCAAAAGCTAATGATAAAACAAAAGAACTGGACCCATGCTCTATAGGGAACACTAAGACTTACTAATTGTGTATCTCCAGAATTTCCTAGGTAATGTTTTGGGGCAACAGTTAACCAGGTAGGTGGGACCACACGTAGTCTGGGGCTGCTCCATGTCAGTGGAGAGCTAGCAGTGCCTCAGAGAATCTGGGCCTGGTAATGTCCCTTACATCAAGCTGGATTTTTATTTTATCAAATAAAGACGTTAAAAACATAATCAAATTAAAAAGAAAAATAAACATTAAAAACAATTACACTTTTTTAAAAAAATTGCATCTTTACACAAAACAAAGAAGGCTCTTTTTACACTCACCGGCTCTTCAGTTCCTCATTCCTGCATGGAACGAAGGCCCAGGGCCACTGGGTAAGTAAAAGGCCCTTTCCACCCACTTCTCTCGTCATTGCCAGGACATTTCCCTTCCCCAAGACACTCCCGAGTGGGCCTTCAGAGAAGTCAGTACATACCGCCTCTTCCTACTCTGCCTGCCCACCCCACTCTGTTCCATGCTAGTGCCCTTGAACTCACTGCAGAACTGTTCCCCACTCTCTAGGCAGAACCCTTGTCTCTAAGACAGTACTCATGACAGTCAGTGATGCCCAGGTCATGTTACATAGTTGGCTCCCTTCTTCCCCTGATAACTCCATGAGGGCAGACATGATCTACAACCCANTTCCCTGGTCCTGAGAATCCTATAGAGAGGCACTCCTAGAGGGGAGCTCAACCACCACAGTGGAGGAAATGACCAAGCATATGTCCAGGACCTTGCTGGCATCACTGTAACTCCAAGGAAGGAGAAAACAAGGTTCTTGCCCTTGAGGGAACTTAGTGAATCAAACAGACTTCAGGAAGACAGGGTAAGCCATTTGGAAGCTGTGTGACTCAGCATGGGCTTAACAAGTTGAGGGGAATCATGGGAAGGGGGTTAAGCCACAGTGAGGCTGCTAGTGTGATTTCATGGAAGAGTTGAGATTCCTACCTGCCCTTGAGAGACGTGTAGAGTTCAAATTGGCAGAGGAAATCAAAGGTAATCCCAGAAGGGCAAAACACAGAACTGGAGACTGGGGGTTGGGGGGTGGGGATTATGCAGTGCAGAAACAAGCCGGACCCCAGGGTGCAGTCATGGTGGTATAAAACCAGGAACCCGCAGGGGAGCTCCAGCGGGAGGCTGAAGGAAGAACTTGAACTGAGTGTCAATCAGCAGAATAGGGCATCCTGCTGGAGAGATTGGGCGTCACACAGTGCAACGTCCATTTCACAGGCGAGAAACCGAGGCACTAGACAAGATGGCGGGGCAAAGCAAAGGTTTTTAGAACTCTTCTTTTTAGACGACTTGTGAGAAGTTGCCCTTGCTCTCAGTACTCAACGTGCACCCTTCACTTAGGCCACAGGCNCCCTGGGAGCCTCGCACTGTGTTTATCCTCATTTGCATTGTGGGATACTGAAAAACTGAGCAGTTACTCAGCTTCACCAGGGGGCCTGCTCAGTGTCAGAGTCGGCACTTGAGAGTTGATCTCATGGGGTACCAGCGCTCTTAGAAAAACCATACAATTTGGAATCAAAAGACATGAGTTTCAATTCTGGCTCCACCCCAGGNATCATGTGACCCCAGGAAAATTACCTAACCTTGCTGACCCTCTGTTTCCTCATTGACACAAAAGGGATAATAATTCCTACCTCACAGGATTTCTGTGAGGATTAAGTAAGATTACAGCTGTCAAGTTCTTGGCAGGTAGTATGTGCTCAGTAAACACTAATTCCCTCCCTCCCCATCATCTCCTCACTTCCATTAGCATGGACATCAGCTCTGTGGGCCTGTGGTTGCCATGCCCAGCTTCTCACTCCATCAGTACAGGTGTCCTCCAGCACTGGCTAATGGTGCTTCAGGCTGTAGTGCCCTGCCCGGAGGCAACTGGAAGATGGATATGGGAGTGGAAGAAAAAGACGGGCTTTTCTAATGGGTTGTCACTGTCCTTCACTTGGCTCTGTTTCTCCCTCCCCCACCCCCGACCCCCTTTGAGTGAAGATGGAAAGCCTGGAAGTGAGCCAGTGAGACAGGCACAAGCTACAGGTCCCCCAGAGGAAGTTCACACTGGCCCAAGTGTTGGAATTCCTGGCCACTCCCCCAGCTAAGTAACTTCACATTCGCACTTCACGCATGTGCAAAGGGAAATCCCACCTCTTCCTCCCTCTCCTTGTCTCGCTCTTCCTCTCTCTCTCCACGTGCGGCCATGCGCGCGCTCTGTCTCTCTCTTTCTCTGTCTCTCTGTCTCCCCCCTCCCCACTTTCTAATAAAGCTCTGATACTGGATTTTGTCGTGCCTCCTGACCTTTTCTCGCACAGTAACCGCAGCGCTGCAAAATGCAAAACAACACCAAGCCCATGGCTTCCTGGGTTTCTTGGGTTCCTTATTCCCTTCCCACCCTATTCACTCCAACTCTCCATTGTGGTGAGCCCTGTTGCTCACCTGATGGGTTGGAGACCTCTCAATACATATAGGAAGGCCAGTGTGTGGGGGCAAACAGCCATCACAAGAATTGTGGTTGACTGGGCTGGTGACAGGACACAGAATTTTCATAGTGAGACAGAACAGGACAAACNTCCTGCTCGTCAATTTATCATGCTGAGATAGTCTCACAGCTTCCGAGCCTCTTGAGTGCAATCTGCTTGGCAAGTATGAGGACATCTAGAAGTCAATGTCTGGGGGCTGCTGTCACCAATGAAGCTGATGCTCAAGTCCCTCTGAAGCAGAGGCCATTCGAAGTAAATAAAAATATAGTACACTGGTGTGTAGTAGGATCTATTTCTATTGGATTTAGTGCAGGTGATGGAGGAGGACTCGGGGCAGACATCAGGGGGTGGGACCTGGCTTTGCAAAGCACCCAGTGTGGGCAAAGGAACTTCCTGTGTACTCTCATCACTCCAATAGCCCATGAAGTGGATGAAACCCAACCTCCCACTCAGGGGTCTAGGCTTAATCCCAGTCTCCTTCCAGCTGTGCACTTGGGGCACATTATTTGACTTAATTTCCACATCCAAATAGCAGAGATAATAACACCTACCTCATTAGGGGGTTTTAGAGGTTCAGCAAAACCTTTAGAAAACACACTAGTTCCACTAGCTCAGAGTTGGTGGCCCTGAAGTGTTGGCTAATACCAGGAGCTGGAGAGGCTGGAGGAGACTTAGGGAGGCCAGAACTCTTTAAGGCTTGGCTCTGATGCCAAAGGACTCAGTTCTGTGTAGTGGTATGGACAGACATTTTACTCTGTCTGAAGAGTGGGGGGATGGTTTATTTGCCTGTTTGGGAAAGTGATAGGGATCCTGGCAACAGAAGTCCAGTCCTGTCTGCTTCTAGCTGGACTCTTACCGTCTTGTGTAGGTCACCAGCCTCAGGTTCCACTTCTACAAGATGTCACCTGTCCGCATGGTGGATCTGTAAACGTCCTCCTGTTCTGAGGCTCCAGCACTCAGCTCTGCTGTTCCAAAGCACAAATTCATTTATGTAATCTTAGCAGTCCCATTCTATCCTTTCAAGTGTGACAGGTGGCTTAGGAGGTACAAGAAAAATAACTCTTAAATAATTTCAAAGCAAAACAAAGGAAGCTACGCTCACTGGGCTGGGTACCCGTTCCATTTCTTTCCCTATCCACCCGCACAAGGAGCAAAAGCAAGCCTTGTCTTTTCCTTCTCTCTGTCAAGTAGCAAACACATTGTCTGTACATCTACCTGGTTTTCTGTGGGCCATGTGCCAACAATGTGGATAAGATCTCTCAGGAACGTTTACAATGTCACATATTTATGCAAATTGGCAACGTGTTTATAGCAACAGGCACCACAACAGGTTTCCATTAGTGAGAAGCCAGGCAACCTCAACAACTTTGAGCACCCAGAATGCAAAGCTCTGGAGCTGGGAGAAGGGGTAAATTCATTACAAGGTAAATTCATCACCCCTGTCCTGTTCCAAACTTCTCATGGCTGCTGCCTGTTGGAGACATGGTGATTCAAATCAACCCATCTCATACATATTCTGCAGAGAGAGGGTCTAGCTAAACTATTTTATTGTCTGAAGTTAGCCACATACTGGATGGCTGCCCACCAATCCAACTCTAAGCTCTGCCATATAAAGCAGAGGCCAACCTCTCCAGTCTGAGCCCCTGAGGGATGTCACGACACAGGCTCATATGTACAGAGAGTAGGAAAGGGCCTTTAAAGTGAGATTATATGCACAATCTAGTTTCATAGACCAGTTCCACACCTACTAGCTATGACACTTTTGGTAAAATACTCTCCTTGGTCAGTCTCATTGTCTGGCTCTGCCATCTGTCTCTTTTGAGTGCTTGGGAATTAAATGTCTATGCCTGACATTAGAAGAGCATTCAACTGATGAACATGGTCATCACCACGTCGCTGTCCTCATCATTATCATTGTCATCACCTTCATCCTTCATAACATTTTCTAAGCTACATTTGGGGGCATTAATAGGTAATATCTGAAAAAGTGGCTTGTGTGACCAAACGACTTATGAAAAGTTCTGAGTGACTGAGGGACACAAGTACATCAGCTTCATTACCACAAGACTTCTCAGCTCCGAGGACACCAGAAACTTGGTACTCATTTCTCCAGCTGATTCCTTCTCAGAATGTCTTTCTGTGGTTGGCCTTTCTGGGTACTAGTGAGCCAAGAAATTCTTTGGGAAATCTCCATGAAGGCCTAGAATCGGGGAATGGAATTTCAAAATGAACTATACGAGCCAGGCCTAGTGCACAGGCCTATAATCCAAGGCAGTCTATATGAGGGGCTAGTCAGAAAGATCATGAGTTCAAGGCCACCCATGCTGGGCAACTTCATGAGACCCTGTTTCAAAACAGGAAAAGCAAAATGAGGAACAGGTACACAGAGCGCTTGCCTGGCATGAGTGAGGTGCTGTGTTCAATCTCCAGCCCTGCAAAACAGGACTAAACAATCAGACCAAAAAGACAGTGAGTGATGAANAGGAGGGTATTTGAGTCACGTGCATCTAAAAGTCACGAAGAGAACAGGGGGAGTGTGGACAGCAATGTGCTGGGAAGTCACAGAACACCTGCCCTCCTCATCCCACAGCACGGGCAGACTGTGACTTCTTTTTTCTAGAGAGCTNTGCACATTAAGTCTCCCAACAAGTCTGGAGGGCCAGAGTTGGCCGCACTANCCCCGTGTGACAGCTGACCATACTTGGAGCGGTGGCATTAGAAGGTGGTCCACCTGNGATGTAACCCACTGCCNCAGTCACCCACTGGAGCTGTTTTTTGTGAGTGAGGAGGTTGATTCACATTTGCCCTTACAAAGCATTCAGACTTTGCTTAGCCTGAGGTACTTAAATAATTAAGATCATTTTGAGCTTATTTTAGGCTTTAAGTATCACTAGACTGTTTTCCTTTGGATTCTCTTTCCAACTTTTACATTTAGAGCATTGTAAAAAAAAATGCCCTGTGGAGAAGCATAATTGGAGCCTTACCAAAATATATTTTAAATGAGGTTTAGACTTAGCTGAACTGAATTTCCATTTCCTGTCTCTCCTTCCCTTGAACCCCATCCCTATCCTTAAGGCTCAGTGGCTTTGGGGGAGGNTTCAGTCTTCACAGACTCTGGCTCTTGTAATGCCCTATGACCATCACACAGAAATGACTGACATCAGCCTGCTCCCTTCCACCGTCCTCTGAGATGAGGAAAAATCCCACGGACCTGTAAACAATGCAAGCAATGGCGTCCCACCCAGCATTGTTTAACTTGGAGGAAGACTATTTGCAGGGATAATACAAAGTACGTTGGGCAGGGTTGGGACTGGTGGTGGCTTTGGTAGCTCATCACTTCTTCCATGTCAGGGCTGCAGGGAAAGTGCGTGGTCCTAGCGTTGGTGCTGCTGCTGTATGTATGTGCTGTGGGGTTGTTGTTTTCCCCCTCACTCCTGATGTTTACACTGCACTAGGGACTCCTTCCTGCCAAGGGGAGTCATGCAAAAACAGTAAATACTCAGGCCAGGTAGCTATGAGCCATTAGGGACCACAGTAGGAGTTTGCCTGTTCCCCCCCCCCCCCCGGGCTCATCAAAGGCACCTGGGTGGGCGTGTGGGAAAAGCCTTTTGCGATTCTCTGCTTTGAAGTCTGAATTTTGGTCTTCGATTTTGTTTTACTGGAGGTACAAACCCAAAATCAACCAAAGGCTTGCATTTAAGTCCCATGAGAAGGGACTCCTTCCCTAACTCAGTGAAAAGTCATTGAATTGTCTTCATATACATAGCACTGTGCATGAAGTTCCTGGAAGAAGCCCAGGAAGGTAGGAGGAGCTAGCAGGCCCGCTGGAGGGGCAAGCCTCAACCCACACAGAACAGAAAAGATTGTAGTATTCTAGAAAGGCTGTGGTGGACATCTGACATTTCTTGTCAGCTCTTTGGAGAAGCTGTCCTTCCACAGTGCAGATGTCCTGACGGGATGNGCCACTGTATCCTTTAGATATCCCTTTCCTGTCACCAACTCAGTTATCTAGCCTTTATGCTTTTGTTTACATTAGGGGCTATTTTTATGCTTGAGGAAAAATATACTGATACTTTAACAGTATGAAGCAAAGAGCTCAGACCTTGGAGCTGGAAATCCTGATTCTTCATTAAAATCCTAGCCCTGCCACATGCCAATAGTGTGACTTCACCTAGAACAAGTCATTCTTTGAGACTAATCAGCAGAGTGTGGGATAATAATCCAGCAGCANTCTTCTTCTTCTTCTTCTTCTTCTTCTTCTTCTTCTTCTTCTTCTTCTTCTTCTTCTTCTTCTTCTTCTTCTTCTTCTTCTTCTTCTTCTTCAAGATGCCAGGAGATAGTGTATTGGAAAGTGCCTAGTGCAAGTACAGACTGTTACATTATATTATTATAACTGTATATAATGTGGGAGGAGTAGATTTAAGTAAGCCTCAGAAATCATATGAGCTAGAGAAGAGTCTTGAGGGAGAAGCAAAAAGGAGATTGGAGTGCAGTAGCTGGAGTGATCCTGGGAACACATGGAAGTTCTTAAGCACATCAGAAAGGCCCCATTGGCTAAATTCCAGGTGAAAAGGAGGATAGATTCCAGGTGAAAAGGAGGAAGGACTGCTCAACAAAAAACTCACAAAATTGTTGGCTTCAGGCTGCAAGTTCTGCTCCTGACTCTTCAATGACAGGCCCAATGGTACCTCATCCTGAAGCTCAGGAGATAGTACTGCCGCCTGTATCTGAAACAGTTTCTGTTGAGTGCTGGTGTGCTGAGCCAGTTTGGGAGATCAAGAAAGGGGCTGTGGTGAGACAGTCTAAGCAAGCCAGAAACAGAAAATAAAATGCTAGGCATAGAGGAGTGGGAGACAATGGAATGAGTGGTCTGTCTTGGAAACTTGCTGGTGAGGGGCAGTATCAGGACAGAAAAAAAAGGGGCAGGTTTTTTTTGTTTGTTTGTTTGTTTGTCTTTGTTGATCTTAGCTTTCTATTGCTGTGATAAAACACCATAACCAAACTTGGGGAGGAAAAGGTGTTTCACTTACAATTCCATATCACAGTTCGTCATTGAAGGAAGTCAGGACAGGAACTCAAGGCAGGAATTCAGAGGCAGGAACTTAAGTAGAAGCCATGGAGGAGTAGTTTACCGACTTGTTTCTCCTGGATTACTCAGTTTGCTTTCTAATAATATCCCAGGGACACCTGACCAGGAGTGGCACCTATCACAATGGGCTGGGCCCTCCCTTATCAGTCACTAATTAAGAAAATGCCCCCCAGGTGCTGTGGGCCACAGAAATATGAAGTAGGAATTCAGCTAACTATGACAAAGCTATACCTGGAAGAAGCCAAGGGCCTTCCAGAGAATAAAGCCAAGGGTTAAGGATATTGGCTTTTGAATATTAGCTGTTTCCTGCTATGAATATCTCGTGTGCTATTGTAGCTTTTCCATTCCTAGANCAGTGTGTTTGATCATTCATTGGGCACAATTTCCCCTATACAATTAAAGTATTTGGATATACATCTCCCAACTGTGCTAAAAGCAGTCACACAGCCAGACCCCTAATTTCAGGCCTTTCTGTAATTATTGTTATTAGTAACATCTGGCCAGGACCTTCTCTGGATGAAAGTATCTTATCTGAGCTACTTCCCAGACTTTCTAAGAACTGACTGCAGACAGATAAGCATCCAGACTATCTGTTAGTGAAGGCCTNTCAGATGTGCTAATTGAGCTTAACCCTCCTCTCCTCCAAGTGTTTTCTCTAATTCTAGATCTCCCTTTAACACTTAACCCAGAACTAAAGGGCTTTTACTTACCAGGTGCATCTAGCTGTGATGCAGGTTGCCTAGCTACTGAGCAGACTTGCCCCACCTGACCAGAAAGCGGTGGAGCCAGAGAACTTCGGATTGAATGTGTATTTAAACTGGACTAAGGAGAGGGAAAGAGGAGATTAGAAGCGAGGACTAGAGGAATGTGATGGAAGATGGAGAAGAACAAGATGAGGAAGAACTAGATGAGAAAGAAAGAGATGGGAAGAGCTAGGGAGACGGGAAAGGACTAAGTGGGGAAGAACAAGAGAGAGAACTTAGAAGAATAAAGAGAGGAGCTAAGATGGGCAAGAACTAGATGGATGAGAACCTAAATGCGGCAGAACTAGATNAAGGAATTAAGATAGCACATGGAGGGAACAGCATAAAAATGTAGAGAGAAATCAGGCAAGAAAGGAACTAATAAGAGAGCAGAATAGAAGCTGTGTAGAGAGAGAATTGACTCAGAAGGATAAAGTGAACAGAATAAAGAGTTTCATGTACATAGATTCATTTGATATCATTAAGATTCGATTCCTCAGCTGATTGTTAGATTATTCCACAGACCCTGGGAAAAGGCTAATAGGGGTTGGACCCCAATAGTCTTTGATACCCAGGCCTGCCCACAGGTCAATCTAGTGGGGACATTTTCTCAATTGAGGTTACCTCTTCCTAAATGACTTCAGCTTATAACAGGTCGACATAAAAACTAACCAGGACAATTGACTCTTTCTCAACTTGACACATAAACACATGACTATTAAACTATAACCTTCCCTTTCTTGTTCACCCNAAGATCTCATATTAATATCAATAACACAATATAAGATATTCAACATTCAAGTCTCACAGTCCTTAAAAATTCAAATTATTTAAAAGTTCATTCTCTTAAAATATTCAAAGTCTCTCTAAAACTCCAAAGTCTATTCAAAAGTTCAGTCTCAAAAGTAAGTTACATACTTCCTCACTCCAAAAGAGAAGAACCAGGGCACAGTCACAATCAAATAAAAGCAAACCNTAAATCCAACAGTCCAATGCTCAGTGTCAGATTTCTGGGACTATCAATCTTCTAGGGCTTGCCACAGTACACAGAGCTTGTCTCCTAGGCTCAGATCAGCTCTGCTCCACAGGGGTTTCTGTCCTTGGCAATCATCCCATGGTACTAGAATCTCCAAAATGCTGAGGTCTACACTACAACTGGCTGCACTTTCACCAATAGCCTCTTCTGAGCTCTGTGTAGGGAGGGACTCTAATCCTGTCACATGGTGCCAAACCTTCTCTCTATGATCCCCTCAATCCTGGGACTTCTACTTTAACCAAGGCTGCACACTCACGAATAGCTTTTCCCAGATTTTCATAGTGCTAAGCTCCAACTGCTCTTCATGACCCCTTCATGCCTTCAAAACCAGTACCACCTGGGAGTCTCTCACATATACCAAATTTGATGGCCAGTATGAGACGAAGCCTTGGCCCACCCCTGAACTACAGCTTCTATGTGCTGATCCTGAGGAAACACTTCCCAGACAATTTCACTTTAATGATTTTGTTCCCTTCTTAATCACCACTCATTTCTCACCAACTAATCTGCATTGATTGCTCCAGCAAAGCAAAGGTTTTACTTAATGGTTCTAGTCTCTTGTTAATTGTAGCCAATTATTCAGCTCCAGCTAACCAGAACCACAGATCCTCAATTCAAAACATCAAACAGCCCTGATGAGTCTTTCAGGGACTCTCACACTTCCTTCTGAAACATCACAAGCTAGGCTTCCATCATCTGTACTGCTCTCAGGTTATCTTCTTAGTTCCTGGGCTAACTAGTTTTCTGTCCATTTGACATAAGCTAAGAGTTGTTTGGGAAAAGGAAAGTATAGTTGTGAAAATTCTCCCACCAGATTGGCCTGTGGTACATTTTCTTGGCTGATGATTGATGTTGGAGGGCCCAGCTCACTGTGAGAGGTACCACCTCTGAGCTGTTTTTCCTGGTGCTACAAGAAAACAGCAAGCCAGTAAACAGCATTTCTCCATGGCCGCTGAGTCAGTTTCTGCCTTGAGTTTACTCCCTGACTACCCTTAATGATGGACTGTTACCTGAAAGTGTAAGGCGAAATAAACCCTTTCTCTCCCCAAATTGATTTAGGTCTTGGTGTTTTATTACAGCAACAGAAATCCTAAGACAGAAATTGGTTCCAGAAGTGGGATATTGCTGTGACAGACTTGGCAATGTGTTTTGGGGAGAATTGTGGTAGCTTTTGAGCTTTGGGCTGGAGAAGCCATTGAGTGCTCAGACTTGAGTGAGCTGTTGTGTGGGAGCTTGAAAGAATGCTGAATTAAGAATTTGTGGTGCTGATCATCCAGNGCTTAATGACTAGCTATGATTAAGAAAAGAGCAGCATCATTGACAATTGTAAATCTAGAAATATTTCCTCAGAGTCAGCACACAGAAGCTGTGGTCCAGAGGGGGCAAAGGATGCATCTCACACTGGCATTTGAACTTGGTAGTGTTAAGAGTCACCCAGATGGTACTGAGTTTGAAGACTTGAAGGGAGTCAGAGAGAGCACCCAAGGCCTGGCACTGTGTGGCAGGGTTGGAGTCCCTGGGAGAAAAGCCAGGGAAGGTCATTGGTGAGTTGCAGCCTCAGTTGTACTAGAAAGCCCAGGATTGAAAGGGTCANGGAGAGAAGTTGAGGCTTATACCATGTGGCAAGATCAAAATCCATGCACAGAGCCCAGGAGAGGGTATTAGTGGAGGTACAGCCCAGTTGCAATGGAGATGTTAACATTTTAGAGGTATCAGTACCATGGGATGACCACCAAGGACAACAGCAGCTGTGGTGTGATACCAGTGTGAACCTACAAGACAAGCTCTGTGTGCTACGTTGGCAGAGTCAGCGAAGTGGATATATCAAGTGCTTTGGAGGCCAGGAGTCCATCAGTGAATCCCAGACATTGGTCACTAAGTTATTTACACTGTTGGAGTTTGGGTTNGCTTGATCTGATTATAACTATGCCTTAGCTCATTATTTTTGAAATATGAAAGTGTGTAATTTAATTTTTATTTTACAGGATCCCATAGTTAAGAAACTTTGAGATTTCAGAGAGCCTTTGGAATTTTAGGGAGAATTTTGAGTTTGAGAGAGAATTTGAAGTTTTAGAGAGACTTTGGATATTTCAAAGAGACTAATCTTTTAAGGTCTTTCAGTTTTCAAAGACTGGTACTTTTAAAAGTTGGAATGCTTTATCTTGTGGTATTGATACTAACATATTATTTTGGGGACAAATAAGAAAGGAAAGGTTCTAGTTAAATAGTGATGTGTTTGTGTGTCAAGTTGACAAAGGGTTAATTGCACTGGCTAGTTTTTTTGGCAACTTGATACAAACTTGAGTCATTTGGGAAGAGAGAACTTTAACTGAGAAAATGATCCCACTATATTGGCCTGTGGTAATCCTGTGGTGTGTTACCTTCATTGATGATTGATGTGGGAGGACCAAGGCCACTATGGGTTGTGCCATCCCTGGGTTGGTTGTCCTGGGTGCAAGAAAGCAGGCCGAGCAAGCCAATAAGCAACGCTCCTCCATAGCCTCTGCATCAGGTCCTGCCTCTAGGTTCCTGCCTTGAGTTCATGCCCTGATTTTCATCGATGATGGACTGTTTCCTGGAAGTGTAAGATGAAATAAACCCTTCATCTCCTCAAGTTGCTTTTGGTCATTGGTGTTTTATCATAGCACCAGAAATTCTAACTAAGGCAGTTGCCACAAGATCTCACTTAGCTCTGAAAACTCAATGACTTTTATCACCCGAAGTTCCAAAGTCCTTCCACAACCCTCCTCCATAAATGACCAGGTCGATCATAGCAATTGTCAACTCTCTGGTACAATTTACATTTTAGTTTGCATTCCACTGCTGTTATAAAACAACATGACCAAAAGCAACTTAGAGAGGAAAGGATTTATTTTGCTTATACCTCTACATCATAGTCCATCATTGAAGGAAGTCAGGGCATGAACTGAAGGCAAGAACTGAAGCAATGGCCGTGGTGGAATGCTCCTTACTGTCTTACTCATCCTAGGTGGTTCAGTTTGCTTTCTTATACAATTCCAGGAACACCTGCCCAGGGATGGACCCTTCTACATCAATCACTAATGAAGAATATGCCTCCACAGGCCAGTCTGGTGATTACATTTCTCAACTGAGTTTCCTTCTTTCCAAATGTCTGTGTCAAGTCTGCATAAAACTAGCCAACACATCAACTTTATTTCTTTTATACTTCTTAATTATTTTTTTTTTGTGCAGCGTATTTTAGTTGTATTCTTGGCCCTCCCACAACTCTTCCTGGATCTCCCGAGCCTGCCACAGGCAATAATCTTTTTTCCTTAAAACAAAACAAAACAAAACAAAACAAAACAAACAAACAATCAAACAAAAAACACCAAAAAAAGAAAAAAATAAGCACACGCACAAAGAACCAACCAAACAACCGACACCACACAGTCTATTTTCTGTTGTCAACTGTTTCTGAGCATAAAGCCTGTGGGGGTGTGGTGATCCACTCACGTTCTCTCTCACAGCAGTTACCAATTGCAAATGACTTCTTGGTTACTGACAAGACTTGGTGCCTACTTTCCATTCTCTAGGCTGGGATTTGGTGTGGTTTGAACTTGGGCAGGTCTTGTTCATGCTGTCACAGTTTCTGTGAGTTGATACGCCCATCAATCCTGTCATGTCTGGAAAATGCTGTTTCCTTTGGAGCCATGTGGCTCATACAATCTTTCTGCCTCCTCTTTCAGCATAGATCCCTGGGCCTGGAGGGGAGGGGTTGGTCTTTATTTTTTGACACAGGAGTTTACTCTGTCACTTAAGCTGGCCTAGGACTTACGATGTGGCCCATACTTGCTTTAATGTCATGGTAATCCTTCTGCCTCAGCCTCCCAAGTGCTAAGATCACAGGTGTGAGCTACCACACCTCGCTGAGGGTAACGAATTTGGTGATTACCTTCTCTGTCTTCCCTTACATGTAATCGCTTTGGTGATTACCGTCTCTGTCTTCCCTTACATGTAATTGCTTTGGTGATTACTGTCTCTGTCTTCCCTTACATGTAATTGCTTTGGTGATTACTGTCTCTGTCTTCCCTTACATGTAATCGCTTTGATGATTACCTTCTCTGTCTTCCCTTACATGTAATCGCCCCCAGTGACTCTGTGACATGAGCATTATTAGTCCCATCTTATTGATAAAGAAGCTGCAACTCAGAAAGGGTTGAGTTTCCCCCCAAGGATGCTCTGTGGTAGATCTGAGCCTTTGAACCAGTCCATCTGATTCTATATTTATGTTTTTAGGAAATGTAGGAAGCAAAGAGTAAGGAAGTGATACCCTCAGATTTTCATAGAAGCTCCTCTGTGAAACAGTCAGTGTTAAAAGATAAGCCTGCATCTGCTTTCATGAAATTTTGAAGAAGGAATCTAATTTAGCCCTTGGCTCCTGCTAACAGACAATGGCTAAGTGTGGAAAGAGTGCCTTCCTTCTGTCTGCTCCTTGGTGCTTAATAGCATTGGAGCAGGGAGCAGGAGGAAGGACAGAGAGGTGAATATGTCCCAAGTGTGCTGGTGCCCACAGAGGGCAGAGAGCATATCTGATCCTCTGGAGTTGCAAGTGGCTGTTGGCACCTGACTTGGGTGCTGGGAACTGAATGCAAGCCCATCAGAACAGCAGGACAAGCTCGTAGGTGTTAGTCCATCTCTCTAGGCCCCTAGTTGTTGTTATTGTTTCAACAATTTAATGTCTTGCTATAATTTCTCTGGAATAGCATGGAAATTATGAGCATGAGATGTCATGTTGGGTAGAGCTTGACTCCAGTNCTGCCTTCCCTGAAAATTTAGCTTTTTGTGTGAAAATAAATTCCTATCTCACAGCATTAAATTTAATTCTGGATGGATAGGGAATCCAAATGTCAGAAGAAAACATTAAAACTCTCAGAAGATGGCATNGGCAGCNTGAAATGGGGATCTGTACCTGGAGAAGAGGGGATGGCAGGTCTNGGGGTGGNTGGAGTTTGCAGTGAGAGTANGGGGTTCCTATAGCTTTGGGCTGGGGTAAAACATTGTTTATTTTGCATGTATGTACATGCATGTGTGTATGTCTNTTTGTGTGTGGAGGGATATATNTTCACGGGTGTGTGNAGGTCAAAGGTTGCCATTAAGTGTCATCCTCCATTACTGTCTTCCTTATTGAGGCAGAACATCACTGGAACATAACACACACCAATTAAGCTAGATTANCCAGCTAGCTCAGGGAGCCCCTGTCTCTGCCTGCCACATGGTGGGATTACATTTGGGCCACCACATCTACTCCATATTCACATGGGTGCTGGGCATCTGAACTCCAGTCCTCACTTGCAGGGCAGGTGATTTTTACCTGTCTCTCCAACCCTAGAAANAGACTTTTTAATCAAGATGCATTAATTGTTAATTGTCAAAGAAAAGACACATAAATTGACTATTAAAACTCAGATTTTTGATACACCCACCTTGCACCGATTGGAAACAGGTAAGGCCCCATCTCCGGACTGGTCAGCTCAGTTCTCTAGCCCCTAGGCCCTCAGAACACATTCTGTGCCCTTCCTCACAGCTAGTGAAACCCCTGAGACTGGGCAGCAGCCTTCTCCCACCCCCACCCCCTCGCCAACCATCCCCTGTGGCACCAGTGACCACTGGAGCAATACACCCCCTCCTGGACCAATTGGGGAAAAGAGCAACCACAGGAGCCAGAAGCCCCACCTGGACCAATTGGAAGAAGAGTGACCTGGAGCTCCAGCTGTTCGGATTAAAGGAAGACGTGGGTAGACGGTAGTGTCAGAACACATTAAACAACATAAAGAGCAGTACGGTACCACCAGAACCTAGTGATTCTACAACAGCAAGACCTGAACATCCCAAAGCAGATGATCCAGAAGAAAATGACCTTAAAAACAACTTTATGAAGATGATAGAGGACCTAAAAGAGGAAATGAAAAATTCACTTAAAGAGTTGGAGGAAAAGACAAACAAAAAATTGGAGGAAATCAAGAAATCTCTTATAGAAAGTCAAGAGACCCAAGAAAAAACAAACAGGTGAAGGAAACAGTTCAAGACTTGAAAATTGAAATAGAGNCAATATAGAAGACACAAACAGAGGGAATTCAGGAANAGGAAAATCTGAGTAAATGAACAGAAATTACAGAAGAAGCATAACTACCAGAATACAAGAAATGTTGAGGATACGATAGAAGAAATAGATCCATCACTCAAAGAAAATGTTAAATCCAGCAAATTTTTAACACAAAACATCCAGGAAATTTGGGACACCATGAAAAGACCAAACCTAAGAATAATAGGGCTAGAAGGAGAAGAATTCCANCTCAAAGGCACAGAAAATATATTCAACAAAATTATAGAAGAAAACTTTCCCAACCTAAAGAAACATATGCATATGAAGGTACAAGAAGTGTACAGAACACCAAATAGACTGGACTACACAAAATAGTCACATAATAGTCACATAATAGTCAAAACACTAAACATACAGAATAAATAAAGAATTTTAAGAGCAGCAAAGGAAAAAGGTTAAGTAATGTATAAAGGCAGACCCATCAGAATAACACCTGACTTCTCAATGGAAACTCTGAAAGCCAGAAGGTCCTGGACAGACATTCTACAGATATTAAGAGACCATGGATTCCAGTCTAGACTACTATATCCAGTAAAGCTTTTAATCACAGTAAGTGGAGAAAACAAGAGATTCTATGACAAAACCAGATATAAACATTCTATATCCACAAATCCAGTCCTACAGAAAGTACTAGAAGGAAAACTCCAACTCAAGGAAGTTAGCTGCAACCACCAAAACACAGGCAATAGATAACCTCATACCAGCAAATCCCAAAGAAGGAAAACACACACACATTACCACCAAAAATAACAGGAATTAACAATCACTTNTCAATAATATCCCTTAATATCAATGGANTCAATTTGCCTATAAAAAGAAACAGACTAACAGAATGGATAAGAAAACGGGATCCATCCTTCTNCTACATACTTAAGAAACACACCTCAATCTCAAAGACAGACACCACCTCAGAGCAAAGGGTTGGGAAAAATCTTTCCAATCAAATGGACCTAAGAAACAAGCTGGTGTAGCTATCCTAATGTGGTGATATATTGTGTACCCTAATGAAGTTGGCCTGAGGATCAGAAGACAGAGCCAGCCATTAGACTAGACATAGAGGCCAGACAGTAGTGACACACACCCTTAATCCTATCACTCAAATTCAAAGCCACACTGGAAATAGAGCCAGGCAGTGGTGGTACACACCTTTAATCCCAGTCCTGGGAAGCACACACACCTTTAATCCCAGGAGGTGATGGCAGGGCAAAGAAAGGTATTTAAGGTGTGAGGAAACAGGAACTAAAGCAGTTCAGCTGAGACCCTTTCGGGTGAGGACTCAGGCTTTCAGTCTGAGTATTCATGGAAACAGGATTGGCTGAGGAGTTGGAGAGGTGAGATTGGCTATGGCTTGCTCTGGTTCTCTGATCTCTCAGCTTTCACCCCAATATCTGGCTCTGGGTTTTTTATTAAAAGATCATCTAAGATTCAAATAACATCACAATATCTAACAAAATAGACTTCAAACTAAAATCAATCAAAAGAGATGAAGAAGGGCATTTCATATTCATCACAGGAAAAATCCATCAAGATGAAGTCTCAATTCTGAACATTTATGCCTCCAATACAAGGGCACCTACATTTGTAAAAGAAACATTACTAAAGATCAAATCACACATCAAATCCCACACACTAATAGTGGGAGACTTCAACACCCCACTCTCAACACTGGACAGATCTGCCAGACAGAAACTTAACAGAGAAATAAGGGAA
>LZPO01027450.1:190708-209730 GCA_001675575.1 Neotoma lepida | reverse complement strand
GACTGTTGATATGTTATGTAAACTGGACATGCAGGACCCATGGGAAGGCGACCACTGAACTTTACAAGATGAGATGGTTCTTTAGGTTCCTGCTTCACAGAAGAAGACAGCCAGACATTCTACAGGACACAGGCAAAAGTGACTGAGAGACTAGGCCTATGGGCTGAAGATGGATGCCCCAANGTTACAGAGGAACTTTGGATGATTGTCCAGGTAGCCAGCTGTCTCTTTCATTCTAGATTTTTGGAAGTTGCTTACAATGCTTTTCCTGTTTACTTAGGTAATATTATATCCTTCTGGGGTCTTTGATGTAGTTGAAAACTAGATAGTTATAATTTTCCTTGGTTATGATAAAAGACAAATTAGATATAAAACTTTAGACTCACAAATATAAGATAGGATATTTTATTTAATTTTGCCAAATACAAATAGACTAGATATTGTAATTCTTGCTTGATAACTGTTCTAGTATATGTAATTTTACTATGTTAAAATTAAAACCTTCCTTTTTGATNAGACAGAAAAGGGGAAATGCTATGGAATATCTTTCTGTATGCTGTGAATATGTGTTGCTCTGATTGGTTGATAAATAAAATGCTGATTGGCCAGTAGCCAGGCAGGAAGTATAGGCTGGATTAGCAGACAAGGAGCATTCTGGGAAGGGGAAGGCTGAGTCAGGTGTTGTCAGCCAGACACAGAGAAGCAAGATGACAAGACAGAACTGAGAAAAGGTACCAAGCCACGTGGCTAAACATCGATAAGGATTATGGGTTAATTTAAGTGTAAGAGCTAGTCAGTAATAAGCCTGAATTAATGGCCATACAGTTCATAATTAATATAAGCCTCTGTATGTTTATTTGGGTCTAGGCGGCTGTGAACCGGGCAGGACACAGGAAAACTTCCAACTACATTCCTCCATGGGAATTTCAGATTACCTTCCCTTGCCTCATCCAATCAAGTCCCTGCTGTCACTTAAAAAGACCACACAGCCACACACACTTCCTTACACATTGCAAACTCATGTACCACCCAAGGCAGGTTCCTCAAAGCATCTCCCCTGCTTCAGAGAAGTGGGTATGGCACCAGGGACTCCCATGCCCATGGCCAGGAGACTTCACTGAAGACACAGAGGGGAAATCTCACCAGGTCCAATCCAAGAAACAGAAAAGAGACCTAATCCTGCCTTTTCCATTACGGAATATAAAAGCTCAGANAGTTAGTGCTCTAGCTCTGGATTCTGCTCCTCACTCTTGTCTGTCTCTGTGTACCCTGTGTGGACAACAGTTTCCAGAAGACAAAGTGTCAATGGACAATAANTATTTCGAGGACAGAAGTTCAACATCCTTAGCCATCAGGGAAATGTAAATGAAAAGCATGTTAAAATTCCTTCTCACCCCAGTCAGAATGGCTGTCATCAAATAAACAAAAGACAACAAAAACTAAAATGCAAGTACCATATGACCCATCTATAGTACTCCCATAGCTATACCAGCTACAGGAATCTTAAGTCAGAATCCCATAGATAGTTTTACATTCATGTTTACCACCACAGTGTTCACAATGGCTCAGATGTGAAACCAGCCCAGATGTCCATAGTTAGATGAACTGAGAAGCAAAATGTGATATATAGATATAATAAAGCTTTATTCAGGCATAAAGAAAAAATAAAACCATACTATTTGCTGGAAAAACAGATTGAACTGAAGATCATAATATTAAAGAAAATAAGTCAAACACAAAAAAGATAAATACCATATATTTTCTCTCATATGTGTAACATATATATTATGTATGTGATATACATGTTCACGTACATGACATGAAAGTAGAGAGAGAACTGTAAAGCAGGAGGAGGGGCTCTAAAGAGGAGGAGGAAGAAGAGAGCGGAATAGGGAAGGAAGACAAAGCATGTCTTCTCTCCTATGTGGAGACATAAATGTGTCTAGGTCATCTGTCTCTGGCTTTGACATGGAAAGAGAAGAGACTGGAGGAAGGAAGTCGACTGGCAAGTGGGGTGGTGGTGGAGAAACATGAGCCAAGTACAGTGATATATACGATGAAATTTTTATAATGAAACTGGCTATTTTAGGCTCAGACTAAAGACATTTAAAACAAGAAGAAAAAACAAAGTAACAAGCTAAACAGAAACAATGAACAGGACCCATGTCCAGGTCTGTCTGACTCCGAGCCTGGCGTCTTGGTCGTTACCCAGTAACGCCTCCACTTGTAAGAAAATGCTCTCTCTCCCCCCAACAACAACAACAAAAAAACCCTTTTTAGATGGAGGATGATAATGATCTTAATTTTGTATATCTTTTTTGTTATTCTGAGAAGGCTAANTTGCAATTTCCTTTAGAATCAAGTTGGATTAAAGGCTTGANGTATTCTTTGGCTGACTAAAGTTGTTCAATATTGAATCATTTATTTCTAAAAAATACTTACCTGTGGGGAGAGTAGCAATTACCACTCCAGAGAAGATGTGCCAGTGAGTGAGCAGCAGACTGTTGACTTAAGAGTTAGTAAAACATAAAGAACTCGCTAAGTCTCTAATTATATTGGTGTTCAGCTAAGGGCGCACCTGCCTGCTCCAACTGCTGTGGATATCAGGAGAAAGAACTGAGGCTGCTTCTTCACAGCCACTGGGCCAGACTNGCTCTTAGCGTCTATCGGTTCCCACTGCATACTAGGAATAAATGGCAGAGAGAAAAGGCATTGTTTGATTCAGTTTAACACATGCATACAAATCCACCGTGTTTTCTGCTTCCCCTGTGGAGATTGCAGAGTGCCTAAATTGGTGGGATCAGTGTTTTACAAAACAGAGAAACAATTTCTCCTTTATTTGGAGGATGGGCTGTTGTTCTGGGAAATGCATATATTCCCACAGAGAGACNTAAGTGACTGGCCCTTTCCTCCTCAGTTAGCCCCAAGGGAGCTTACTGGGGCCTGATTAAGCAAGGAAAGCATCACTCGTTCTTCGACAGCTCAAAAATCCCTGGGGTTGAGTTGAGTTTTAGGTGAAGGGTTCACGTGAGTGCCAAACTGGTTTGTGCCATCTCATCACTGTCCATACTTGACAAGACCAGCTTTTGTAGCCTGCTCACACTGACAGCTGGGGAATAAGCACATTTGAGACCCAAAGGAAGAAACACCTGGGTGGCACTCCCTGCAAGCACAGGGCTTATTTCTTATTAAATAGCTCCGTGACCTAGTTCCAGGAAGCAAGAACTTCAAAAGGAGTTCACATCCTCGTCCTTGTCCCCTGGCTGCCTTTTCATTGCCAACCTCAGGAGCCCGAGCTCCTAGGTTTCCCCCATCCATCTTCTAAGTAGTTAGACAAAGCAGGGCATGGAGGCCAGTGGCATTTTTGTTCTGAGGTTGCATATTTATTCCTAAGGGATGCAGTGGTTCTCAGTCTGCTTTGAATGAAGTGCAGGGAAGAGAGGTAGTACCTCTTAACTTACTTAATGAAGAAACAATCCCCTCCTACCAGAGAAAGAACAGTAGGCTTGGGAGTGGGGATCAGGAGCACTCTTATAAGCTAGTCTGACCGTAGAGAAAAGGCCCTGGCGGCTGATTCATATCTATGGGAGGCTGTATGTTGCCTCAGTTTATTCTTGCCTTAGCAGGATGGGCTGGTGATTGTATGGGAACTTAGAGTAGTGAGGACGGACACTTCAAAAGAGCTGTGCCACATCTGCCACGACCCAGATTGTTTCTAGATCTCACTAGAACATAGGCGCCCTGAGAGCAGGGGGTTTTGTTTGTTTGNTTGGGTGTTTTGTTTGTTTGTTTGNTTGGTTGGTTGGTTGGTTTTTGTTTTGTTTTTCCAGACAGAGTTTCTCTGTGTTAACAGCCCTGCCTGTCCTGGAACTCACTTTGTAGACTGTAGACCAGGCAGGTCTTACACTCACAGAGATCTGCCTGCCTCTGCCTCCCAAGTGCTGGGATTAAAGGTGTGCACCACCACCACCACCTGGGAAGATCAGGGTTCTTGCAGCATGGAACTTCCAAGCCTTTCTGCAAATTACTAAATGAATGCCTGCAAATCCAATATAGATTAATGATTNGGATTGCCAACAACCTGCTTCAAACTGCAGATACCATTGCTAACAAGGAAAAATCCCTCTCGTCCTGTCCCTTGGCACAAAAACCCATCACTACCAGCACCAACAATTTTTCTGTCACTGCTAGGTCCTCTTGTTATTCTAATTGCTATCCTAGGTTGTTTCCTGGAAGGTGGTTCACATTCATGTCTAAATTGAATTCCACACTAACCTCAATAACCCTATGAAGCTAGGGGCTACCACTCTCATTTTATATACAAAGACACTAAAGCTAGCAGAAGTAGCCTACTCAGAGCCTGAAAACAGCAAAGTTGGAGTTTTAATATACACTCATTGTCTTTTTTTACAGTACTCCTAAGATATAAAGGGGATCTGTCCACTCACATGAAAGGATCTGAAGGGAAACAAAATGTATATTTGCCAGGAAAACACCATCCCTGACCAGCCTCGCCCTGAGCCAAGCATCCCCATTTTATTGTACTGAGGCTGTAAGTTACTCCTGTGGTCTATTAGAGCTCACCTGGAGTTTATAACACGTGACCACATGCTTGATTAAATTCTCAGTCGTTATATGTGTCAAATATGGAAATCTTATTTTCCCTGTGGCAGAATCCGTGTCTTCCATTGTAGGCTGAGCCATACTTGCAAGAGTGCTAGCTATTACTGGAACATTCATGGAAAGGCAATAACTTGGAAATAGTCTCCAGAAACTTATAGGCGGTAAATAGTTCCTGATGCTACATCCTTATTNATTTATTATTGTAAATACTTAGGAACTGGATTGNGCCTTCCATGGAAGTGACNTCACTTCACCATCTAATCATTACAAGTTCACATTATGACCCATGAAATCAGNCTTTATTGATGATTTATATAGTCAAANGTCTTCCAGAAAACAGCTGTCATGCCATGCTAGATGGGCACACGATATGAACCCCCCTGGGTCTTTTACGTACTGAANGGATCGGTGGCCTGCAGTAGATAACAAAACAAACAGAAAGTAANCACACCTCTTACAACAGAGTGAAAAAGGAAGGCAGACTGGGATGTGTGTCCTTGGGCAAGGCATGATGGGAAAAGATGAAAACCATTTCACATCCTCCTCTTCTGGCCCAGGTGAAGCTCTTAATAAAACCCGTGGCANTGGACTCCACAGCCCCTCGTCCTGCTAGCCCANGGAATTTCCTAAGAAATGATTTAACCCACATTTTCCTCCATCTAGTGACCCACATCTCTAATCACCTTTCTAGAAAACTCCTCAGAAGAGTTGTTACACAAATCTTTGTTTCTCCTTTCTGGTTTCCTCTTGAACCTCTAAAGCTTGATGAGATCACCAGTGGGCTCTGAGTGTCCAGATTCAGTGATCTGTTCTGTCTTTGGCCTATAGGCCACACTTTTTTTTGAGATTATAATTACTACATTTCTCCCTTTCCCTTCTTCCCTCTAAAGGCTTGCATACATCCCCCGCCCCAATCTCCTTAAAATTCATGGCCTCTTTTTAAAAAACAATTGTTATTGTACATATATACATATGTATATATATATATGTGTGTGTGTATGTATATATATAAACATATATATTCCTAAATCTAACATGTTCAGTCCCACAAGGCCTCAGTCCTATACAAAGAAATATAGGCAACTGTAGCTGGGAATTGGGAGATATGGTTTTGAGGAAAGAACACACCAGTTAGTTGTCCAGTGCCAAACAGTCAGCCCTGAAAATATATGAAAACATATAGGTAACATTATAGGCCATAGTTTAGAAAATACTTTTAATTAAATTTATTTAGTGTATATGTATATGGAAAGGGGCACATGNGTGACATGGCATGCCTGTGGAGGTCAGAGGACAATTTGCAGAAGTTGGTTATTTCCTTTCATCGTGAGTCTTGGTCACATTTATTCACTGAGCCATCTCACTTCCCCACTATGAGTGACACATGACCATCTCACTTCCCCACTATGAGTGACACATGACAGTCCATTTTGCTCTTAGAGGGACACTGTCTTCATTGGATTCCCGAAGCACCACCCTCCCCACCTCATNTGCCGATCTCCCTGTCTCCTCAGCAGCAGCCCAATTCCCTTGACCTCTAAGTGCTGAAGATCTCCCAGTTGCCATCTTTGGAGTGGTTTTGTTCTCTGAGCTGCATTGTCCACCCTTTCTTATTTAAAGGTACCCTACACANCAACAGCTCCACATCATCTCTCCAGGTCTGACCCTGAGTGCCAGCCTGGCTTTCTCACTGTCCACTCTAGACTTAACCTGTCCAAAACACAATTCATGATCTTTCTTCACCCCATCTTCCTTATCTCAGCTAACTCAGGCCCTTGGTGCANCAATTTCTCCTATAGCTCNCAGGCAGTCCTGTTGACTCTAATTTCAAATATTTCAAAAATTTTAAAAATATTTTTATTTATTCTTTGAAGATTTTGTATATACATACAATGTGTTTTTATTATNTCCATCCCCTACTACCTCCCTCCAGGTCTCCCAAGGAATCTCAAATATACGGTCCTTCCAACTTCATGTCCTTAAAAAACAAAACCCACTAAGTCCAATTAATGCTGCCCATATGTACCTCACTGTAGCATAGGCAGCTTATCAGCAGCCATACCCTCAATGAAAAGTGACCCTCCCTCAGCAGCCATCAACTGTCATTTCTCTTCTCTAGGAGTACAGCCTCCCCTACCCCACCCCTGCTGGGATTTTGACTGGCTTCCTCTTGTGCAGGTCTTGTGCCGGTAACCAGAACTGCTGTGAGGGATGTGTTGTGTTCAGAACAGAATTTCACAACTGTATTCTCTACCCCCTGGCTCTCCCATTCTTTCCACTCCCTTCCAAGATTTCTCAGAGCCTTGGGTTGGGGAAGAAATATGACATGCAGGCTCTTTGGGGAGAAAAGCTCTAATCTAGAATTGTCTCCTGAATGCTACAATACTCACCTACCAGGCAGGATATGCCTGGTGATACAACCATGGCAAGATAGTTATGGAGGCAACCAACTGTTTTCCCAATTGGATTTTAAGCCTGTTCCACAGGAGGAAGTTCATGCCTGGTACTATTAACCTGGTCAAAAGCCCATGTCTGGGAGGTGGGACGCATACTGTTGTTTGTTAAATGNTTGTGTTGTCAGGCAGCTTTCTAAATATTTATGTTTATAAACATATATTTGTGCTGCTCTCAATCTTGGCCAAAGAAGCTTCTTTTATAATTGGGTAATGATTAATGCAGAGATTAATAAATGGTTAAAGAGCTGAGAATAAGTGACTGTATGTGCCTAGCCATAGATAGGTCATGACTATTTACAAATTTGACAACACCTCTTTATTTCCAAGCTCCTGCCCTAGTCCAAGGTGTCATGTTCTTTAGTCTGACTAATGACTGACTGACTGACTGATAGGCTGACTGAAGGAAGTTGCCTCCACTCGTATGCCCTACAGCCCATTCTTTCTGCAGCAGCAACAGAGATGCCACTGAAACTTGAGTCTAGTCATGTCTCTCCTCTGTTTGAAAATACTCAGTGGCTTCCTAGTAAACATCAAAGTCCTTACAGGGGCCCACATGGCCCTATGTGATCTTGACTCCAAGATTTTTTCTTTTACTTGTTCACTTCCAACTCCAGTCATCTCCTCGATTTTCCTAAATACATCAAATCCATTTCTACAAGAAGTGCTTAAACATCCAGATGACTTACTCCCTAATTTTGTTCAGGTCTCTGCTTGGGTNTTGCTTTTGGGTCTTCCTTGACCCAAACTCTACCCTCCATTCTCTATTTGCTCTCTATTGTCTCACTGGATTTGTTTTTGTCCTTGCATGTAACATCAGACCATGTAACATCATACACACNTATGGATGTGTTCTGTCTGCCCGACTTTCCTATAATCTCTATGGAGGCTGTGATTTTGTGTTGTTTTGTTTACCAACTTTGAGAANTGTGCATATTGTGAAGTAGATGTTTCATTACTGTTTATTGGATAAAGATCTCATTTCCTAAAAGAGGTTGTCTTCCTTGTCATCTTCACTGGATTTAGAATCACCCAGGAAACACACTTCTGGGAGTGTCTATGAGGGAAGACTGACTGTGAATGTGGGTGGTACCATTCCATGGCAGTCCTAAGTTTAAAAAGAGAGAGAAGAGAGAGAAATCAAGATGAACAATAGCCTTCAACTCTCTCTGCTCTCTGATGTGAATGTCATGTGACTTCACACTCCCACTGCCATGACTTCCCCCTCTGTGACAGACTGTGCCCTGAAATGAACCAAAACAAACTTTTCCTTTCTTAAGTTGGTATTTTGGCACAGTAACGAGAAAAGTAACTAATAAAGATATGATCCTTAAAGAGGACATAAGAATTAACTAGTCATGTAAGGAGGGAAGATTATTTTTTCCTTCAAAAAATTTTTATTTATTCTTTGAGAGCATCATACAATATTTAACATATTCTTTCCTGTCTCCTGACTCTTCCCAGATCCTTCCCCCATCCTAGCTACCTAACTTTATGTTCTTTCTCTCTCTGAAAGAGAGGGGGGAGAGGGAGAAAAGAAAAAGAAACAGAAAAAAAAGCCACTGAGAATCATGGAGTCCATTTTGTGTTGACCGTCTATCTTCACCTGGACATGAGGCCTGCACTGGAATGTGGTTGATAGACCCAGTGTCACTCCATTGAGGAAAACTGATTATCCCTCCCCTTGGTAGCTAGAATTTGCAAATGACTTATTGGCTNTGGTTGGGACTTTGTGCCCACTTCCCCTCCTCATGCTAGGGTTTTTGACTGGCTTGAGTTTGTGCAAGTCTTGTGTTTCTGCTCTCACAGTTTCTGAGTCCCTGTGTGCATCTTCCCTGTTGTGTCTGAAAAATACTGCTTCTTTAAACGTGTAGCCACCTCTGGCTCTCACAAGATTTTTACTCCCTCTTCAGCATAGACCCCTGAGTCTTAGGACTCAGGGTGTAGTAAAATCGTCTCATTCAGGACTGAAGACTCCAAAGTCTCTCACTTGCCAGGTGGTGGTGCAAGCCTTTAATTCCAGTACTTAGGGGGCAAAGGCAGGTGGATCTCTATGAGTTTAAGGCCAGCCTTGTCTACACAGAGAGTTCTAGGACAGCCAGGACTACAAAGAGAAACCCTGTATTGAAAAACAAAAATACAAACAACAACAACAAGGTCTCTCACTTTCTGAATGTTTTTCAGTTGTGGATTTCTGTGTTAATTGCCATCTACTTCAAGAAGAAGCTTTTCTGCTGAGAGTTGATCTATGGGTATAGAAATATGTCATTATGAGTTGTTTTATTGATATTTTCATTTATCAGAATAATAGTAGTAAGTTTTCCCCTGGGCCCACAACTTATCTAGTCTCAGGTTCTTAGGCTCATTAACAGTATCAGGTGTGGGTTCCATTTCCTGGAGTGTGCTGTGAATCCAGTTCTTACAAAGTGGTTGGTTACTCCCCTAACATTCATGCCACTATTTCAGCAGTGTGCATATCTTGTAGGCAGATAGTTATTACAGCTTGCAGGGTTTGTAGTTGGGTACGATTGATTCTCACCAGAGGAAACAGTAACTGAAAGCCACAGAATCCTAAGAGAATATGGCAGATTCAGAAATATACAAGAAGCCCTGATAGTTCTGAGGGTCCTCTCTATTCATTTCCATGCCTATTTGAGTATGTTGTGCAAAATGGAACCCTTCACCTCTAGAGTTATCAGATTTTCATCTGACTTGTTTTAGGACGGTGGTTCTCAACCTGTGATCATGACCCTTTTGGGAGTTGAATATCAGATATCCTGAATATTAGATATTTACATTATGATTCATTACAGTAGCAAAATTGAAGTTATGAAGTACCAAAAAAATAATGTTATGGTTGGGGGTCACCACAACATGAGGAACTGTATTAAAGGGACNCAGCACTAGGAAGGTTGAGAACCACTGCTTTAGGGGAAAAGCCTTGAAGACTAAGAAAGCTAATGTTAGGTCCTTGTTTGGCTCAAGAGCTCCCACCTGAAGAGAAAAATTACCCAGGTGAGGGGCAAAGGGAGAGAGTGCAGATGGAGGATGCAAGAGGGGCTCTTGGATTAATCCTTTGGGGCTAATCACACCAGAAAGGCAGGGCCAGGAAAGCCATGTTTGGCAGGTAACGGGTTTCCACCTTTGTGACTCAGCAGCCTGCAGCTCAGTATCCTTGCAGAGTCCCCAAGGCCTGATGAATGAGGTTGTAAAAAGCTCACTGAAGCACATTGCAAAACAATCCACCATCCCAGCCAGCTGCTTTAAAACCAGGCTCAGAACTAATCCAAAAAGAGAGTGTCTTGATCCAAGCTCACAATGCATGTGAAGAAGTCACCGGCATCTGCCAGGAGGCCCTGCCTCTATGTAAACTGGAAAACCACCACAATTCCGTTGGGTGCAGCCTATTAGTAAAGGGCCACTGGCTTCCAAAGACATGCAACCTCCACCGTGAAACTGCTTCGTGCTTTTCTTAGTTTTAGTCATTGAAGCGTCTCGCAGTGCATTCCCAGGGTGGAATATTTACCCCATTGGGTGTATGAAGCTCAGAGAAGCCAAGTCTTTATTGCAACCACCCGGCAAGTCAATTCTTGAGACCAGAATTGAGACCCAGATCTCCCAGGCCTGTTATGGCCAATGGATGGCACCTTCTGCGTGGCTCTGAGAAGAGCAGGGCCATGTGACAAGTGTCCATGGAAACTGTAGCAGGAGAAGAAGATGAGCAGGCAGGGGGTGGAGCATTTGGAGTCTCTCAACACAGCATAAACAACAAAGTATTTATTCTGCATGAGGTTTTTCTCTGCCTTGGCCTTCTCTGTAAAAAAGGGCAGCACTATTCAGATTAGAGGTGGAAAGATCAAGGTAGATTGTATACAAATATGAAGTTTTCAAAGAGTATGTAATTTCTAAAAAAAAACACTGGATTTCTGTGTGTGTGTGTGTGTGTGTGTGTGTGTGTGTGTGTGTGTGTTGTGTGTGTGTGTGTGTGTGTTTTCAAATGAGGAAGTAAAGATCTAGAAAGACAAATTGAGCTTGTAGGTCAAGCAGTTAGTTCATGACAAAGCAGGATGGAACCCTTGTATCTTAAGAACTGACCCTCTGTTCTCCCAAATGCCAGTCATTCCCTGCCTTGCCGTCATCTTGAGGCAGAGTTATCATCCCTTAAAACAGTAGGTCGCTCCCCCTCTCAGGGTTCCTGCCCTCAGCCCTGACACAGCCTCTAGATGCCGAGGTGAAAGGGTGGGCATGGCCCCATGCAGACCTGTCACTGAAGACTTCAAATTGCTTACTTGATTTTGAAGCCAAAATTAACACAGCCATAAAAAGAAACGCTGGAAAAACCAAGAGATTCTTCAAGAGGCATTTGCTGGGAGCAAGGAGTCTGCACTGTCACAGCCAGGCCTACTTGGGGCAAGTATCTGAGGGAGACATGTTGGGAATTGTGTTCTCAGGCTTTTGGCCTCCTATCCTATTGAGTGATGGTCATGGCTCTCGGCAGAGGAGATGCTGCCAACAGGAGGCTCTCCCAGCACTCACCCACCAGGTGTTCTTCCCATCAGCCACATCGGCTGGGCAGGGAGTGGCTCAGCAAGGGCACTGGGATGGGCAAGGAGGTGTAGCTCTCTTCCCTGCGGTCCAGGTGTCAACAGATGGGATATGGATCTGCCCCTCCCTTAACAAATAAGTAGAGCTTTTATAGACTGAGTAATCACATGGGATAAGCCAGACTACTAGTTACGTCAGGTTGTCCAGCCAGAGTCAGACTTATTTGGTCCTGTTATAATTCTTATGAGGGATGGTATTTCCCAGATTCTGGTTTCCCACCATGCAGCAGAGAGGTTGGTCCCCCTGCCCACTGGTGTTTCAGGGAGCTGTGTGTTTCTAAAGTCTTCCTTTGGCAAATGTCCCAGCTCCAGCTCCTACAGCGTTTAAGCTTGTGGTACCATGCAGGTGCAACAAAGGGCAGTTGATCCCTACCACTCCACCCCAGGAATCGTGGAAAGTGCTGCTGAGATGCATNCATGAAGGAGTATGCTTGCTTCCCTGATGGAAAATGCATCCTCCCAAGATCTTCTCATCTCCTAAGTTCCTCCCGACCTCAGTCCAATGTAGAGAGAAATAAGCTCTTGGGTCAGCTTCCTCCCTCTCTTATCGCCTTCANTATAAGGCCTCTGNTAAAATGGGTTCCCACAAGTGCAAAGGGTGGGCTCTTCAGGGCCAGGCAGACTAGTTCTACCTTTGTCTTCTACAGCTGCTTACGGTGTANAGCAGCTTCTACAGCGTGTACAGGACCAGCCTAAGAAAAGTGTCAGTCAGGAAGCAGAGGTACAAGGCTTTGAGATGCTTGGTAGGTGTCATCTAACNTTTCCAAAGCTCAGTTTCTCCATCCATAATGTGGGGCTGACAATAGCTTTCCTGCTTGGCCTGTTGTTAAAAGTTAGCATAAACACAGGCTTTCACAGGGTCATGGGTACTGTCCAGGAAGAAGTGGTGTTTGCTCTGGTGAGCAATCTTGGTGTTCAGACAACTGGGCTGGCTCAGTCACTCCTGCNCATTGCTCTCTGGTGAAGTGAGCTCACATATCTAACTTGGAAGAAGATAGGGACGGAGTCCCAACAAGACGACTCACTTGTCCCAGTTCGTGATGGTTGGTGGTCGCCTGATTCAGGAGGAAGTAACTCTAACTGGGACAGCACAAATTCTCAGTTCAGGCATGCCCTGGTTGATAAGATCCTTCTGGACCTTTCAGCCTGAGTCGACTGAACACCCGCTGAGAAGCCACAGAGCTGACAATCCACCCCGTCTGGCTACACCTTGATCTTCCTGTAGCAGGAGAGCTGAAGTCTTTGCCTTACATAAGAGCTGATTCTCTGCACCAGGTCACTAAGGGGTCAGCCGTCAACTCCTAAGCTAGAGAAATTCACCCCTGATTTGAGTCTCCAGGTGTTTTATCTACCACACAATGAATTGGCACTTTTCGCTGAGCAATGACTCCTGGGCCCTTNAGAGCTTGCATTAAGCTCCCTGACTTAATGACTCTCCCGTCTAATGGAAGCAAAAGCNGTTTAAGTGGTCACAGCTGCCAGGAACTTAGCTAAAAGAGTGAAACTTTCTGAGCTGGTCCGGCAGTAGCTGCGCTAATCTTTGGCCCCACCACCCTCCCCCGCGTGAGTCTCAGGCTTGTTTTGACAGCACTGGAGCTGGGTCTCATGAGAATAGCAGCAAGTACCTTTCCCTTTCCACGCTTGCGCTGCTCCAGCCCATCGCTTGCCTCAGGGGCAAGGAAGAAACAATCAAGCATTGTCTTGTTCTGGACTGGTGTGTCAGAGCCTCTTGGAATAAATATTATTTGCCTGGGAGGGGAATTGGCTGCAAAGACAGCGAAATAAGTAAGGGCTGGGTGGAGGGGAGNGAGGGCGGTGATGTTTGGGTTTGGTTTTATTATTAGTTTACTCATTTTCTCCTGTAGTTCTGCGGATTGTTTTCCTTCCTGACAGGCCATTAAGCATCAAGTCTATGCTGCACCGGGCCTCTGCCAAGGAGAAACACAAAGAGATTTTCTGAAGCATGTGTCCTTGGGTTCCTGAAGGCCCTTGGTCACTCCCTGGCCAATGCTGGGCNAGAAAAAGGTAAGCAATCTAGTGAGTTACCTAAGATGAGAAAGATGTTCTGGAATCTTCCACTTACCGAGCAGCTCTCCCCTCAGCAACCAAGTACTTCACCTGTTGTGGCTGACAGCTCTGCCCTTTATTCCTCACGTAAGGCTTGGAAGGACAGTAGCTACAACAGCCTCTGGTGTAGACTGGACAGCCAAAGTCACAGGTATCCCAGGCAGCCAGACCTACGCCAACTCTACTGCTCTACACTATAGGCTGTATGGCCCCCTCTCCCTGCCCCAGTCCTCTTTTTCAGAAGAGAGGTTCGAAACTCTCTAGAACGAAGAAGTAAGGATAAACAGCCATTAGGCAGACACTTGGTGTTTTGCTCTACCTAGGCCAAGCCCTTTGTCATCCCAGGCAAAGGAACAAATANAAAGCACAGAGGGCTGATCCCTACAGCCACAGCATTGATGTCAACGAACCCACCTCTGGTGTGTGCAATCAAAAGTCCTCTTCCTCAAGCAAAGGCCCCATGTTCATATTTTGGGTGGGGAGGGGGCAGGGGAGACTAGTTTTCTAATCATCAGCTGTAATAACCATTAATTATGGAGAACTTGCCACCTGCTGGTCACTGTGCTAAGTACTTTCCATACATCCCTTTACCAAACAAGTTCGGTAAGCCCCTAAGAATTGTGCTGCTATTAGTCTCATTCTGTGGATGGAAAGCTAAAGCCCAGACAGCTAAAGTACTTATGAAGATCATACAGATCCTATAAGAAGGCTTCCAATGCATTATCTATTCCCAAGCCTGACTTCCTTAGAGGCCTTCCTAGAAGTGGGAATGGATTTGGAAGATACTGGTACCCCAGCACACCCAGGCCATGTCATTGCTAATAAAGGGGTTCAGTCTGTGGCTGTGACAGCCTTGGGAAAATGGCACAAAAACTCTGGCTTTGTGGGTATATTGCTTGGGTCAACCTTCAGTGTGCTAGGAATCTCATGTTCCCAGAGGGCAGAGACCCTGTCTGTGTACTTAGCTTAATTAGTTCTGTATACAAAATAATTCCATGCCATGCTCAATGCCATGCACAATTAGGGATTTAATACATGCTTTTCTGAGGGAGATAAAGATCTCATCATCTCAGCCAGCAAAATAAACATTGCCTCCCTTCTCCCAAAGAAGAACAAAGCCACAGGAGGCCATGATACCCCAGGCAGCTGGCACAGTTGTGCAGACAGCATGGGTAGGTGAGTCTTGCACACCTGGCTTTGGATTCTGCCTCAGNGATACACTAGTTGGCCCCTGGGGAGAGTCCATTGACTTCTGCAAGGCCAAGTTCCCCTGACTGTGGGACAAGTCATACAGCATCTACCTCATATAGGTTATGGTGAGAATTAGATGAGAAAATACAGGGAAGCACCTCATAGAGGGCAGCTATTTCACATTAGTTTCCTTCTCAGTACCCAGGAATCTGTCTTCTTCCTTACCCAGAGATCTAGACACTCAAGAACATCTTCATTGCATCACAGAACGCAGTGGTTTGTTGATGCTGGAGCTCTGGCCAGGAGTGAGGACCTCCACTTGAGTGTCTGTGTCTTTGTTGGTTCTTCTCTGCACTGGAGACATTCCCACCAACATATGCCACTGACAGCTGGCCATGTTGACTGGCATACTGCTACTGCTCTTGCTTCCAGACTAGGGTCCCCAGTGGCTTGGCTGAAAGCAGCCTGCAGTCGTAGGGATGACACAGGAGGGGTATAACAGCAGCTAGGAGCACAGTGTGGGTGACTCAGAGAGCTGCTTCTTTATCATGTGGTGGACATCATGAGATCTTTCTGTCCAGCCCTACCTGCTCCAAAAGGGACCCATCCAGGGTCCTCAAGATTCAGTCTAGAGGGGAAGTCAAGAGGCTAGACTCTCTTCCTCATCCCCTGCAACATCTATTTTCTGAGTTACTACATACAATAAACCTTGTGTCCAGACAGGCAATGCTCCGTCTACCACAGGACAATGGAAAGGGAAAAGCAGGAGTGTTTTATATCTATACTGGCTCACTGGAGCCACATGACAGCCCATCAGGAAGGGCTGCCATTCCTAGTCTGCAGATGAAGTGTTGTCGTAGAGGAGGTGAGTTTGACGGCTGCCTAGCAAGTAGCAGAGGAAGTAGCCATGGCATTGCTGTAGGGCCAGTTCTCTGTCTCCCTGCCCTTGAGTCCAGGAAGTAACCTCTGTCCCTAGTCCTTCCCAAGAGCCAGCAGGTCTTCCTGTAGGCAGCGTGAGGGGGATTTCCCCAGAGCACTGAGTCCAAGGACCGTTTATGCAGTCACAGGTATGAGGCAAAGGCCAGGTTATGTAGGTTGAGAAGCCTGCGTTCAAGTCCAGATGTTGTCACTTGGAGTAGTATATGGTTTGAAATCAATGCTCTCGGCGCCTCAGTTTCCACTTCTGTAAAATGGACAAGAGTAAATCAGTTAACACACATAACATTTCTGGCACGGTATGTGCAGGTACTGGATGGTCGAGAGCTATTGAAATGAGTCTTGCTAGTCCCTCCCTGTGTTTTGTGGGAGACAGATATGATGAGAGGTGTGAAAACATGCTGCAAGTTGCAAAGGTGATGGGTGCACATTCATGTGCCGAGAGGGCAATTTGAAAAACACTTGGCTTATTTTCTTTATTTCTTTTTTAAAATATATTTTGTATTTATCTTTGAAAATTTCATACATATATATGATGTATTTTTGTCATATCTACCCCCTTCTCTGCCCCTACAACTCTTCCTGTACCCCTACCCTTTTCCCTCTCAGCTCTGTGTCCTTATTTTTTTGAATAATGCATTAAATCCAGTTAGTGCTCTCTGTGTGTACATGGGTGTCGGGCCATGCACAGGAGCACGGCAGCCTGTCAGGTGCCACACAGCTGAAGAAAACTAGCTCTCAAGGCTTCAACAGAAAGCACAGAAATACTTCCCCCAGAGTAACTATTTGTCATCTGATTTTATTTCCTTTTTTATGTCCAACCTTCTCTGTATGTGGCTGTTTGCACTTGTGTGTCCTCAACTATCACAAACCACAGGCACTGTCTCATCTAAGCAGCTTCTGAGTGTCTTAGTGTGAACAGAGAACACAATTCAGCTCTGTCTGCCCTTCTTGACTAATCCAGATGTAAGCCTTCTCAAAGGTCTGGGAGAAGCAGAGCAGCAAGCACTCCACTGCAGGCTGCTGAGAGCCCATTAGTGGTTGCCATGCGAGGCTTGTCAGCCCTCCATACCTTCTAGCAAAAGCTGCTTGGACTGCATCTCACTGAGTTGTAGATGGTGTCTGACCAGATTGCCAGACATGAGGGACCAAACGCAACTCAGTGCAGTGTCAAGCTGGACGCAGTATGTAAGGGAAGTAAGTATCTTAGTACAACCACTGCCTTATGAAGCTCAGTCTGGCTGATGGGATCAATGAAGGAGGAATGAGGAGAGAATCTTGAAAGGCAATATAATGAAAGGTAGATATAGATGTTAATAACAGAGAGAGATGGACAAAAGTCAGAGCAAGCAGACAGGAAGAGGTTTGCTAGTGGGGCCTTTGCAGCTGTATGTAGGAATTGCACTGGGAGAAGGGAGATGGGCATTCCAGAAACTCTGAGAGCATCTGGGAGCCGAGAAATCGGTAAGACTACTCTCAGGGTGAGACAAAACTGGCCTGGCAGTGGTAGAGAGGGACTCCTACCTCCCAGCCTGCTCACTGCTTTGTAAGAGCCAGGAAAAGAGTTCCTTGTTAACACTGAGGTCATTTGAAGGTGGTCGGGTTCATCTTATTCTGCTTCTCACATTCACAGCTTTATGGGAACTTCAGTGACTCCTTCAAACTCAGTCTCCTTGCCAATAAAGTGGGGTTGGTAATTCCTGTCCAGCAGAGTGGATTAAAGGGGACCTGGAACAAGAGCCGGCAGAGGAATGGAGGGGAATGTTCCTTTCTAAATAACCCCAGGATCTAGTGTGGGATCTCTCTCTCTCTCTCTCTCTCTCTCTCTCTCTCTCTCTCTCTCTCTCTCTCATCAATGCCCATCTCTCCATCTCTTGCAAAGGCTTTAAAGCTTGCTTTGTCCAGCTCTTCTCTGGCTACGTTTTGGACAGTGGATAAGCAGAGTCCCCTGGAAGGCCTTGTGTAAGTCTGCTGCTCTTGGCATTGACCTACATATAGTTGATGCCTAATATGGTTGTTCAAGCCCACCTTCCCAGAAAGCCGCCTGTACCCCAATCAAGGTTGAACCTAATAAATGCCCACCCACCCCAAAAGCTCAGGGGGTCTGAACAGACAGGGCTTTCTGAATAGAGTCTGTGTATGTTGGGGTATGTGCTCTGCTCCCTCGGTGCCACTCTTTTGAGGGGACAAAGAGGTGGGTTTGGCTAGGGGAACCTTGAAAGCACTGGCTGACCCAGAAGACACTGGTGGCCTGGTAGGGAGATGCCCAAAATTGACGGAGCACACCAGAAGTTAAGCGGAGAAAGAAGCGAGCCTGCTGACCTCTACAGCCTAGCATTAGGGACTGCATTTGTAAATAGAACCTAGGAAGGCGGTTGCTAGGATTGGAGATAAACAAACAAGGCACTGAAAATGATTTGGGAGGAAGGAACATCTAATCAATCAGCCCTGAGGGACAGCAGCACTGCCTTACAGTGCTCATCTGCCTGGTTTCAGGCCACTGAGTCCAAGTTTCTGCCACAGACTCAGGTTTCCAAAGAGCTCCGTAATTGTTTTCCACCTGTGCCTTGCCCAAGCACTGCCAGGCGTGCAGAGCTCTTGTCTTTTAAGACGCAGCCTACATATAGAGAAGGCTGGGAGGGGAGGCCCAGACAGGTGTGAGCCAGAGAACCTGGGAGGGTCACCTTGGCCGCAGGTCTGCAGAGAACTCTGAGGCTCTGTGGAGAGCAGGAGCGGAGGGGTGTAGCCACCTGGGACTCTGCAGCCTGGACATTTGCTGGCGGCGTCCCAGCAACACTTCTCCAGAGAAGTTGCAGGGCTCTGGGCTTGAGATGACTGAGAGAGGGGGCAGTGTGTGTGCTTGCATGGGTGTCTTGAGCAGGGTGAGCAAGACGTGAGCAGGCATCGCACCCTGAGCGGGTGCCTTATGAGTGTGTGCACCAGGCGGGGCAGTGTTTATATGAAGGTACAGTCTTGGAAACAGTAGTCTGAAGGGGCACCCTACTAGAGAATTCTAAGCCAGAGGAATTCCTGAAGCTGTTGAATAGAAACTCCCTAAAATACAAGCTCCTGGAGGAGAATGTTTTATTTGTTCACTGCTATACCCCATTGTGATACCTGGTACACACGGAGGTCTTAATAAATAGCT
>LZPO01027450.1:171736-190288 GCA_001675575.1 Neotoma lepida | reverse complement strand
GGTTTCAGAATTTATCAAAACACAGCTCCTCTCTCCCCCTTCCCAGCAAATACCTGGAAGGGAACTTAAAGGTTGCCAGAAGTGCAGGCAAACTTCATGTGAAAACATTCAGGAGTTCTGCCAGGGTCTCTCCAGTCAGGAGCAGGGTTCTCCAAGTGATTAGCAGGTGGTTGTGACCAACCTCAGCTCAACGGCCCCAGGCCCCTCCCCTGNGAGACATGCTGCTGGTCTCCAAGGCCTCTGTGGGGATCAGGAAACACCCCCCACTTCAGCTGCAGAGGAAGGCGTTGAAAACATACACAGTTACTAATGAGTCACCCCCGCCCCCCAGTCATGAAAGAAAACAAAATCAGATTTCACCCTTCTGAATCTGGTTTGAGGACCCACCAGGAAGAACAGACAGCACAGGGTAATTAAGAAATTATTCCCTGACGTGTGGGAAGATGTCTCCTTTCTTTTCTTTGGAGGCAATTGAAAGGACATTTTTCTTTTACTGCGATGACAATGACGCTGCNGAAGTTAACCACACCACTGGGGTCATTGTTCACATGTGGGTAAGCTGATAGAGTGCTGTTCCAGGCACACCTGCCAATGCACTCCAGATCACCGGGTTCCCTCCTGCAGCCCTCCCTAAGGAAAGGAAAACCTCAACCCTCTTCAGTGAAAGCAGCTCTCTAGTCCCTGCCTGCCGATATCTCAGGGGTGGAGAGCTACACCAGGGTTAAGAAAAGGTTGCCAGGGTTGGCTTGACACAGGTTTGTTTGAAGGGAAGAGATGCGTTCCATCCGACCCTGGTCAATAGTGCCTGTTTCCGAACTTGCAGAAAATAGCAGAAATATAGACAACTCGGGGAAAAAATTACTCCAAGCCTAGAGAGCATTTTTACTTTGACAGTAAGGGAAAGTTTCTGAGATGTATATGCCTTGATGTGTTCTAGCAAATCTTCTAAAAAGTTACTTGAGAATAAGACCCAACTCTGAAATTGGAATCAGTAGCAGCATCCTCCGTCCACCCTGATGTATTCCATCTAACACCCCCTGAGTCCCACACCTAGATAGCAGCACTCCCCACAGGGTAAACAAGTCTTCTGGAGTTTCTAATATGCTAAAAGAAGTACTAGAGGTAAATATGTTTGTACCTAGTGATATGCTTTGGCATTTCTGCTCAGCCCTTGATATATCGACACACACATTCTCTCATTTAATGCAATCCTTAAAACAACACCGGGTGACGGAAGGTGTTGTTATGCCCAGTTTCACTAAAGAGGAAACTAGGCTCAGGAAGGTGAAGAGACTTGGGAAACATCATGCCATCAGGGTGTGGAGAGGCATGATTGAGTCTACCCTCCCAGGTCATTAAAAATGACTGTCACCTCCTGGGGCTCTTCATGAAAATGATCTCATAATTAAATTAACACCCTGTTGTAAATACCTGAGAGCACTTTCAAGGGCCGCCCCTTCCAGAAGCATTTCAACAGGAAACAGTTCATAATTCAAACGAAGAAATGGCATACGATAAAAAGACCAGGCACCAGGACCAAGCTAAAGACAGCAAATGGAAGGGCTGAAGATGAACTAGGATCTCAAGTCGTGAGAGAACTGGCAGGACTTTTCTTTCTAGTAGCTTCTAAGAGCTGCCTGGCTGCCTCTCTGCCTCTAGCCAGAACCGCTCTAATCTAACCTGTGAGGTGCTGACGGTTTGAATAGAGCTGGACATGAAAGCATCAGAAAGAACACTGCAGTCCTGCGGCTCCCTAAGCGTAGACCCAGCACCAACAGATATGCAAACCCTAAGGCCTTGCTAGCCAGAAATGCCAGAAAAGCACCCAGTCACCTGTGCTCTAACAACGTTTTATAGTTTGGATCTCTCGTGTACCCCTAAAGGCTCATGTGTTGAAGACTTAGTTGCCAGCTTCCGGTGTTAGTGAGAAGTTGTGGAACTTTTAGGAGGTGGAACCCAGCGGAAGTTAAGTCACTGGGAATGTGTCCTAGAAGAGAGATCGAGAGCCTGGCCTTTTTCTTTCTTCATCTTTGCTTCCTGGGCACCATGAGGTGAACAGGCCTACTTTGCTATGTCCTACAACCATGATATACTCTATCACCACAGCCTTCTAAGCAGCTGGGAGGCCGAGTGGCCGTGGACTGAATGTTTAAAACCATGAACCAGAGTGAACCTTTCCTCCTTTGTGTGTGGGAGATTTGGGTGTGTAAGTGTGCACCATTTAACACCACAAGGCCAGAAGTCAATGAGGAGTGTCTTGCTCAGTCATTTCCCACCATTCATTTTCAGACAGTTTCTCACTGATCTGAAGCATGCTGATTCAGCTGGATGGGCCATTCAGCAAACCCCAGGATCCTCCCATCTCTGTCTCCCCAACACTGGGATTACAGATGTGCGCCTCATTCTTCTCTGTTTGGGAAACTCCTATTTATCATTTCCAGCCCTTACAAAGATCACCCCTCTAGAATCTTCACCTATTTCTTCCCAGTTGAGTTCTATCGACTCCTCCCTGACCCCTACTGGGCCTTGATATGTCTTAGCAGTTTTGCCACATGAAAATCTTCTGCCTGACCCTGACAGGTGACTATAGTGAGTTGTTCTATTCCTCTTGAGGGAAGTGCATGCCAGGGTGCCAGGAATATAGTAGGTGCCTAATACATATGCATTAAGTAAATGAATAAGTTGATGCATGAGCCCAAGTCTTATATCATCCTTCACTGAGTAGCAGAGACAGGTAGCTTAGCTGCCCTGTGGGCANAGAGCAGGCTGCTTTGGAACCAGGTCTGCCTCCCAGGCATCCTGATTCTTGCTCAGGATAGTAAGTAAACATTGGATCTCTTTCACCCAGATTCTTTGTCTTCAGGTGAAAGAATTGTTAAACAAGAGTCTTTTATTTGGCTACTTTGTGACAGATAATTATGCCAAACACACAGACATGTAAAATCCTCCCCTTTGGGCCACGAAGATATGACTTGGTGAGGTCACAGCCTGGTCTCAGTTATCTCTGCATCTCTGAGTTCCTATTTGTATATGGCACCAACCTATCGCAATGGTATCTAGACCAACCATTAAACCATTTATAATACCCAAGAACCAATTTGTGGCAGCCGGCAATTAGCCCTAGTCATGTTTTTAATTTTTCTTCCTTTGAAGTTTTAATAGATGGTTATTATGAGGTAGTCTGCACAGCCTCCAAGGCTGCAGGCTGCTTGCAGCTAGAGAAAATTTGACTCTGGAGAGAACCTGTAAGTCACCTAATGTGACTCCTGATCCATTTCAGAGTCGTCTTTCTCCAGGCAAAGTTGGCATGAAAGCCATCTAGAATACAACCGCTACTCATTTGTTCCCACATAATTCATGAGCTTTTCTATGGTTGAGGTACAGGTGATGTACAGGAAAGACATGGCACCTCCTATTCTAGAGCTTTTAGACTACTGGGGTGAGGGGAGGAATTTGCAACTGGGGTAGTGATCCTGTGGCGGAGGAAGCTGGAGAATGGATGGATGTCTACAGAACACTCAAGGTAAGGGGTGCTCAGCCAACCAGAGAGGGAAGACTGGCACAGACAGGGCATGTAGACAAGCGGAGGTAAGACCCCTATTGCTGTACCCACAGGGTGCCCTTGCAGCTGTGCCTGGGTGGGATGCCTTNGAGTCTCACTGTACTTCCAAGCTCACAATTTATCTCCTTACTTCATTTGATGACCCAGAAGTTCCTCGGGGAAAAACAAATCACACTCACCTTTCTACTCATACACGGCTGCCAGGCTTGTGTCTATAATCTGTATTAGGACAAAGCCACTGTGACAAAGGGTCTTCAGTTACCATATCCAATGGTCTCATTCATGCAACAAGATTCAATATGGACTTCTTTTAGTTCTTAGGTTTCTGCCATCTTTGCTGGCATGAACCTTCATGCTAGGCACCCCATGATACTATGTGCCATGGTTCCCTTCTGTGGCACAGCCATGTCTGATGGGAACGGCAAAAGTCATGAGGCCAGCCAGCACAGCTGCTTGACAAAGATCCAGCAAAGCTGAGTCACATGATGGCCNCTATGCCATTTTTGGCTTTGATCTCTCCCTGTTGCATACTTGAGGAAACTTTTAATATTTGTACAATTTTGGGATATTGGGTTGATGGAAAATTTCTTATGAATCATTTATGCCTTCTCCCAGGAGTACTGCTTCTAAGCTTCCCCAGGAAAGTCTTGAACATACTACCCCTCCCACTTTTAGAGAGATACCCTTATCTGCTTGAAGGTCTTCCTTACACCTTGGAGGTTGTGACACATAAAGAAGCCAGAGGTCTCTTTATGAGGCTGTGAGACATTCTTGAAACATCTGTCCCTGTACTTACTCAGGAACAAGATAATCAAAACAAAGTAAACTCAAAAAGGCCAACAAGACTCGGTGGGCTAGAGGAGTTGGCCACAGATAAGATTGCAAGCCTTTTCCCACTATACACTCAGGTGATTACCTGGCTATACAGCAACAAAGTTGGATTAGCTGAAGTTGCCTCTGCCCTACACAGAGACTTATATTGATGAACAAAGAATGGAGTGGGAAGATGATAAAGAATGAGATGTCAGGCATCCCTTTCTTAGAAAAGTCACCACATACAGAGCCACTGTGGTGTCATATGACCAAAGAACAACAGAATGCCAGGATTAGACATATAAACAAATTCTATAAAGATATAAAATATAAACATTATATTATGCCAGAATTTGAATAATAACTGCAGCAGCTTTGGCCTGAGACTTTTCTTGGGCACTCTGACCATTAAGAGTTAATAATACACTGCTTGGGACATGGCAGTCTGCCTGGACTGGCTTGTAAATTTGGTTTTGGCCTAGCATCCCTGAAGCAACCAAAGCTACCAGCCTGAGAACAGGCTGTCATATGCCTCTAGATTCTTAAAAATTGGGTTATGGGGATAATGAGTAAAAATGATAACTCCATTTATCAATGATGTCAAAACTTGAGGAAAATGATTTAGAAAAGATAACTCNGTTCTGTCATAATTTACCAATGATGACTAAAAGATGAGCAAGAGGAAATGAAACACATGTCCCAAACCAAAAATGATATGATCTATTCCCCAAACTTCTATCTTTCCTCTAGCTTTAGTTGTACCCATGTGCATGCGTGTGCACACGCACGCGCGCGCGCGCGCGCGCGCACACACACACACACACACACACACACACGCAACTCTTAATATTCATGGAATCAGTTAATTCTAGTCTTTGTTCGTGGACAGCCCTCAACATGGACATAACCAAAGGGATCTTTGTGTGTTACACTCCCAAGCTGTTCATTCTGAGTTCTCCATCTTGCTGAATCCTGTCATGTAATGGTAGAAGCTGGGAGCCAGCTTGGACTCTACTATTTTCTACCAGTGTGTTCCCTGTACCCAGGCCTTTGTCCTCATTCAGGGTCTTCATTGTCCTTCCTGGAAACCACCATAGTCTCCTTCAAGTCCATACTGCTCCCATCCAGCTCACCAGCATGCTGCTGGCAGAGTGTTCTTCCTATGTTCTAAATTTGGTCATGGAACTTCTCAGTACTCTTTTGTAGCAGCAGATCTTAAAGTATTATCCGTGCTTATTCAGGCTTGGACATTTGGCTGTCATGTTCTCAAAGCTGATGAAGTGAGTGTGTCACTTTAAGGAAAACAACCAACAANGTTTGGTTGTTTGGAAAACAACCAGCCAGTGATAAAATAGGAATTTGGAAAAGACACATCTGCCACCTTGAGCATGACAGCATCCCAACACCTGGTGATTTTCTTGGTGAAACTGTTGGTGACTTTAACAAAAGCATGGCTTTGTTTGGAACATTGTGTAATGAGATAGGCACGTGTTTAGAAGAGTCATATGAGTCAGTGAGCTAATATTTCTCAAATGATCAATTTGGGGAAGACGAAAATGTGCACATGTATAGATGCTCTATCATGGTGTATTTTAATGCAACAGAATCTGAAATCTTCATAAGCATGGCCTCATGTTACATGTTGCAGCTAACCTTGGAGAAAATACCACTTATGACAAACTAACACTTCTAATCACAGCATTCCTGTGTAATCTCCAGGCCTTACCATGGGTAAAACTGGACATTTTGAATGATGGATGAATGNATTATACTTGGCTTATTGCTGTCACAACAAGTCCACATTGGACAGGCATCCACAGGTTTCTTGGGGCACTTGTACACACAGTTGTCAAGAAAAGATTCCTGGAAGGAGTATTAGTTCAAAGAGTTTATGTATCTTCTTTGTTACTAAGTGTTGCTAGGCTACTTTCCAAAGTGCTTACAAGGATGTATCTATAACCAACAATGAATCAGACCTGGTCTCCCCTCATTCAGCACTAATATCATCACACTAATCATTTTCACTAAATTGACAGCTCTGAAGTTTAATTATTATTTTCCTAATTATTAATAATGGTAAAAATGTTTCAACAACTCATTCATGTTACCTTTTCTGTAAGTTGTCTTTTTGGAAGTATCCTTTTCTGTTTTTCCTCTGGGTTATCTTTTTGTCCCCTATTACCTTCTAATTCCTTCTAAGTTCTGTANACTAAATCTGGCTNTTCTGCATTTTTGCAAATCACTTCCTGTGTCTTTTAACATGATCTATGGTCTCCTTCACTGTNTGGAGTTATAAACTTTAATGCAGTCCAATCTAACAGTCTTTTCCTTTATACTTTTTACATATTGTTTAACAAATCTTGGTTTTTCTTCTTTTAACCNTTTACTTTNGACAAACTGTGTACACAAATTTCCAAGATCTGTTCATGAACTATTGCATGTAGTTTTATCTAAAACAGTGAGTTTTAATTTCCAAGTCTTTAATTCTGCTGAATATAGCTTATATGTTATTNATGAATATATATAATATACTTTATATTAAGATATAAAGGATCNACCTTCATCTCTTCCCATTTGTAGCACAAATTAAGTATTGCATCCACTAATTAAGTAGTGCATCCTTGATTTGACATGTCATTTCTGTACATATATTCTTTGATCTTTCTCAGAACCTTTTATTTCATTGGTTTATTTCAAGGGTTAGCAAACATTTTTATGTTTAAAGACAGATAATCATTTTGTGTTTTATGGACCCTAGAATCTGGGACAGCCACTTTACTTATCNCAGTACAAAAAACAAACACACACCAGAAGAGAGAAGTTGTGTGCAAATAAAACTTTACTTATAAAATGGGCAGTGGGCCAGATTTGGCCACCAGCCATAGATTATTGAACCATAATCTATGTGTGATTGTTTGTGCCAATATCGTATCATTTTAATTATCTATAGTTTTATATTGTTTTGAGTTTTAATTCAATTTGATTTTTAAATTCTATTTTCATATCCTTGTGTTTTCATTGAACATAATTGCTATTTTGAAATCCTTGTCTTATGTGTCAGCTAAATTGCTTTTCTCACGGCCTATGACAATAAGGTTGCTGGCTTCTGGAAGAAGCATATGGTCTTGGTCGTTCACATTTGTGTTTTTGCGCTGGGATCTAGGTATCTGGAGTTGTGACATTTGTGGTGTTTCTTAGTGTAGATATCTAGTCTCCCCTTTGTTGGAGGTTCAGCTCTTTGGTTGCTGTTACCCCAATCTGACTGATGTGGACCAGATGACCAGCTTTTTGTTTGGGGCCACTTTGCATTTCTGTGCTCAAACTCTAAATAGTCCCCAATCTAAATTTCCGGTTGGAACTTTGGGTTCAGATTTCCAGACATCCCAAATCAGCGAAGTGGGTGGGGTGGGTGGTAGACTAGCAGGCAGGGGACGGGACTGACTCTGGAGGTCTCTTATGTGGAGTCAGGGAGTCACAAAGAAATGGAGGCCTCCTCTTTGTGTATGTTCAAATAAGCCTGTCTCCCTCCTTCTTTTCCTTTAAAATTGTCAAATATACCCATGGNCTTTAGGTCACCTTAGAAATTCCTTATTCTTTCTTTTGTGGACATGGAGTGACATGCCTATAATCCTAGTACTTAGGGCCTGATGACAACCTGAGCTCTATAGCTAGATCCTGTCTCAAAATAATACAAACAAACATCAACAAAAAACTGATTGTAAGGAGATGGTGTGTGTCTTCGGTTTGTTTTTTTTTTCTTTTTTAACTTCTCAAAATNGAGAGTTAACTTTTTTATTTCCCGTGTGTCTTCTGTCTGCCTTTTCCTACTAACTTGGCTGTCTATGTTTAGCTGCTGCTATTTCCATTGTCACTGTAATATTTTATCAACAATTAGGTACAATATGTCACAACAGTGATATCTTGCTTGAACTAGAGATAACTTAAAAGTGTTCATAAGGTATCCACAAAACTAATTTCATATTTAATTGCATTGTACTTGGAAAGTCTGTTCTAATTGTACAAAGTGAGTGNTTTTTGGAGGATGGGTTTGGGGGGATGGTATTGTTGAAAATTTTCTTTTAATGTGGAAACTTGCTAGCACCATTTCTTTCCCTATCCAATGGACTAAGCACCCTTACNAATAATCAATTGGCCATGAGTGTATAGGTTTATTTCTAGACTCTGAGAATCATTGCATTGGTCTAGATCAAAGTTTCAGGGCTCCTGAAAGTTCTTCAAATAATGGCCCTTTTAAAAATATTTTATTTTATGTGCATAAGTGTTTTGTGTGTGTATGTGTGTGCACCATGTATGTGCCTGGTGCCTGTGGAAGACAGAGGAGAGCATCAGATGCTCTGGAACTAGAGTTACAGATGGTTGTTAGGCATCATGTGGGTGCTAAGAATCAAACCCAGCTCCTCTGGAAGAGCAGCCAGTGCTCTTAACCACTGAGCCATTTTCCCAACCACCCTATGACCCATTTTGCCTATGAAATTGTTACATGATTCCAGATATATAAGTATATAAAGTAGATATATAAATCAAACATTTACTGATTTATCTATCTACTTTATATACTCATATATCTGAATTTATTTATGATTTAAAATTCATTTAAAATGAATTTATGTTTTATCAAAAAGCAAAAATAAATTCATTTAAAAATTTGTCTAGTTGGGACTGGAGAGATGGCTCACTGGTTAGGAACATGTACTGCTCTCCTAGAGGAATGGAGTCAAATTCCCAGCATCCACACCAGGCAGCTCACAACCCAACCGTGTGTGACTCCAGCTCCAGGGGACCTGACACCTTTGGCCTCTGTAGGCCCTGAACTAATACACACACACACACACACACACACACACACACACACACAATTAAATAGTAAAAATAAAAATTTAAAATTCTTTGATTATGTGTGTGTGTGTGTGTGTGTGTATAAAGAGAGAGAGAGAGAAGAAAAACAATACCATTCATAATAGTCTCAAAAAAATCTTGGTATAATTCCATCCAAATAAGTGAAAGACTTTCATAATAAAAATTTTAAGAAATTGAAGAAAAAATAATCAGAGAAGATGGAAAGATCTCCCATTCTCATGAATCAGTAGGATTAATATTGAGAAAATGGGCATCCTATTAAAAGAAACCTACAGATTCAATGCAATCCCTATCAAAATTCCAACACAATTATTAACAGAAATTGAAAAAACAATTTTCAGAAAAAACAATTTTCAACTTCATCTGGAAAAACAAAATACCCAGGATAGATAAACAATCCTGAATAATAAAAGAACTGCTGGAGGTATCACTACCCAGATTTCAAGTTGTNCTACAGAGTTATAGTAACAAAACCAACAGGCTATTGACATAAAAACAGACATGTTGATCAATGGAGTTAAATTGAAGGCCCAGACATAGTTCCATATGTCTAGTGTCACCTGATTTTTTACAAAGAAGCCATAAATATACACTGGAAACAAGACCAAATCTTCAGCAAATGGTGCTTCTCAAACTAGACAACTTCATTAGAATGTAAATAGATCCATATTTATTATGATGCACAAAACTGACCTCCAAATGGATCAATGTGGAGACCCACAGAGGTTTCCTAGTGAGATCTGAGCTTGCTTTANCCAGCAGGGCTGCATAGGGGAATGATTTGACCATGGGTGTGACTACCAGGTGTTTGGAAGGGTTTGCACTTGGCTGTGCAGTGTGCTTTGCTCTAGCAAGGGGGAGGTCTTTTGCCTCTCCCTTTGGCATTGTTATAAAAAGCTCCTCTGAAGAGATAGAAGGGGCTGGTAGACTTTGATCCAGGTCCTCCCAAAGCTATCCTGTGTTTCTGTCTGTCTCCTCTCCACTATCTATTTAAAATGTTTCTTATTCCTCTCTCCTCCTCATAGGAACCCTTTAAAAGGTAGGAGCTGGCCTCCCACAGATGGCACCCAAACAGAGACATGTTCAGGAACCCGCACAGATGGCACCAGAACTAGGGACTTGGGTACAGAGGATAATAAGTGAGAGTAGGAAAACCCTGCAGAAGTAGTTGGGCATGTCCTGTTATAAATTATGAAAAGGTTAGGCAGTGGTATTTTATTCTTCGGGAGTGAAAACTGTATATAGAAAAGTTAGGCTGCAGTATCTCTCTCTGTCTAGGTTTCTCTCTCTCTCTCTCTCTCTCTCTCTCTCTCTCAATTTCTGTCTATTAAAATTAGGAAAAATAGAGGGCTTAAGTATAGGAATATTGCATAGGAAGAAACTTAGGGTCAGAAATAGTAAGCAGATGTTTGAATATTGTAGAAAGTTTGAAAACTAGGGGGGTTAAGGTAGAATCATAACAAGTACAGAGGTTCTTGGAGTTCATAGAGGAACTTTGTCCTTGGTTCTCCGACCACGGGACTCTGGACGCAGACTCCTGGGGGAGAATTGGAGTTGAAATGCAAAAATATTATGAGGAATATGGGCTAGAAAAGATTCCCATGGAAGCTTTTGGCCTGTGGGTACTAATTTGGGACAGCTTAGATCTAAGCCCTAAGGGCCAGAGGAGAATTTTCCCTGAAGCGGACATGGGCAAGACAAAACCCTCCACTCTGCCAGCAGTGCCGCTAGGTGAGAACATTTTTTTTCTTTTTTTTTTTTTGGTTTCTCAAGACAGGGTTTCTCTGTGTAGTTTTGGCACCTTTCCTAGAACTCACTCAGTAGCCCAGGCTGGCCTCGAACTCACAGAGATCCGCCTNCCTCTGCCTCCCGAGTGCTGAGATTAAAGGCGTGCACCACCACCACCCGGCTAGAACATTTTTCAACATCCTTCAATCAGGTTCAGTTCCCTCTTGGCCATGAAGCCNAGTTTAAGGAACAGAAGTCTTGGGATGAGACAAGGGAGGAACTAAAGGACTTGAAAAACTTAGTAATTTCTCTTTCTCAACAACTGGAAGCTTTTCAGGTCTCTCTTCCTTCTGTAGGGGTGGAATTAGACTCACCCTGGGGGGGTCATCTATCAGAATGGAAAGGCCACCTATAATTGCCCTGGCACGAAAACCTTCCAGAACATGACAAACTCTCACCACTACTACTGTCTCCCCTTCAAGCCAGTATTAGAAAAGCAGCTAGCAGAGAGGCAGAGTGTGCACAGAGGCACAGAGGAGGCGTGACTGCTGCATGATGCCTGACTGGTCCTGGCTGCAGGAAAAGAGCATGGCGCTCTTAGTGTAGGGCCTCAGCCATGGCAGTGGCATCAGGGACTCTGCATCTTGGGGGTGGGGACAAGCAGGGACAAAGGGGATCTATGGGAAGAGATCTCTGTGAAAAGGCTCTTGTTTCAAGGATTCTCATCAGATAGTGCCAGGTGGGGAGTTTGATTGAGGTAGTACACCTGTCAAACAGTAATGCAGGTGTCCTAAGGCAAGCTCAGGAGAACAGAAACCTCTGTGGAGCAGAGGAGAAGAGGTGGAAGGCTTTCAAATGCTCCCTGTAATTGAACAGCAAGATGCCCAGGGAAATATGCGAGTGCATATTCCAATTCCTTTTAAACAACTTAAGGAGTTAAAAATGGCTTACTGCCGATACAGCCCAAAATGCTGCTTTTTCAGCCCAAATGCTACTTTTTTCACAAGCTTTGTAAGAAAGCTTAGCCTTACCTCCCAGAGACTGGAAACAGATGACCAAAGCTTACCCTTCAGGAGGCAATTAAAATGCTAATGCCGCTTGTCAGGCCACTTTGAGACCCTTTAGCAATTAGGGCTCATGGCAAGGGAGAGTTTTGTCAGAATACTGGGAAGTTGCTTTGGCTGTGGAAAAAGCTTAAGAGCAAATAAGGAATCTGGGTTGTGCCTGAGATGCAAGTGAGGAAAACATTGGGCTAATAAAAGTCTATCAAGGATAAGACATTGTTGAGAGAGCTCATGGCAGTTTTAAGATGCAGCTTTAAAAAATTAAGAAGGGGGAATTGTATCCTCAGTCACCAAATGAAGCTTGATGGCTGCCTGAGTATTTGGTACTGTGCGTGGAACAAAGGAATGTCAGCTCTGATGACACTGTAGCTGCTGACAAACCAATGTTCCTGACATTGATGTTCCATCCTGCAGTCTGAGGAAAGCAGGAGACTAAGCCCCCCACCCCCGGCCTGCTGAGAAGGAGTTTGGGACAAAGGTTTTNTCACTATTAGGTAAAAGCTGGAATGAAACAGAGCCCAGAGCCACACCGCTTCTGATTGCTATTGGTAGATCAATGTGTGGCCCCTTTAAGAGGCAGTTCCTGAGTCTTACTAGCTGAGCAGAAAGGCAGCTCAGTACCTTAATTCCACCTTCACCCTAGGGAAAGCTACCTGAAAGTGCCTCTAGAGCTGGGAGTGACATTTCAGCAATGTGTGAACTGTTACATTCAGGGGAACTGCAATGAATTTGAGTAAAGGGACCATCCCCTGGCAAGCAACCAGCCACCACTGGGCACACTTCTGCTGGTTCTGGAATGGNTGAGAGGGCCTGATGGGGAAGGTGGCTGGGGGGGGCAGCATTGTCCCGAGTGTTGAGTGTTACAGCCCTCTGGTAGTGGCACTCACCAAATCCTAGGTCAAGGGCGCTGGATACAAAGACTCTAAGGCCACTGATGAATTAGGCTCTGACTTTAAACTGTCAGTTGAATTTTGGTACTGGTATCAAAACTGACTTTGAACTTCAAACTTCAGAAATGAACAGTTTTGAGTTCACCTATAATTTTAACTGTGGTAACTCACTATTCATGTGCCCTCTGTCTTGATTGGAAGAAAATGTAAATAGTTCTGTTAAGAAATCTCTTTCAGATGTTTGCTAAAGTTTGTAAAGTAGTCCTATAGAGAGTTTGCTTTTGATCATGCTAGTTGTAAATATGTATAGTACTATTCATACTACAATTGTGTTAATCTGTTGATGTTAATGATATTATTTGGTGAAGCTAAGGGAGTCTTTAAGTTTGATGCAGTTCCATCAGGAGTTTATTGATTTAAAGGGCTTGGCAAAGCTAAGGTTGATATAGACATCTTATACCCATTCAAGAAGGACATTCCATCCTTATCATCCTCTACTCCTTTACTGGAGGTGTGTGGCAGCCCTAGGGATTGCTGTGGTTGTTCCAGNTACTTGCAAGCTCTTAGTAGGGACCTGAGTCAGAGTTGAGTTAAGCATTGTACTTCCCCCTGCCAGAGGCCGGTAGTCAGAGACGGGCAACGTTCTTCTTGCTATCTTCCAACCTAAGACAGAGTACACATGGCGGAGAGTGTATCTCTAAGATGAGTAAGGGCTCGTCTAGCTGAAGAAGATGACCTAAGGCAGACATAGTCTATCTGGGGGATCTGAGGGGCCCTTTAATATATTTAAAAAGGGGAGGTGTGGAGACCCACAGAGGTTTCCTAGTGAGATCTGAGCTTGCTTTACCCAGCAGGGCTGCATAGGGGAATGATTTGACCACAAGGCCTTTGGAAGGGTCTGCACTTGGCTCTGTGGTATGCTTTGATCTAGCAAGGGGAGGTCTTTTGCCCCACCCCTTGACATTGTTATAAAAAGCCCTTATGAAGAGACAGAAGGGGCCGGTGGATTTTGATCCAGNTCCTCCTAAAGCTATCCTGTGTTTCTGTCTGTCTCCTCTCCACTATCTTTCTATCTAAAGTTTCTTATTCCTCTCTCCTCCTCATAGGAACCCTTTAAAATGTGGGAGCTGGCCTCCCACAGATCAAGGACCTCAACAGAAGACCAGATACCCTGAACCTGATAGAAGAGAAAGTGGGAGCAGCCTTGAACTCACTGGCACAGGAAAGGACACCCATAGAACAGGCATTAAGTTCAACAATTAATAAACAATACCACATGAAACTGAAAAGCCTCTATACCAATGCAAATATGAGATGATGAATTTACCTGTATACATAATATGAAACAATGGATGGAAATTTTACAAGTGAATGAATAATAGAAGCAAGTTAATAAAAAGCAACTGAAAGATTTGTGCAGACACTTCAGCAATGAAGATACATTATGGCTAATCACATGAAAGTTTCTCAAATCTATTACTCATCATGTAATATAAAGTAAAACCACAATTAGATATCACTTATACCCATTAACATGTCTACAATTAACAAAACCAACCACACCAAGTATTGGCACGCACTGTGAGACAAATGGGAGTTGTAAAATGATATATTCACATTAGAAAAGTGTGGAGATTCTTAAAAATAAACATACCAAGCATATGAACCAGTTGTCCCACCCCATGGCATTTCCCCAAGAGAAATAAAAAACATGCACGAAGACAAAAGCTCATACAAGAACACTCCTAGCATCCAATAGCCTCAAACCAGAAACAACTCAAATGCTCATCAACAGGTCAATCAAACAAATACAGAATGTGCACTGTGCTGCAGGACAATAGGCCTCATCTCTGCAAAGGATTCCATAGAATGGTGAAGAAGAAGGAAAAAATATCTCTGGTGTGAGGAATGAAGGACATGGTGTCCATCTGGAATGCTTAGAATGTGTATGGACCCTAAATGGAAGAGGCAAACATGGAAAGCATATGTCTGAGACAACTGAAAAAAATGTGATTACATACAGGATATTGTAAGACAGTGAATGATGCTGCCTTTCCAAGGCATGGTGATAGGGATATGGCTTTTGTTCTTTGGAGATGTGTGTTGAAATATTCAGGGACAAAATATCATGACATGTGTTGACTATTTTCATTATACACATCTAGATGTGTATAAGAGACAGCCTATGTTTAAGAGTCCACTCTGACAGGTGTGGTGGTGCACATCTTTAATCCCAGCACTAGGGAGGTAGAGGTAGGCAAATCTCTGTGACTATGAGGCCAGGATGGTCTATATAGCAAGTTCTAGGACAGCCAGGGCTACAAAAAGAGACCCTGTCTCACAGGAGGCAAGGAGATATATGTATGCAAGTAATGAGGAGATGGGGAGGAAGATAAGGGGACTGCAGGGGGGAGAAGGGATGGAAAGAGAGAGACCTAGAGAGAGAGAGAGATAGACAGAGAAAAATTAGCAATAATAAAGTTATGATTTGCATTTCCCTGATGGCTAAGGATGTTGTACATTTTTAAAGTGTTTCTCAGCTGTTTCTGTTTCATTTATTGAGAACTCTGTTTAGTTCTATACACCATTTTTCAGTTGAGTTGTTTGTTTTCCTGATGTTCAGATTTTTAAATTCTTTATATATTCTAGGTACTAACCCCTTCTTAGATGTATAATAGGTAAGTATCTTTTGCCATTCTGTAGGCAGCCTCTTTGCTTGAATGAAGGTGTCCTTGTAGGAAGAAGTGTGTCACTGGAGTGGGCTTTGAGGTTTCAAAAGCCCACGTCATGTAGCTCTCAGCTACTGCTCCAGTGCCATGCATACCACCATGTTCCCCAACACGATGATAATGAACTTAGCCTCCAAAACTATAAGCCAGCCCCAATTAAATGTTTTCTTTTCTAAGAGTTGCTGTGATCACGGTGTCTCCTCACAGACAGCAACAAAGACAGTCACTTTCTGCTTGATTATTGAATACCCCCTCCACAGCTCATCTCCAACATATCTCTTTGTGATCAATCCATTAATCCTGTTTTTCTGAGTTTCTGGTCGGCTGGCCACCCTGTTAGTAACTGCCCTCAAACCAGTTCTAAATTCATATCTTTTCTTCCTCATATACAGGAAAAACCATATCTACTTCCAGACATTCTGTTGATTGGAGGGACTTCTCTTCACCATCATCTTTCAAGGCATCCTGAGTGATACTACCATGTAGGTGCCTTATATTCCTACCACTGCTTGTGTATTTCACAGACTTGCTTTAACAAAGAGCCTGTGAGTGTTCCTTCTTCATTAGTACATTATAAAAATGTTCCACAAGGTCATAACTGTGCATTGAGTATATGATGTTAAAGGAGTTAGTGCAGATACCATAGGATAGAGCCTAAGTCACCTGCTCATGTCACTTCCTTGTGTATTCTGGACATACCCTATCTATGTAACATTCTGTATGTGTCCAGTTTTACAATGTAGAAGGCACAAGAAAAATTCTTTTTATANTGGATGTTTCTAATCACAGTTACTTTTGCCAGACACTCTGCTTCTACAGGAATGTAGTAGCCACCAGAACTGCTTCTGGTCCTTTTTAGCAGAAGATGGACAGCATTACTTCACATCCCTGGAAGTCTCTGCTGTGATTNTTTCATTGGTTCTTACTAAAGTCCCCTAAAACCTCTCTGTCTGTGAGAGACCTTAGTTACCATTGGGACTGGTAGGTCACAAAACCCAGTGACAGGGTAGCTTATGTTGTGATATGGATCAGTTTTAGAGTCCTTTGCTCCAGAACTCATTAAAAACTGATACACTTATAAATTTCCTGGTATACAGATCCCAGTGGCACATTTAAATGAAGTGTACAATTACTTTTGAATTTAAGGAGGCTCATCAAGGGCTATGCCTCTATCTTCGTGGTGGGTAGTATAATTGTCTCCTCACTTTATGTATGCTCATGGCCTTTAAAATTTGTCTTTCTATTCTCTGAAGTTTCATGGGGTTTATCTCCTATCTCCTGGCATGTATGTGTCTTATTAAGATATTTATGCTATGTGATACTTCCTGCTCACTAGATATAATTAGCATACTGTCATCATTGTAATGTTGCAGAATTAGGCGTTGTGGAATATCAAGTTTCTCCAGATCCCTCAGTATAAATTATGACAAAGAGTGAGAGATTGACATGCCTCTGAGGAACGACAGTGAACTGCTGACCCTGCTCTATGAAAGCAAACTGTTTCTTGTCTATGTCTGATTGTCTTTATTCATAGAAATACAATTAGAAAACATAGGTTATAACCATTCAATCAGTAAGCGGGAAAGTGAAATGACTGGACAGNCCTTGAAAGAAGAAATACAAATAGCTAATAGGTACATGAAAAAATGTTTAACATCTTTAGATGTTAGAAAAATGTGAGTTAAAACTGTTGCAATGACTACCATCAAGAAAACAACTGAAAGAAAATGATAATGAGATTGTGGGGAAAAAAGAACCCTTACATACCTCTAGCAGCAATGTAAATTAGTTCAGACACCATGGAAATTAGTATGGAGGTTCCTCAAAAAAATGAAACACCATACCTTCCAGCTATATCACTTCTGGGAATATACCTGAAGGATTCAGAGTTTCACATACCANAGAGGTTCTTGCACATCCATGGTTATTGCTGCACAAATCAAAATAGCCCAGCTATGGAACTAGTCTAGATGCCTACCAACAGAAGAACAGATAAAGAAAAGTGTATGTGCAAAATGGAATTATAGTCAGGAATAAAGAAGAATTATCTTATGTCATGTAAATAAAAATAGATGGAATTAGAAACCATCATGCTAAGTAAATAGTCCAAGCTCAGAAAGGCAACTGTTACATGTTTTCCCCTCTGACAAAGGATCTAGATGTAAATGTTTTTAAATGCAGGCATGAAAGTAGAAGGGGAACTGTGAGGGGAGAAGAAGAAAAAAGGATGGGAGGAGAAAGAAATGAGAGCATAAAGAGAGAAGATTAACTCTGATTAACTCTGAGATAATCCAGTCCCTCTCACAGATCCACATTTTTTTTAATCAACAAAACGTGATTTAAAGTAAAATGTCATAGGAATCACCACCCTCTGACTTTAAAAGTTCTTGATGGAAGAAATATATGTAAAATATCCTTATGAAAAGTCAACTCTAAGGACTTCTTTTTGGCCCACCCTAACCTAATAAGCTGACATCCCTTGGATTAGAGAAGCCAACATCCATGTAATGAAGCATGCCTAAGTTCCACTATACAGTCTTGGGTGGGGCGGTAATGACAGGTTACCTTCTGTAATTCACCAGCCTCGAAGTGAGGTGAGTTTGCATCAGGAGTCCATCCATTACCCAACACTGGTTTTCCTCTGCTCAAAACATCGGGTTCTGAAGCTTTAAAAGTAATCAGCTCGATGCAGTGCCTAAGAACATCCATCTATTAGTTCTCAGTAGTCCAAATAAGAGCATCCATCTATTAGTTCTCAGTAGTCCAGATAAGAGCATCCATCTACTAGTTCTCAGTAGTCCAGATAAGCCTGGCTTCTTGATGTTTGGGAAAATATTTACCGTGTGTGTGTGTGTGTGTGTGTGTGTGTGTGTGTGTGTGTGTGTGTG
>LZPO01027450.1:155710-169411 GCA_001675575.1 Neotoma lepida | reverse complement strand
AGAGACACTGCTGACTCAAGAGAATTCACAGACATCAAGATAAAAGTAAAAGCAGGAATTCTGAGCTGCAGAGGCAAATATTAAGACTGGAATCTGGGGCTGAACTCCATAAAAAAGAGGTAGCTATGAGCTGATCATTCATTGCCTAGGGCTATTTCCGTGTTGTGAATGTATTCTGTGCTCCTGTCTGCAAATAAAATAAATATCAATGATTCTGTATGAAGCATACATTTTACAAGCTCTAAGAGTCCTTGCCAAGAAGGAACAAGGTTGGAAGGAAAGTGAATCTCCAAATGGGCAATCTTGTCATACACACCCATTGGGTGCCAATGACCTTGTTAGAAGATCTGAACATTATGTTACTTGAGCATTGCTCAATGTTCGTTGGCATTTTCTAGTGTTTAAATATGTATTAGGCACTTGGTTAACTTGCAAATATTTTGATGGAAGACTACAACATTCTAGTAAAACAGCAAAAAAAATCTAAAATCTGAATTAATCAAAGTAACACTTATTTCAATAGGCATATGAACACGAAGGCAAACAGACAAAATAGTTTCATTGATAAAAAAGGAAATGCATTTAATTAAGGCAGTACCTTCCCTAAAGGCACTCAAAGATGGTTTTGAACACATCTTCAACCAACCAATTCAGCTAGTATCAAAACAACATGAAAAACACTTCTCTGTATTTAAAATGTGGTTCCCTCTCAAAGACCAAAACTCTTCAACAATGACATTCATGCTTACACGCTTTGTAAATTTTATTTTAAATGCTCTTTAAATATTGGAAACTTGGAATATTATTTATCTTTTTAAGAAAAGTCTTGAGATAAAGTCTGATAATGTTTCCCAAACTGGTCTCAAACTTGTGATCTCAAGCAATGCTCTTGCCTTAGCCTCCTGGTGTCTAGAGCCACAGACAACACAGGTGCCGCACATCCAGTTTACTTCTCCATTTTAAAGTTTTCCTTTTTTGCCATTTTCTGGGTGTTAACGTTCCATTCTAATGCTTTCTTTTTATCAAATCATATTTCAGGTAAAGACCATTAAATGGTTATTGAAATATATAGTAATGGAAATATATAATTGAAATGTATAATTTTATCACAATATTTTGCTCTACCTTTAATAGTAATAGTGAATTGTTTTTTTATGATTCTCCTTCTTGCTCTATGGGAAAACTCAAAGTTTCAGTAGAGCCCTATTGAAGGAAAATTACTTGCTATTTATTATTACGACCAACAATTANNATAGACATGCACATAAGTAAAGTTTATTAAAAATATTGAGTACCTATGGGTTTGATGGTTTAGAATCTTGTTTTTCCATCATGAAAGTCAGTATCTGTCAGGCGTTTGGAATCACTACTGTGAACTGTATGCCAGACACAGTGAAAATGGCGAAGAAAGACAAGATCAGAGATGCTTTTAAAAAGCGGTATTATCAGGATCAAGCGGCTGCTTAGATGGAAAGAAAGAAGAATCTAGAATACTTTTTGCACCTGGATCTGTGGGGTTGATTAATAAAGGCCGTGACGAGTGTGAGGCTGGGGGTGAGATAGGGGGCCTCGCTGAGCAGAGCTAGTTAGAACACATCAAGTGCTAGGAAACAAAGCAGGGAGCTAGGTTCTTCCGGTGTCTGGAGCTGGCGGAGGGGTTTGCTCTGGGGAAGGAGGGCTGAGATACACCAGCAAACAGGAGAGTTACAACCATGGACATGTCAGCATTTGTTTTCAACTATTTGGGACTTGTTTAATCTCAAATATAACAGAAGAAGTAAGTTGGAAAGAATATGGGAAAATTATTTTACAGCTTTCTCAGCCTTACCTTAGTCATTTTGGCAAACAAAACGTGACAGCTGGTTGTGGCTTTTAGCCTCTAGAGGTACCAAAGTGACAGATTTATGTTCCGTATAATGTAAAGGAGAAATGCCATTTGTAAGGATTTTTTTTTAATGGGTATAAATGTTTTGGCTATATGTCTGTACACCACAGGTGTGCCTGGTGCTTGCACACACCAGAAGAGGGCATTGGATTCCCTGGAACTGGAGTAACAGACGGTTGTGAGCTGCCATGTGGGTGTTAGAAACCACACCAGGACTAAGTGCTCTTAACCACTGAGCCATCCCTCCCGCTCAACCATTTGATTTTACTTCAAATTTAAACCAAAGTTTTCTTGAGGAGCAATTTAAACCAAAGTTTTCTTGAGGAGCAGATACTAGCTTCTTTCTCCCCTCCATTTTCTTCAGCCACAGCATTTCCATACACGCAGAGGGAACATTGGTGGAAATAAATTGAATCAACTAGGGAAATAATAGAGCATGGATGAGACAATTGCTCACCAACTGCTTTTTCACATCAGTCTAACGCAGGGAACCTCTGCAGCACAAGTACCTCATCTCATTTTTTTTTTTTATGAGTTGGAGATCAGAGGCCCTATTCTGATTTGTGTATTACAGAGCTCAGAGTTGAGGGCAAAAGCTCCAGAGTCCGATACATGGACAGCTGCATCTTGATTCTCCTGCTTCCCAGCTCTGTGACCTTAGGTGAGCTGTGTAATCCTTCTAAGCTTCCATTTTCACATACAAAGGATGAGTCATTCTTGACTTCCCCCCTCCCCTAACCTCCTCCAGCCACACAACATTCCTTGTTGCTCTTAACTCCTCTCCATCCCACTGCCAGTAGACAAGGGTATGGAGAGCTCTTGTGTGGACCATTATGACAGCCTCCTCACATCAACCTCTTGAAATTCCGTCTTGGACCTTAGCCAGAAGAGTGGCTTGAAATTGTGAACCAAATTATGGCACTCTGTGACCTCAAAGACTGTAGGATCTTCTGCAAAGCCATCAGACTTCACTGTGGCAACTACCATCCCACAGAGGAGTGACTGATGGAAGAGTCTCTGAGCCTCCTCTGGCTTCCGGTCTTTGTATGAGGCAAAGACATTTTCCATCTCCTCTACTCCATACACTTTCACCATCTCTTTTCAGCTTCTGTCTCTCAGCTTAAAGGCCACTTTCTCAAGAAGTAACCCCTTCCCTGTCCCCCTGTTCCTGAATTTGGGGTAAGGTATTCTTTGTAGGTGCTCCTACAGCACAGTACACTTCTGTCATCACGACACACCTCAGTCTTGGTCAAATATGGCTGCTTCCTTGTCTGTTTCTACAACTGGATTTTAAGCACCTTAGGAGCAGTCACCATGNCCATTCTGTTCATGGTTGCATCCTTCACATTAACATAGCACTNGGGAGAGANGAAGTGCTCACAAAATGTGTTGCATAGACAAGTACGTGAATCAAACTTCTGCTAGCCTGTGCTTCCAAACTCGGTATGGCATCTCAAGCAGGCTTTGCTTTCTGCTTACCATGCCTGATTCATGCCAGGTGCTGATCACATGTAACTGAATGCTGATTTGCAGCAGACAGTGCTAGAATATAGAGCCTGCATATTTTCTACCCATGGTCCCAAGACAAAGCAGTATCTCAAGCCAAATTATGCAAAAGTATCATGCTACTGTTTATGTAAATATAATTAATATTTACTATAAATTCATCTATTTAATAATTATACCTGTCTAGAACATATGTGTATTTGATACCTTTGCATATTTAATATATAATTACATAAACATAAATAGTTATGCATCTAATCNTTTTATAGTTAATTAAATAATTGATATATTTTTAAAGGATATAAGAGATGTTTATTGGTCATGGCCTGGGAATGTAGATTCATTATTCCACATTCCATGTTCCAACATAGTCACAGTTTCATAAAACCTTTATAGTAACAGAACAAAGAAAATCATAAATCATTACACTTTTCAAATACGTTGGTGAAAACATCAGGTAGGCCGGTGACTGCAGAATGGAGAAATCTCAGCTCTGGGCCACAGATGTTATCTGACGGCATTCTTAGCCTTTTGGTTGGTGGAAGCTCATGATCTGTTTATACATTCCACAGAATGTACCCAATAGTCACAAAGGTATTAGGTCACATACACATGTGAGTAACAAATGCTTATTAAAGGGTCAAGATAATTTGCAGCTAGATCCTGGACCTCCAACATTCCAACCCCTCCATAATCAAAGTTCCAATCAGCCTATGGCCAAGCAGTTGTGTCTTCTCTCCAGGAGTTTTCATCCATAGCTCTTCCTGTTGACTGGGCATCACATTTTATCTGCTGGGGGAACTGATACGTTTTATTCTTCCATTTGAATGTCTTGTTTTTAGGGTCAAGGGCATTGTCAGCTGATTTTAATGAGTTATTTACATGTTTCTAATTTTATGTTGATGCTTTAATAATCACTGTATCAGGTAGGATTTTAACAGGAAAATTAAAATCACTGTCTTCCCAAGCAGAACACTTCTGCAGAAATCAGAAGGTAGAGGAAGCCATTATGGACTCTGTCAGCCTGGAGAAAGGAAGCATGTAACTGGGGACCTCACCACAGAAAAGTTCACGAAACTCAAAGCTGCTGCCACCCTCAGCCGGTAACACAGTATAGAAAAAAAAATCTCAGAAAGTCCTCCTGAAAGCTCTCACTCACATCTCTGAGGCCTTCTGCCTGCTGCTGCCTCTGGAGAACCCTGGTGCCGCCTCCTTTCTTCTCATGTCAGCCTCTCTACCTGGATNGTCTCCCTTGGACANTCCCAGAGAAGAGGATTCTGTGAAATAAAACTGCTGGCTTCTCTTCTATAGAGACGCCTGTGATGTGGTGTGAGTGNTGTTCATTGAGAGTGAANAGTCCGGCACACTGGTCCTGCACTCACTGAAAAGGGGTTGCAGTGATGAACAAAGTAGACCCCTCATTCACCCCATCTATACAGAACCACAGAAGCTGACTCGGCGAGGCACCTTAGGGCAGTCTACAGAATGAGTGTTCCAGTCACAGCTGAGCTGTTTTCGTTACTTACTGTGACTCTTTACTGGATACATGAGTCACATGCTTATGTCCTACACATACCCATTAAAAGCAACAGGCCTCTACAGACCTGGGAAAAATGAGACAGTCTCGCACTGTTAGATTTCACACCTGCCAAATATGCTATAAATCAAAATGATGTCAACAGAATTGGATTTTTCCACTAGCAACTGAGCCGCATTCAAACAGTCTGAAGACCAACNTTCTATTAAAAATGACCAACACACCACAATTAGCTAAAAGCACATTGTTATCTCTCTCCACAAGTTAATGTCAACTTCAGAAAGCATAGAGCTACCAAACAGGCAATAGCCAAAACTAGGCTTTAATAGTTAATTAAACTGCTAATATATATTTTTTAAAGATTTCTTTATTTTTATTTTATGTATGTGAATGTATTTCCCTACATGGGTGTATGTGCACCATGTGTGTGCCTGGTACCCATGGAGGCCAGAAGGGCTTGGGCTTCCTGGAACTGGAGTTACAGATGGTTGTGAACTGATGTGTAGGTGCTGGGAACTAAGCCTGAATCTCTGCAAGAGCAGTAAGTGCTCTTAACCAATGGATCATCTCTCCATGCACCAAGTGCTAATATCTTTCACGTGCCTTTTTGTTCAATTTGCTACAATGAGTATTAAGTGATGTACTTGTCCAGAAAATCTTCCAATACACTCTGACAGGATGGTAGNAANTTAGGAAATTGTAGTATTGTTTTGAGAAATAAACACAGGAACACACGTGTGTTAGTATAAGACTGCTTATAGCCAGCCTATGTGGAAAGCATCAAAAAAGTGGCTATTTGAATTCTTGATGTTACTTTCTGAACTACTACTGTCTCATATATTACAGCCACTACCTAATACACTAATAATATAGCCAATACCTAATGCCAGAATTCCTCCTTACAAATTGCCTTTTGAGTCGGTGTGAGTTAGGTGGTGGATGCTGTTTGCTTTATGATCCAAAATTTCATTTGTCTGCTTTCTTCTATTCTTCCTCTGTCTCTCTCCTCCTTCCACCTTAGTGACNGACACGAGTTGTCTTCTTCTGAGCTGTCTTCATTTTGGGACCAAGTGGGAAGGTCTCTGTNGGTACTGGGATGAGTCTCAGGGGCTGTGCAATAGCGAANTGAGGCTGCCAGAGAAGAAGGGAGCAGAAACAGAGCATGTCAGGGAGGTGATGGAGCATGCCAAGGAGGCAATAGACTCCAGGTCTTGTAGGGACTTAGAACTATGCTGAGAACCCTGGCCCCTGTGTTCCAGGAGTCACCAACGATGTAGGTCTTACCAAGTGTCTGGGAACTTTGCTGTTCCTGTCTGAGAACTGAATNTGCAAGGGTAGCTTACCTTCTCCATTCTCTGACATTCTATATAGGAAGATGGGTGTCATTTGCTTGCATAAGGAATACAGTTAGTGTCACTCACCAAACTGCAGAAATGGAACTAGGTGGGGGAGGGCACTGGAAATTTAGGTGGAAAGGACAAATGGCACACACCTATTTGAATTTTGATACCTCCAGGAAAAGGGGAGGGAGGCACTTAGGTCTGATTAGATGTAAAGAAATTTTCATGGAGAAGGCTGACTCTCCAGAGGTGTCTGAACAATATGAGCAAGAGGCACAACTTGGCAGTTGCTCAATACAATTGACAAAATAATTCAAAGCCCCCCAAAAATGCTGGTTCCAGTTACAGGAGCTCCTCCGCCCTGCCTGGGACCTTCTCCCTACATTGCCTGTGTCTACCTGTTGACCTATGGGACTTCTCTCCAGCATGGAACCTTTCCCTAATAACTGGTAAGAATGAGAGTTCTTCCTGCCAAGAGCGTTGTCTGGATGGAAATCAGTATTTAATTCAACTCTTTTGAAAGCTGCCTGGGATTTTTTTCCCTGTGTTGAGTTTGTGTTAGTCAACTTCAATTATAAACATTTAAAGGCAGTGGTTCTCAACCTGTGGGTTGCTATCCCTTTGGGGGGTCACGTCTTAGATACCCCGCATATCACATATTTACATTACGATTCATAACAGTAGCAAAATTACAGTTATGAAGTAGCAGCGAAATAATTTTATGCTTGGGGGTTACCACAACATGAGGAACTGTATTAAAGGGTCGCAGCATTAGGAAAGTTGAGAACCACTGTTTAAAAGGAAGAACCTATATGCATATTTTATAAAAATTTGCTCCCAACTGGTGCATTTAACACTGGATTAACTGCTGAGGGAACCAGATGGCCTTGGGTATATTAAAAGTTGACCACATTTCATATGACTTCCAGCATTATGGTTGTCAAGGCGATGTCTATAAATGTTCTACATTTAACATTGTAAATGTAAGAGTGACCAGGGAAAGCATGGTGAAGGATCTCATTGCCCCAGACTGAGTTCAACACTGGCCTGGCTTGTCCCCACCTGAGCCAATCTCCTGCTCTTCTTCATCTTCCTAGGATAAGGAGTATTCTCCTGGGAGGTAAGATTTTGCTCCTGGACTTGGCTACACTCAGAGACCCTTCAAGAAGGAGGGACTGATTCACATTTCCCACCCTGGGGACTGAGTCAGCCCCCTCCACTGGCTTGCAGATAGAAAAGGGATCAGAGCCCCTCCCTTGCACCTGGAAGACATGAGGCCAGGATGTACTAAATAACTCACTCTTAGGTTATAGGAACTAGTTGGGAGAGCTGAAAAGTACTTGAAGTACTAGGCCCTACGCCTCAACCTACTGGGGATGGATAGAGCAAGCCAGCAGGAAAGGACCACAGCCCTGTCGGCCAACCTCTCAGTTTATAGAAAACTGAAATTTACACGAAAGCAGTAACTTACTCCTTTATTCTATAGGAAACCTCACTGTCTGGGTTCGGTTTGCTTCCTTATGACTCTTCTAAACACATAGGTTAATTCTCAACAGTGGCATTTGTTCAAGAATTCTAAAAGCCAAGAGACAACTGGCAACACTAATGTTCCCTGCTCCATACTCAACTGCATCAACCCCACATCCAAAGTCTCAACAAATGGTACAAGCAAAAAGCACATTTCTGCTAAATAAATACCACGAGGTTGTGTATTTTAAATTCAAAGGTTGATTAGCTCATAGGATAATCTAGAAGAAGGAAACTAAGCAAAAGAAAATGCTATAAAATGCAAGGAGAATAATTGATTAATTACACAAAAGGATAGAATAAAACCCTGAATTCTGAAGTCTTTGTCCTCAAAGCCTAGGTACGTATGTCATTGATAACAAATGTATTTCTTTTTCACTAGTATGCTTGTGTTTACTTTCTTTCTAGTCAGCCGATGACACATTTCATCAAAGCCCAGATTTAAGCCAAGTTCCCTAGCTTCTGTTTCTCACATTGGTTCCCCTAAGGACCTTTTCCACAGGAAAGCTTGAGGCACACTGTTAGAAGCATGTAGCATACTCCAGGGTTCTAGGAAATACCCACTGGCCAGACCATCCAGGAAACATCCATAGCAACTTAAGAGCTGGGCTATCTCTCCCTCCTTATACCACCAAGCAAGATAGCCCCTAGTGCTCATGGAAGCCCCTCTGAAGCTGGGGGACAGGGCAGGAACTACTGTGCAGCCCTTGCAGTGATCACAAGATGCATGGTGAGGAGAAGCAGCCGCTGCTGTGTACTTCCTGTGACTCACCTTGCACTGTGTGTACAGAACCCCATTCCCCCCTCTTCCCTCTGAGAAGGGCACACTGCCCGCTGGAAAGTTACTCCAGGTGGCGAGAGGGGTAAGGCCAGCTCACATCATTTATAAGCACTCTGGAGCCTAGGCCATTCCCTGGTGATTTACAATGTTTGATTTCTCTCTGGGACAGAGGAGTGCTCTGTAAATCAAACCTGTCTCGGTTTGTCAACCTGTGTCAGTGTTTGCTGAGTCCTCAAGTCAAAGNCAAGTTGAAACAGTGTGGAGACCTTGGCATAGGACTTGTTCCCCCNTCTCCAGCTTCCCATTTTGACGAAACAATCCTAGGGTGAGGTTGGCCTTAGGAGTTATTTCTCTGACTCATATTCCCCTTTGCTCTTTTCACACACTCAGAATGCAGCTACTCTGAGTCCCTCGTAGCCCTGGGCAGAGAAAGAGGCCAGGGTTGGGGCAGAGCCTTACTAGGGTCCACTCCCAAGGCTGAGAAGACAAACAGGGAGGTGTCTCTCCCAAGCTGATTTCTTTCATCACCTCAAGCCATTTGGGGACACCATTGCCACACACTTCATGAAGAGGCCTCAAACTGGTTCTAGCGCTCAAAGATGTGAACAAGCCTACATACAAAGCTGACAGAGAGTTAAGTCAAACAAAGAGGCAAGCAGCTGGTTTGGTATCTGTTCTTTTGGGGGAGATGAGGAATTTGGGGGACCCTGCATCTTTGGAGACTTGGGTTAATGTGAGAAACAGATCTTACCCCAGGAAAACATTTGTACAGCCGCCTCATTTCATGCTTTCTTTTTGATCATCTAATTCAGGAGCCATTTACTCTGTGGGCACTGAGAATGCAAAACGGGAGACATAGGACTCACCTCCATGAATCTCACAACTTGGGAGGGAGCAGACACACATAGCTTTGATACAATGTGCAGATGCTGCATAAGGCACCATCTTTCCTTCCCTGGGATGCAGACAACTAGCACACACATATGCTCACTCCACAGGCTCTGTGTCGTTAGATATCTCTGTGCATACACAGCAGTATTTGAAGTGAAGATAGGGGAGCTCAACTAATTGAGAGTGGAAACACTTGTGCAAGGGCTCCTGTGCCCTGTCACCTTCTAGAGGGGCTTTCACTCTTCAAATTTTGCAAGCCCTGACTCATTCAACATGAAACCAAAAAAGTGAGTATTGAAAAGCCTTTGAAAGACACAGCACCTGGCCTCCACATAAAAGCTGGTCTGGGTCACTTTCTGGAGAACAGAGAAAATGTCAATTAGCCACATCTCAGGATTCCCAGGTTCTCCATCCAGTACCTTAACTGGCCTCCTATGATTTTGAACAAGCCTCTGACTTTGTATACCTCAGAAATTCATTGAATAAAATATAGAAATTTGATTGATTGGAAAGTAAATCTGGGTGTCATTAGGATGCTTCATCTGAGTGGCATTCATTACTAATTTATTCGTTCATTCTATCTGCATTTCACCATTACATCTATCTATGTTGCTGTCTATGGTTTGGATCTAGAATGTCCCCAAAAGCTCATGAGTTAAAGACACCAACCCTGGCCTGCGGCACTATTGGGAAGTGGTAGNAACTTTGAAGAGGTGAGACTTGCTGGTGAGTCTTAGGTGGATTGAAACCCTTTAAATGGAACTGTGGGAGCCTGGTTTCTTACTCTTTATCTCAGCCATCAGGAAAAAGCTGTGTTCCAACTTAGATTGCCATCCGCATGTGCTGTCTAACCATAGGAACAAAGGCCAATAACTTAGAAGTCAGCAACTTATTTATGCCAGGTGTTTGCTACAGCAGTAGAAAGTTGGTCAACCCAGTGTCCATTGTTAATAAGCTGATGCAAAAATTATGTATGTGCAAAAGACAAAGATAAAATGCATCCAATCTGAGGAATTTGCCTTATGTATAAGAGACCCAAGTTACCCAATTAACAAAAATTCAAGAAANATTGATACTAATATTCCAATAAAATATATCGGGATTTTAAATTTTGATTCTGCACCTGGAGGACTTGGAAGTGGCCCCTCTATCCTAGCAACAAGCAAAAAGAAAAAGAAAAAAGAAAGAAAGGATCAACTCTTTTAAAATATATACACCATACAAACAAACAAACAAACAAAAANCTGTCCCACAGTACAGAGAATCACAACTCACCAGAGCAGAAAGCCCCGCTGGTAGCCAGCATCTGTCTACCAGTTATACAAACTGTAACTATGGGTAGCTGGAGGCTCAGCAGAAGGAAGTCTGAGAGTACGAACCTCAGTCATGTAGAGCCTGGCTGTAGTGAATTTTGTCTCCAGAAGCTCAACCCTTTTCTCATAATNAATTTGGAGGAAATAGTCTCCTCATGTTTCCATCAGGAAGGACTGGAAAGAACCATTCTGAATCACAAGGTCAGTACTCAATGAGAAACAAATTATTAAAACTTGCAGAGATGTTACCAGAGTCCACCTGGCCAGTGAGAAAGCAAAACACACAATCTATGTATGTTCTCCATCATCCCCCATNCTACCTAAGCAGAGAGGGATGGAGAAACATTGTGAAATCCCAGTACAGAGGCACAGAACCACCAAACTAATCCATGAGTGAAAGAAAACAACTCAGGGGAAATTGAAAACCTTTTCAACTAAGGGAAAATGAAAATGCAACTTAGCAAAGCTTGTGGGATGCAGTGAAATTGACACTTAGAGGGAAGTTTACAGCAGTAAGAAAGACTTAAGGTTTTTTGTTTGTTTGTTTTTAATATCAAATTGTACCCTTAGGAACTAGAAAAAACAGGGATGTATTAAATCCTAAACAAATAGATGACAAGACCCAGAAAAACATACAGCATTTTAAAATTAAAAAGGTAGAAAATTACAAAACAATAAGGGAAGTGTGATTCTTAGAAAAGATCAATAGAGCCAGGCGGTGGTGGTACACGTGCTTGATCCCAGCACTTGGAAGACAGACNCAGGAGGATCACTATGAGTTCTAGGCCAGCTATGGCTACACAGAGAAACCCTGTCTCAGAAAAAAAAAGGAAAAAAGAAAAAGAGAAGGAAGGAAAGAAGAAAGAGAGAAAGAGAAAGAAAAAAGGAAAGAGGAGATCACTAGAACCTTAGAGTATCTAGGGAAAAAGAGAGGACATAAATTATTTATTTATAAATAAGAGATAACAAAGGATTGTTACACANCACTATGCCTGCAACCTTCATTACCTAAATGAAATGGATGAATTCATAAAAAGACACAAACTGTCCAAACTCATAGGAAGAAACAGTNAGAACAGGCCCAGCTGAGANAATGAGTACAGTAGGTAATGTATAGCCTCTAAAACACAAAGCACCACTCCAGGTGAGCTCACTGCTGAATTCTACAAAACACATGCAGAACAGGTATACCAGTTGTCTGCAACCTCTTTCAGAACATGGAAGTGAAGGAATCCTCCCTAACTCATTCTATGAGGCTAGTATCATCCTCATGTCCCCATCAGATAAAGATTATGATAAGAACAATACAAACTAATCCCTCTTGTTAACAAAGACACAAAAATTCTCAACAAAATATTAGCAAGTTGAATTGAGCAATATGTAACAAGATGTATATTTAATGTAGAAGAGGAATTTACTTTAAGTATAAAAGCCTGGTTCAACAAAAATCACATGACCACAGCAATGGAATCCAGAAAAATATTGGACAGAATTCTACACTCAAAACTAGGAACAGAAAAGAATTCCTCAACTTAAGGACTATACATATACACACAAGCATACATATAAAAATTCCACACCTAGTACATGTAACATTAAGACTCCAGAAGGTTTCATATGAAGATCAGGAACAAAGCAAAGATGTCTCATTTCACTGTTCTTTTTCAACATTGCACTTATGTCCTAGCTAATGCAATAAGATAAGAAAAGTAAATTAAGTTTGAGCTTATTAGTAAGGAGAAATAAAACTAATTTTTTCAAAACCAATANTTTACTGTATAGAAATCCTAAGGAACTGACAAAAGCTCTTGTAAGTTATAGTAACATTGAGTATAATTTAATAAAGAAAGTTAGTTGTCACAACAATACATATATATAAAATCCACATATAATATATAATATGTGTCATATATAACAAATATATAGATGTGTATAATACATATAAAAATTAAAACACACTAGTCACATTATCATACAAGATAATGAAATACTTTGGCATATGTCTGACAAACTTGTGCTATATGAAGAAAATTATAAAACATGGATGAAAGAAATAAAGAGTTAACTAAATGGATACANAGTCATATCTACTAATGATAGGACTCGATATTGTCAAGACATCATTTCTTTCCAATTTGACCGACAGAGTCAATCTAATCAAGATCAAAATCCCATCAAGTTATGGTTGATATCAACAAATGAACTCTAAAGTTTGTATTGATCAACAGAGATCTATAAATACACAAAATCTTGAGTAAAAACCACAGAGGTGAAGGACTGACACTATCTGGCTTAAAGATCATAAAGCTGTTATAATCAAGGCAGTGGTATTGGCAGAAGACAAATAAACCAGTGGAACAAAATACAGAGTTCAGAAATAGACCAACATAAAGACCATCAACTGATCTTTAACAAAGGAAGGCATGAAACACACTGGAGAAAAGATAGACTTTTCAATAAATGGTGTTGGGATAATGGACATTCACATACAAACAAAGAATCTGGACATAAATTTTACACTCCATAACTTCAATGCAAAATATATCAACTATATAGATATGAAATATTAAACTGTAAGATTCCTAGAAGACAGGACAAAAACCTAGGTGACCTTGAGTTTGGGTATGATGTGTTAGTTGTAAACCAATGAAACAATCACCCACTGGGGCTTCATTAAAGTTAAATTTTTATGCACTATAAAACAACTGTTAAAATATGAAAAAAACCATAAATTTGGAAAAAAAATATTGTCACAATACAATATATATCTGATAAAGGACTAATAAAAATGTCACCTTAAGCCGGGCGGTGGTGGCGTACGCCTTTAATCCCAGCAGAGATTAAAATCCACATATAATATATAATATGTGTCATATATAACAAATATATAGATGTGTATAATACATATAAAAATTAAAACA
>LZPO01027450.1:97522-127135 GCA_001675575.1 Neotoma lepida | reverse complement strand
TTTTTTCAACAGAGTGTCAAGACCATTCAGTGCAGAAAAGGAATTCTTTTCAACAAATGATGCTAGGAAAACTGGACATCACAAAAATAAAAAAATTGGAGCTTTGCCTGCCAACTCTTACAAATGAACTCAAAATGGATAGATCTCACTATAAAACTAAAACTAGAAAACTCTTAGGTGGAAAACTCCGTAACACTGGATTTTGCAAAACGTCTTAGGTACAATACTAAAAGCACAGACAACAAAAGAAAAAAATGGACTCCCTCAAAATTAAAAGCTTCTGTGTATCAAATGACATTAATAAATGAAAGGATGACCATTTCACTCCAAAATCTGTGTTGTAAATCTTACGTGACAAGGAATTAATGTCCATAATATATAAAGAACTCCCACAACTCAATAGCAAAACCTCATAAATGTGAAAATGACTTGAATAAACAAGTCCCCAAATAAGATACATGAAGAAAAGATGTTTAACATCACTAGTCATTATGATGNAATTGAAACCACAATGAGTTTCCGTCACATATGCTCCAATGACTCTACTTTTTAAAAAACAGAAAAAAAGATCTGCTGTCAAGGATAGAAAGTAGAACTGGGCATGGCTTCTGGGACAGTGGCACAGACTCTGCGGGAATCGGATGTCAGTTCCTTCAAAGTCATGCTGTATGGATTTGCAATTCCACTCCAGGGCTCAAAATAACTGGAAAAAACAAAAAAACAAAAAACAAAACCATGGATCCAAACAGACAGGGGCTTTTTTGTTTGGTTGGTTTGGTTTTTAATTTATTCTTCTGTCATGTATTGCAGCCCAGCAGCAGTTTCCCTCCCTCCTCTCCTCCCCGTACCCCCACTTAAAATCCACTCCTCCTCCTTCCCTTTAGAAAGAGCAGGCCTCCCAGGGATATCAACCAAACATGGCATATCAAGTTATAATAAAACTATTATATTTATATAATAAATATATAATAAAACATCTCATATTAGGATTGGACAAGGCAACCAAGTAGGGGAATAAAAGGGTCCCAAAAAGCAGACAAAAGAGTCAAAGACAGCCCCTGCTTCCATGGTTAGGAGTCCCACAGGAACACCAAGCTACACAACCACATATGCAGAGCATGTAGGTCAGACCCGTACAGGCTCCCTGTCAAACATATAGTTTTATGCCAATGTCCATAGCAACATTATTTACAATACCCAAAAGCTGGAAACAATTTGATTGTCTACCAAGTGACTGGGTAAATAAAGCATGTAATACACAAACTAAGAAATATTATTCAGCCATGAGAGGAATGAAACTCTGGCATGTACTACGACAGGGACAACTGAAGTAGTGAAATAAGCCAGACACAGAAGAACAAGTACTATATGACTTTACTCATACATGTATGATGGGGGATTGAGACAGAAAATAGATTTGAGGAACCCTAGGCTGGGCAGAGGGAGAATTACCGCCTACTGAGCAGAGAGATTTCCTCTGGAGTGATGAAAGCTTTGGGGGTAGAGAGTAATGGTGGCCATGCAACATGATAATTCTAAGTCCAGAACTGTACACTTAACATTCTGAACACAGAGTTAACACTGGTATATGTAAAACTACAGGAAGATATTTTTAAAAAGAAGTGATCCTTCACCACTACAACAACAAAAAAAGAAATTATGAATACATAAGAGCTCGGGTAAATCCCCCAAACATGATGCCAACTAAAAGACAGACAAAAGGTCATGCAGAGAGAGATGAGACTGCTAATGAAGAAAGATACTTCTGGAAAATGTTGGGATGAGAGAGAATTGAATGCAAGAGACCAACAGGCAACTACTCCCGGGGGTAGAATTCACCAAGTCTTGCTCTAGTGGTGACTACCTCCCTTGGCAGGAGCTCCACCCCCTAGCTGTGGCCCCCACACCTAATTGTGTGACCCCAGCTCTTCATATTCATCAAAATTCATTAATTCACACTTTTTTATTCCATGTAACTATTAATAAAATAAAATAACCCTTGCAGAAATCGCAATTNATGTTGCAGGAACTCTGGCTCCAGCAGTCTGGAGAGCAGCATTGCATGGGGACATTTCCAGCTCCAGGATCCTGGCTAATGAGGACCCACTTGCTGGCTGAAGGAGGAATGGAGATCNTGTTTTAGGCAGTGCACCAAACTGAAGGAAGTAATGGCTTGCCTGTGCTGGGCAAGACAGAGCACAGTCTCCGAGTGCCCTGTTCTCTCATCTGCACTGACCTGAGTNTCCTGGAAAAGGGCCAGCCACTCCTCCTCCCTCCTTCAGGACCCGCCNGAATGAACAGACTGTGGCACTCACTGGCATTGCTTTCATAGTGGAATTGCCCATCGTGACACCTTCAAATAAATGGGTTCAATTCTGGAACTGCAAGCTTCCTTTCATGGCCACCCTGATGCTNCACCCACATCCTACATTGCCACCATGCAAAAAGCACTGCCTGCCACATCCTGCTTCCCTCCCACAAGGGACTAGTCCAAGCTTGTCTCTTGTTCCCTCTCCCAATCCTAATCCTGCCAGCCCAGAAGGGGTGCTGGGGGCAGGCCCTGGGCTCATGCTGCCATGGGAAATTGCACTGCCCCTGGTCCCAGCCAGGAGAATTAATTTCCTTGGAAGGAGCTGCTCCCAGCTCCCTGGGGGAGTGGCTGTCTCTCCCAGTGACAATNGNTCCCACTTCCAGATGTNCATGGGGACCTAGCTTTGCCTCTGGACCACACTAGGAATAGGGCAGGGGGTGAGATGAAATGGTCGCCAAAGAACGTGGTGCTTCTTATGGTAGACAGATTGGTCTATCAACCAGCATAGGGTTTAAAAGTAACCGAGCCAGCCATTACATCTGGCCCCTGAGGCAAGGTCAGCCCAAGGAGGAGGACTGATTTGCCCAAAGTGTCATAGCTAGTGCCTGACAGAGCAATAATGGAATGTATTCTCCTAAGATATCACATCCCTCCTTTAAACCCATTAGTGGGTCCCTTTTCCTCCTGGAGGGAAAGCTGAAGTACTTGGGGTGGTTTCCAAAGACCTGCATGACCTGCCTTCTACCCCAGAACCTGGTGACCTCCCTTCCTTCCCCTCCTGCCTCCTCCACCTCACCCCTGGGACAGCACGGAGTCCCTGAGCATGGCTCACTGAGCCCACCAGGCGACTCCATTGACATGCTTTGGATGAAGCTCTTCCTTCAGGCTTTCGTGTGTTGAAAGCTTAGTCCCTACNGTGATGATATTAGAAGCTGTTGGCACCTATAAGAAGTGAATGGGTAAGAAGTGGTGAGGGGCCTCACTTCCCAGAGTTCTTAAAGGACCCTGAGTTAATTCTCATCAGAACATTGTTACTAAGAGAGCAACTTTTAGGATTCTAGGATGTGGTGGCTCCCTCTTGTGTGGCTCTATGAGCCCCGAGGCCTTCACCAGAGCTGAGTGGCTGTCACCCTGCCTTTCAACCTCCAGAACCGNAAGCTAGTCAATGCCCCTCACCACGCCCCTTTTCTTGTCTCAGTACTTCCTGCTGGTTGACAATCCTAATTCCCTTACTTATGGTGTTTCCTGCTTACCCGCCTTTTCTGCTTTCTTGTCTCTGCAAGGACAAGGATTCTGTTTATTCATGGCTGTGTCTGCAGCATTGACAGAAGACCTGTTTGCTGAATTCATGATTAAAGTCACCTTTTTTTTGGCTTTGTTTGAGTTTTGTTGGGTTCTTTGTGTTTTCTGTGAGTCACTAAATAGCTCAATGTGGCCTCAAGCATTCTGATCATCCTGCCTCAGCCTCTAGAGTGCTGAGATTACAGGTGTACATTGCCACACCCAGTGGAGGAGCCTCTTCAAAACGCGCATGCGCTGCAGCTTTTCTTGCCTGTCTAGTTCCCCTCCGGAGACTTAACAACAAACACGCCTAATGATACGTCTCCTTTTAAATTTGATCCGGCACACAATGGGTATTTAAAACCTAAACCCCTCTCCAGGACCTCGGTTACACGAAGGGATGTAGTATTTTACCACTTCTGAGATTAGCTTCTCTCTGTCCCACAGGCTAAATCCAGGTGGCCTAGCTGTACAACTTGGAATGCCTCCCTCTCATTCCCTTTGGAGCTGAATCTGGTGACTCAGTCATAATGATCAAGAAACTATCACCAGGCCAGGATTCGTGGTGGTCCTCAGGATTAAAACCNAGTGGGCTGTTTGGTTAGGCAGCATACAAGTCCCTGTCAGCTCATTGCCACTCCGTATTTCGTGAGGTTATCTGATTGGCAGCCAGCAGGCAGCTCAGAGAGTTAAACTTACTGAAGCCCATGCTTTGATTTTGGAGCCCATTATCCCTCTTCATCCTGCTGACAACACTATAACACAGGTGTTGTCGCCACTAGCTACTTTAGGAAATTGAAGCCCAGACACAGCAAGGGACTGGCCTAAGGTCGCATGACTCATCTGGAACAAAAACAAAAGGCTGAAATTCACATTCTTCCTATGATACCAGGTTTCTTTCTGCAGAGCAGTCGACAAACATTTATTCTAAGAATGAATACCCAAAGGTACAATAGACAAGAGAATGCCCGCACCAGTAACGTACATGTTTTTAGGAATGTGAAGGGTGAAATAAAGATCACAGTGTAGAGGGGCCGTCTATTTAGGACACACAATGTACATGTGCTGAGGAGACTGGTAGAAGATGCTAAGAATGAGCAGGTGGAGAGGGGAAGAGAAGGCTTGGGTACCACTGCCATGGTCCCCGCAGTTCCGCTTGCTCAGCACACCTGTGGCCTTTCAGCTCCCATGANCACTGTGACTCTGAGCGGCTTTAGCGTATTTTCTCCTTATGCGTTCACAACATCCTTTGAGGAATGTTAGTTTCCCCACCTCTCAGATGAGAGAATTAAGGTTCTCTAAGGCCAAATACCTTGCCAAGACCACATTCCTAATGGAATGGGAACTCCAGGACCCCATCAAATCCTTAAGGACTTCCCCATAAGCCCAGAATTCTCACTTGCTCTTAAATAAAGAGAACCACTGTCTTGCTGCAATAATAAATAGCAGCAGCGTTAGGAGGAGCATAGGCATGGTGGGGCTGGACTAGAACTAAGACTCTTCACTGTTATCAGCTTCTGGAGAATAATGTCCTAGACCCGTAGGAGGGTTTTGAGCTCCCGCCCCCCCCTCGCCCAAGCCTGGCTGACCACACCTGGTGCACCTGTGCTGAAAGTCTCTGCAGGGCAGTGGCTGTGGAACCTGGTACCTCAGATCTCTATAGCAAGAGTCGGGAGCAGCTTCCTTTCCCTCACCCTGCTTAGGTAGTTCTAGAAACATCTTGCTGCTCAGTGGGAGCCAGTTCCTGCCAGGAGCAGGTATATCACAGCTCAGAAAGGAACCATTGTGTTTCCTGGCATCACCCTTAGCTGAGGAAGAGGGAGCTGGGCTGTCCAGCCTGAAGGGTCAACCAGGCCATTCCCCAACAAAACTGAGCAACACCCTCGTAGCTTGCAAACAATAGCCTCGGAAACCATTTGAAACCTGTCCACCCATTACCAAAAAAGAAATGAGCGAGAACACATGCTCATCCCAGGGATACAGGCTGCCTGGCGGGGGAAAAAAGCCTGGGTTTCCTTCCCCCAGGGACCTTTCTACCTTCAGATCCTTAGCCCTCAGCACTTCCCCTACTCCCAGCAAAGGCCTGTTGCATCTTCTGCTGCCTGCTCAGCATTACTGTTGCAAAGCCCCATGATCTGGTGACTCCTTCCATCAGGATACCTGAGTGATGACAACCGTAGACCATATAAAGGACACTGAACAAGGAGGGAGAAGACATGGCACTGAGTGCTGATGCCTTCAGTCAAGACTTGCAGCCCCTTATGAGTAAGGTGAAATTAACTGGCAGGTGATTCCCCTCCTGTAACTTTACATACAGAGCAGACATAGATGTGCTTTGTAGCCTCTCAGTAGCCAGGAAAGGCGAGCTGCTGTGGGTAATTCTCAAAGGGGCCTTAGAGAAAGGGCACAGCCTGGCCTGAACAGTGAATAGATACTAATAGCAAGTAATAGTAGTACAAACTTAAGAGAAAAAGAAAAAAATCCCTCTCCACGACAACCTTTGGGGAGAGATAAGGCCTCAGAGCAGAGTCACCAAGGGTCGGACCATGTCAGCTCAGCAAGTTCTAGCCATAGGACATAGTGGATGCCCCATTAACAGGACACAAGCCTGATTGGGGTGCTCCCTGCTCNCTTCTGTCTGCCTATCGCCCAGGCACTCCACCCTGAAGGTCAGCCTTAGCCTGCATGACAATCTTGACTGCTCAAAACCCCAAGACAACGTATCTACTTAGAAGAGCAGGGCCAAGCCCCTGTCAACCAAGTCCCCTTGTGGTTAGAGGGATTGCTGCGGGACAGTTGGATTTGGAACTGGAATGTACTTCCTGTGGGAAAATTGAACTTGGACTGGGAAGGCCATGGAGTCTCACTAATGTCATTCCCCTAGGAAGCCTGCTCCAGCTTCCAGCTTCTGGATTATGTTGAGGTCTATTTGCTAAACATCCCAGCAGTTGTCCCAACTGTCACCATAGTTACTGGAAGTTCACTTTCCAAGACCATCTCCTTGAAGAACTCCAAGGACACATTGCTCTTCTAATGTCACAGGGTCTGTGATTCTGCAAAGTTTCAGAGTGTTGTACCTAGAGCCCGGGTCTCCCAGCCTCTCTGCACCAATACCTCTCTGCCTCAGGAGACTCAGGTGTGGCCAACAACAGGGGCCCCTAGCCTGACTAGCCTGCGGGTGCTTTCCTCTGCTGGCTGGGTGTACAAGGCTGTCAATGGACCTGGCTGAGAGCTCTGCAGGTGTGCAGAGCAGTGCCAGCTCCTGCCCCTGCCTGCATCCTCCCACACCTCTCCCGCTGTCTGCTATCCAGGCTCCCATCACACCCTCCTGAATCCTGGCTTATNCNTCCATGGGTAGTAAGCAGAGTATGAGGCACAGGGGATACTNTGGTATCNCTTGGTGGACAAAAGAGGCCAGACTCAGAATGAACAGCCAACAAGAAGGAAGTAGTAGATGAGCAAANGAATGAATCTCAGGCTCCATTTATGGGCTGAGGATATAAAATTGAATAAAATGGCATCATTTTCCATGTGGGGTTCAAAGTCAAGTTAGTGAGATNTAGTAATTATTATTAGACAGTGCAATCTGCTTGTAGAGACACTTTATTGAAANNTGTGATAAAATAGCCATGATTATGTCTTCCCTGGTCAGGGAAGGTTCCTCCAGGAGATGGTTTGCAGGGTCTCCAGGCAGAGTGTCCCACATAAGAAAAGGCACAAAATGTCCACACTGGGAAAGAGCAAAGTTGATGTCCTAGCAGGCAGAGGCTGGCAGTGTTCACATAGCTGGAGCCAGTGTAAGAGCTGGCCAGNGGTAAGGAAAGAGAGGAAGGACAGGCTGANTGACCTGACTGGTTTAGAATATCAACCAAGGGTTAGGCTCCGAATGAGGACTGTGGATTGATGGCCTTTAAGTGGAGTGCGTGACTCCTGTGGCTGTTTTTCTAAAAGAATTTCTTTGGCAGTGTTATGGAGAAAGGATTTAAGAGGAGGGGTCTGGGGGCAGGATGCTGAGAAGGACCTGCAAGCAAAGCTCAAGTGAGGGACAGGGCGGAGGGGGGGAGTTCAGGAGGACCCTGGATCTAGAGTAGAGAAAGTAGATTCAAGAGGCATGATGGAGAGAGGATTTGGTACCTATGGGAGATGGGGAGAAGACTGAGAGATGGGGAGACTTGTGAGGGGATCTTTCTGCCACCTCTTCTGTTACCCTCATACCCTCCGAGGACAAAGTCCTATCCCAACACACAGGTCAGGCTACACACATCTCAGTGGCTCCTTCTAAAAGACAGAGATGTCCATAGAGCCCAGTGCGGACCNGGTGAGCTCATGTGAAATAGTATTGGAGAGGTAGGGCCATGAATACTGAACCAGTGAATTGAGGAGTGAGTGAATGAATGACAGCATGAACTTCTTTATAGCTTATCTTAGAANGAATTCTGACTGACAGGTCCAGAGAGNTGCCCCNCACATGCCTTCTCCACTGCTTTGAGCCCACATGCATGCCCAGGCTTTGCTAGCTGCCTGGGCTCCCCTGGGATGACTGCAAGCTTGGGACAGAGGCAGAGCTGAAGAACTTGAAAGACAGACAGTGAAATCCTGTAGCTTTCTCATCAGCTTGTTGATTGCCCTGGAAGAGACTGGAAAGTCATTAGGGGCTTGCTAAGTGACATCACTCCTTTACCTGGAGATGATGGACATGACCTCCAAGCAAAGGCAGATAGCAGCCCAGAGCTGACATTACTGAAGAGATTAATCCCTCCATACAAAGCAATTTTTCCTCCTTTTTTTTTTGCACAGGCAGCAATTCAATAAATAATTAATGCTTGTTAATCTTTTAGCTATTTCTCCCACTGTAAAAAAATTAATTGGTCTTCCATCATCTATTGCATTATAACCTGGAGGCATTTGGCCCCAATCCACCACTCTGCTGTAACACGCCCCTCCTGGTACTCTCTGGTATATGTCAGTGGCACTTGGCAATCAAGCACAGCCTCCAGGTTCAGGACATGAATAGGAGTATAGAACTGTGTGGAAGGCTTCTCTGCAGGGTTTCACAAAAACATTGCCTCTTTCTTCAGGTCACCTGGGTAGTTTGTGAGCACTTGCTTTCACACACCTCCTTCTGGCCTGAAACTCTCATGCTGTAAAAATAAGACAGGACCAGATGAGTGATGAGGGAGGCAGCGTATCTNTCCAGGTCTTCAACTGGAAAGGGCAAATGTCTCAAAGTGTCTTTCTGACTTTTGCATTGTTTTATGGGAAAAAGACTATACGATTCCCAGGAAATGAAATGGGAAGGGTCAGGATAAGAGGGAAGACCCCTTCCAATGTCNTCATTCCTCCAGGCCAACTACTATGACTTCATTTGAAATCACAAACCAATTATACAACTCTCTACAGGAAGGCCTCCTAGATTAAACCTAATACTCAACTTGCCCTTCATCCTCTGCAACAAAGTTCTATCAATGACTAGTCTTTCCCCGTGGTTTTTCTCAAAGCTCTGAGAGAGTAGTCATACCTGTCTCTTTCAGGAAATCTGAGCAGCTATCCTGCAGATCCAAAGGTCAAGCATGACAGTGGTTCCTGTCTGAGTCCCTCACNTGCAACTTTCTTGCTTTTAAGTGTTGTATCACTTAACTTTCTCCAGTCTCAGGGTCACCTCTGGGAAGATGTCTCTCTGCCTAGGCAGCTGAAAGAGTCACATTTGAAGATGAGTGGTAGACAGTGATTGCAAAGTATAGGGCACTGAGTAAACACTAGTGCTCTCGGCTCCATGGTGTGTGTGGTCCTCTTGCTCTGGAACAATCCATAGACTTTCTTGGGTGAAGACTGAATTCTAATTCCCTAACTGCTATCCCTCTCTCGGGCTTCTTCAGGAAGCCTGGTGATAGAATACCACAAGGCAGANTGAGGATGGCCCCTTAACATGCAGCCATCTTTCTTCACTGGTGGGAAAACAGGTCCACGCCCAATATAAATGGCTGGNGCTTTTCCAGTTGTGAGGTGCAGTCGACACCAGCTTCCTAACTCCATCTTGACATGAGATTCATTGGCAGTAGCATTTCTGAGAGCATTCCTTGTGCCAGCCATTCATTTAAACCTCACACCAGTCCTTGGGGGTGAGCGTAGTTACTATCCATATAAGACAAGCAAAGATAAGCTAAGCACTGAGGGAGCACAGAATTAAAGGTGTCAGTGTCAGACTAAAGTCTGTTCTTCATCAGCTGAATGTGATGCCCCCAATCCTCTCTCCCCTCAAAGACTGACTCTCTACGGAAGAAATGATTTGAAAAATTAATCCGTCAGCCATCGATTCACTGAAGGAGAAGACCCAATCCCTGTCTTCAGAAGCTTGCTCATTCTCTCACCCTTCTTACTTCTCTTCATCTTGTCTTCCAAAACAACTAAGTCCTACATGNATTAGTGGACATGAGCAAGACAGGCTCCCATGCCTAAAGTGTGGAATGATGCCCAGAATGAGGTTTCAGANCTCAAGCAAGGTGGAGTCATCCATGCAAGAGAAGTCACAGGGGTGTTACAGCCTAAGGTAGTCTGGAAGGAGTCCCTGTGGGAACTTCCATGACCCCTGCCCAAAATGTGGGATGCCAGAGCCTGAGCTATACAAAGACAGCATCCACCCAGGGCAGGAGCAGCATAGAGTGCTGGGAACAGTGAGAAGAGGATTTGGACACAAAGGTGAGGAGGGCACCTGCATGTGGGAGAGGGTGATAGCAATGCTGGGAGTAATATGGGAGATTAACCAATAACATGCAATATATGCATGCAATTGTATGTATGCAATATAGCAGGAACCAAAGCTTTTCTTTATGGCGAGGCAAAATATATATATATATAAAGATGAGCATCATTCCACTCCCAACATCTGTGAGGTCAGCTCTCTCACATCTGTGAGGTAACCTCTCATCTATGAGGTTAACTCTCTTAAGTTCTACATGAATGTGATCAAACAGTATTGCCTCTGACTTATTTTCCTTAATAATAATCTCCGGTTCCATCCATGTTGCAAATGATAGGATGTGACACTTTTATGGCTGTCTTAGTTAGGATTNCTATGGCTATGAAGAGACACCATGACCNCAGCAAACTCTTATAAAGGAAAAGCATTTAATTCAACTGGNTTACATTTTCAGAGGTTTAGTCCATTATCATCATGGTGCAACATGATGCATGGTGGCATGCAGGTAGATATGGTGCTGGAGAAGGAGCTGACAGTCTTTCATGTTGACCTGCAGGCAACAGGAAGTGATCTGAGACACTGGGCATAGCTTGAGCATGGGAGACTTCAAAGTCTACCCCCACTGTGACACACTTCCTCCATCAAGGTCATGCCTCCTAATAATGCCACTCCCTCTGAGCTTATGGGGGCCAATTACATTCAAACTACCCACAATGGCTCAATAGTATTCCGCTGTGTGTATACACCCCCTTGTCTTTGTCTATTCATTGTTTGATGGACATCTTGGCTGATGGCAAAGCTTGGTGTTGGTTATAGACATCTTTTTGCTTTGTATGTATACCCAACAGTAGGCTTTCTGGTGGCCCACTTTTAATTCTTTTAGGAGTGTCCCAGTTTTCCATAGTGGCTATATTAGTTTACACTGCTGCAAACAATATGAAGGGTTCTTTTTTTCTTCTCCTTCCCACCAACACATGTTACCATTTGTCTTTTAGACAGTAGCAATTCTGGCTGGAGGGGGTGGGGATGTACTGCAGTTTGGCTGTGTGGTCATTACCTGAGGTCCAGGAGAGTAGGAAGGAGAAGAGACAGGGGGTTCATCAGAGTCAGGAGTGAGAAACACTACACAGTAGTTAGACTCTGATAAACAATATGCCCTAAAAGACCAAAGGGTGGATTTGTATGTACTGGAAAATCCTATGATACCTTATTAGTAGGTATAAATTTTATGTTTTATGTATCTGTTAAAAATAAAACCTTCAAAAATATGGTCACTGTAAGCTAAAATGGGTCNTTAAAGATGGGGACTATTATATAAAGTCTAACAAGGAGGTTTTTCCCTTTCATCTATTCTAAGCCTGGAAGGGATACCCTTCACCCTTATAGTACTTTTGGTGATGGTTTTAATGTTGGCTCTCTGCCCCATCCTTAGTTCTCCCATCCTCCATATCAGACATTATTAGCATGACTCACTCTATTTAATAATAAGTGGGTACACATTCTGCTGTAAAATTTTAATATCTTACTCAAATGGAAAAGGGGAAAATGTTAGAATGAGCCTGGCAGTGTTGGCTGCTGTTGGAGACATCACTGTAAATTTGTGTTTTTTACTCAGCACTGTTGAGAAGAGTGCCACAGTTCCCTTAGGCAACTCAGCACTGTTGCCTAAGGGAACTGTGGCTCTCTGGGAGAGAGAGGTAAGCTTCTCTGGGGAGTCACAATATGGAAATTTAAGCACCAAAAACCTTGACCTGAAAAGAGACTAAATGATGGTCATGGCAATTCTTCCTTGCTCCTCATAGATGACTGCTGTGGAACAATCTTTGTACACTGAAAATATGTATTACTCTCATTGGTTAATAAAGAGCTGACTGACCTATAGCTGGGCAGGAAGAGATTGGGTGGGAGAACCAGACTAGGAGGATGCTGGGAAGAANAAGGGTGGAGTCTGAGAAGTCAANAGTGAGACACAGATGAAGCAGGAGATGAATATGCNGTGTTGAAAGAAGGTANCACCACATTGCATTGGGTAGATAAGAAATATGGGTTAATTTAAGCTGTAAGAGCTAGTTAGTAGCAAACATAAGCTATNGGCCGAGCTCTTATAGTTAATAATAAGTCTTTGAGTGGTTATTTGGGGAGTGGCTGGTAGGACTCAGAAAGGCCGCCTACAGGTGATGCCAGATGGAGGTATGAAGCAACACTAGCATCTCATCTTGTTTCCATCCTTCCTAGAGNACCATCCTTGTAGAGCACCGTCCTTCAAAAGCTCCCAGCCCCTCCTCATAGGCAGGCCTGTCACTCCCCAGCCTGGGTAAGCATTTGAATCACCCCAATCTTAGGTGTCACCCCAAAACCACCAGGATCTCCAAGAACTTGGGGAGCTGTGTTTGTAATGATCCAGCTGTGTTTGTAATTCCTGGGATTATATTGGAAACCAGTAGATTGGAAAATGCTGTTGATGTTTCCTAGCATTTGTACTGCAGAAAAAAATGTGAGGAAAGAAAAAGCAGAAGCTCAACATGAGCATGGCATGCCCCTTTCAAGCCTCACTGACAGTAACCTGTCTAAATTCCGTTTCCACTAACCTCAGGACCTCAGTGTGCATAAGTAACCCCAAGCAGCAGGATGGCTGCAGGCTTTAGCATAGCAGTATGTGGTTCCGGTGCATAGAAAGTGGAGATATTTCAAACCTCCACACAACCTTTGTAGATGGCATACAGTCATTCCACACCATCAGGAGACTCCAGCATTGACTACAACCTAAAACATTCACTTACTCCCAAGAAAGTCANCAACATCCTAGGGCTNCTGAAGTCTAACTGGTTGCTCTAAAATGGATGGAACCTTTTCCAACAGATGCCACCAAATCTTCTATCAGTAATCTGTAGTCACTGCTATTTCCAGCAATTACATACAGAGCCCTTGACTAGTCAAATATACAATTTTAAGATGGCCCTTTGTATCTTATGGAACATTCTTATTATACCCAAACAAAGGATAAGTGTGTGGCCAAGAAGGCAAGGAAGCTTTCCAACAGAGCCAAAGAATTGAGCTTGNGAGGGTATATCCATTACATCAGATAGATAATAGATGTTGACCAAAGATCAGGGCATGACACAGGATTTGTGTCTGCATCCTCAAGGGAGAGAACTAGTACAGGGTCAAGAAGCTGAGAGGCATATCAATGTGTGTGCCTCTACATAATTCTACAGAATTATGGCATAAAAATTATGATATTCCAATGGGCCAAAGACTCTTGAACTTCACAATTTCATAACCTCCATTTCGTTTTCTGGTGGCACTCTTCTGAAAATGGAGCTTCAACCTGAGAGAATAAGGCCACCAAGGCAGGGCAGTGGAGATGCAGNGGACCAAACAAGCCAGCCTGTTAGCACCTATAGGTACCATCACGTTCTCCACTCACTTGGCAATCCCACCAACCATGGGAGCAGGAGCTGACAACCAGCCTGGCTCTGTCCTTTGTTTGCTGTGTGGTTTTGGAAGAGCGTTTAACTTCTGTGAACCTTGAATCCCTCTTCTGTGAACTGGAGATCAGAGCATCCACCCGACCTAGCTCAGAGGCTTCTGTGGATGAGGCAATGCATGGAGCACTTTGTCAAGGAGAAANCACCAGCAAAGCACAATAAGCTGTTGTTTTTCCTCTAGGTAAGCAAGCAAAGGCCACCTCTCTTCTGCCTCCTTGCCTTTTGCAGGCTGGCTACCCACCTATTTATGGACTCTCAATGGTCTCTCTCTCTCCTCTGCAGTGCAGGCTCATTCCCAGCTTGTGTGAGTCAACCATTGGGAGACATCTCTGATTCTCATCCAGGCCCTCTGATCCTGAACCCATGAGTCTCACCCTTTGGGCCTCCACGGGTCATACAGGGTCATACAGAAGACTCCTTGTTCTATCTTCTACATCTTCCTCTTGCCTCAAACCTTAGAGCCAACCAACTGTAAGAGGAACAAAGTCTTGACTGGAAAATTTCATTCTGCTATAGAGTCTGTAGTGCTATTGTTTACCTAGCCTATTGAAGTTTTGTTTTCTGTAGCATTCTTTCTTTGTATCTTATCCAGAACTAACTTGCCCAGAGTCCAGGACTGCTGAAGTCAGCAGGGCCAAGCCACAGACGTCCTGGATCCAGGGAGAACCAATGCTCCATCCCACATGCTGAAAAGAGAACAGAGAATCTGTTCTCATCCATCTCCCCTTGCAGGCCCCATGCCTGAGTTTCCCTCTTTCTCCAAAGAAGAGATCACAGGTTGTGAAATACCATGATGGAAAAACAGCCACAGGGCACCAGCNTAGCAGGAGTGTATCCAAAACCATTATGTCATGAAAAGTCTCTTTCCCCAAGTACACGCAGGCTGTTTTCCAGCAATTATCCCAGCTCACTTTTTATAGAGAGATGGGGCTGAGGAGGAGGGGAAGGGGGGTTTACAGCCCAGAAATGCACAATCCTCCATTCACGTCTCCTGGCTCCAGATTATCTCACATTAGTAAAGGGGTTCTTCCCCAGCCTGAGGCCCTGGGCTCTCTCGAGTCNGTCCCCTTCACCAACATCCTTTTANTCATCAAAAGGGATTTTGACATGCAATTTGCTAAGTTGGTGTTTATCATATTTTGCAGAGCCTTGCTGGGAATAAGCTCCCTCAAGACAGGAACACAAACCATTTATCTCTATGTAAGATAAGCAATTGGTCTGGGCACCCTGGTGTGGCGCAATTCAACTGGGAGACGTTGGTGTGATGGAGAGAGTCTGAGTTCCATCATAAAATAGTAGGTCATGTATAGAGTCTAGGCACGGTACTGACATGCCACTTAACAAACCCAGTAGGCCTCTAAACGGACTGAGCTGTCTGTATGTCTGTCTGATTCAGATGAACATGGTACCTTTGAGGCAGGGATGAAGCTAAAACATGTTGGAGCCATAATTTCATTGCTGTAGAATAGAAATGAGCAAAGNAACTGTGAGGTTGCGTGGAGGAGCAGAGGCAGGTGCAGAGGATGATGGGTGACGGGAATCTTCTGCAGTTGATTTGAAAGAAAACCAGCAAAATGATCNGCTGNCCACTATGGGGGCCCTTCCAGTGGCCTGGAATTAACCAGCTAGAAACCTGAAAGAGTGAGCCTCAGAAATGAGGCTACCACCTCCTCTCCTGTGGCAGAGAGGCTCAGTGGCAGTATGGACTTTGAGAAATCTGTGTGGGTCAAGAGTGGCCATGATACATACAGCTAAATGTGAGACTGGCAGAGATTGCCCTCCAAGTCAGTGAAACTATAACTTGCTACCACAACAGCATTTTATTCTGATTGTTTTTGTAACCCGAGGTCAGCAGTCTGTTTTAAGGCCCTTGTAGAGTGTTGAGGGTGGGGGGAGGTACATGAATATTTTTCATCCATTAAAGAAGAACTACAGCCTGTCATTTGAAGCAGTGTGGGTAGAACTTGGGGCAGAATGTTAATCAAAACCAGTTAGAGAGAGAGAGGCAAGTGTCACCGGTGGNTCCTTTCACATCCTTGAAACCTACACAGGAAAAATAAGACTTAAAAGTTGAATGAAGAAGAGGGAGTACTTAGGACTGGGAAGGGCATGTGAAGAGAGTACAGCAAAGATAGAAGGATGGAGAGATGTGATCAGTTCATGTAAACTNCAGTGATGTGTGCAATAATAGTGAAAGAGACGAAGAGTCTGTGGAGAACAGAGTCACCTGGCTTCCAGGCAGAAGCCCCGGGGAATTTCAACAGCTGGGGAGAAAGCTCTGCTTCCCCTACCTAGAGAGTGTTGGATTACAGCAAATTACAGTTTTATGAAAGAACTTTTTCAACTTTATAAAGACAACACAGATCCAATTTGATTATACAAAGTGTGAGAGGCAAGGGTCTGGCCATGAGTATTTCTTTTCCTGTGCACANTATAGCTGTGCCAGCCATATCTTTCCGGGGACAGCGCCTATGGCAAGGGGAATTCCCATACTGCTCCAACCTCACCAGACATTAATATTAATGCATGTGTTGATATGGTATAGATATCATTAATAAGTTTCCTGGTTTCAACACTGCAGCAAAAAAAGGGAAAGTCCCAGGCACAGAACAAAGTTCATCCGCGTTCCATCCCCNCTCCCATTGTTCTCAATTCTTTCTTGGCATCAACATCTAGAGAAGCCAGGTCTTCTGCAGAGGTCCTCTGAGAACCTTCCATGCAGAGTGGAAGGACAAAGTTTGAGAGCCCTCAAGAAGAGGCTCGAAGGGGACTGAGTTNGTTACTTCAGTTCCAAGATTAGCACAAACACTTGAGCGTTATGTTATCCATACACAAGGACATTCTCTGACATAATGATACAACCTAAAACCCAAGAAATTAATATGCCTACATTCCTGTCACCTAATCATCATAGGTGTGCTGACTGTTCCAATAATGCTAGAGCCCATAAAACCTTTTTAAAATTTTTATATGTACAAGTGTTTAATCTGCATGATTATCTGCACACCATGTGCAATCCTGGTGCCTGCAGAAGCCAAAAGAGGCCATTGGATCACATGAAACTGGAGTCACCATGGCTGTGAGCCACCATGGAGGTGCTGGGAATCAAACCAGGGTCCTCTGCAAGAGCAGCCAGTGCTCTTACCTGCCGAGCCATCTCTCCAGCCCCCTCCCTGGTTTTCTCCACCCATTCTTGACTTTCCTGACTGTGGTACCTTTGAGACCATGTAAGTTATTCTGTAGACAGTTCCTTGGGACTGATTCAGGTGATGCTTTGGGGACAAGAGTGTCACACGCGTGCTCTCGTTGCATTCTCTTTGATGACTGTCATTACGGTTGACCTTCCGTCAGCTGGTATGAACTTGGATCACCTAACTGAGGTGCTTTTCCAAGTTCTCCTCTAAAAAGTTGCCTTTTTTCTCATTGCAGAGACTAAGAAAATACATCCCCATCTAACCTTCACCACTCCTGGTCCATCCTAAGATCCTTGGCACTGTTTCCTGGGTGAATTAACTACCGTAATGACTGCCAACTGGTAATTTTCCAGTTTTACCCTTCCTTCTGAGTGCTTTAGTTGGAAGGAGACTTTCTTTCTTACTCGTTTGTATTTGCATCTGTCTGACTCATGGATTCCATTTTACCCAATTGTATAGAATCCATTACTAACACTAATTTTCATGACACATAATGACAGGCTTGGCCATTGGGAGCCCCTTCAAGCTAGCTCCTTTGTGCTTCCTCCATGTTGCAATCATTCTTTAAATACTTCCTGACTTTCTAATGAAACCAAACATCCCAGCTGCTTTCTGGACTTTTTCAGCCATAACCTTGGAGCTGGTCGTTTCTCAAAGGAGTTCTGACTCCTCTTAGTGAAGAGGGTATTCCAAAGCTAAGATGTAAGCGTTAAGCCTGCTTATCTCCACTGGAGTATTCTTGCCCCCATCCTCTCTGTGGTGGCAATGCGCTCTCTCTCTCTCTCTCTCTCTCTCTCTCTCTCTCTTTTTCCTGTAACAAAAAGTAGATTAATAGTTCCTGAAAGTATATAAGCAAAATTTATCAAAGTTACATTCCAAATATGCAGGGATTGTGTGCAAATCAAACCTCAATAAAGCAGTAAAGGAAGGCGGAAGCATTTGTAATCTAGTGAGAATAAAGAGGTTTGGAAGGATGCAGAGAGGAAAAGCCACGCAGTAAGAAGTTAATGTGACTTTTGCTGTGGCTTCTGCCGGTGAAAGCCACCAGAAATAGATGTTTGTCTCAATCCTTGAGGGGGATCCACGGAACACGGCAATAAAGGGGGTTAGGATGGAACTCACTGTAGGAGTTCATGTATGATTAGGGGCTAAGGAAGTGAGGGCTCACTTGACATTGGACTGTGAGTAGAGCAAGCTCTGACCTCTAAAATATGAGAGAGAGGTAGAGGGTGGATTTTCTATGAAAGGTCATGTAATAAATCTTATCTGTAGGGAGTAGAGATGGCCAAGGACAAAGCTGTATTTGGAAAGAGTAAGAAAGAGGTCATTATTTTTCCAGTCAAGTGGGACAAGTGTTCATCATTTTTCATGAAGCACAGTAATTGTTTTTGTTCTATGTTAGACAAAAGTAAGAAGTGGCTTGGGTTTGTCTCCTTTTATCATGACCTCGGTGTATTCTGAGGTTGGTATTTTGTGTGGTTGTATGTATCCAGTAGGCTCAGCTGTAAATGCCAAGTCAACTTTTGAATGTCTGGACTCTCCCCCAGCTCCTGTCTCTGTTTCTTTCTCAATCTCTGTCTCTCTGTCTCTCCATCTCTCTATCTCTCTGTCTCTGTCTCTCTCTGTCCTGTTTCTCCTCTCACATGTGTCTGTCTCTCTGCCTCTGTCTCTGCCTCTCTCTGCTACAGACTGTTATAAGCTATCACGAGGAAGCTAGGAATCAAACCCAGGTCCTCTGGAATTGCAGCCAATACTCTTAACTGCTGAGCCATCTCTCCAGCCCCTTGTCTTGGTTTTTGTTGTTTATTCATTTGTGTGTGTGTGTGTNTATATATGTGTGTATGTGTGTGTGTATGTGTGTTTGGTTTTTGGTTTTTAGTTTTGAGATGGGGTCTTATATAGTCCAGGCTGGTCTCCAACTCATACAGTTGAGAATGACCTTGATTGAACCCCTGATGGTTGCCTACCTCTATCTTCTAAGTGCTGAGATTATAGGTATAAGCCACCACATCTCATTTATATGGTGCTGGGAATCAAACCCAGAACCTGTGCATGTTGGAGCTAGCACTCTACCAGCTGAGGTACGTCCATGGCCTCTTTAACATAAAAATTTTAAAGTAGCCAGACACAGGAGGCACTGGCCTGGGTCCAAAGACCCAATATAGAGGCTGAACTGATATCCTTCTTGGGGAGTATCAAAGAGAAACTATGAACATAACTATCTCTCCTTCTCCCCTCCTCCATCTCCAGAGGAGCCACAGCAGAACTGGGGGTGCAGAAGGGAGAGTAAGGAAGTCAAGGTCCTTCTGTACCGCAATCTCCCAGCCTCATACAGGCCTAGCCTCAGGTCCTATAATAGTCCAATGGACTTGACTCTGTAATATTCCAAGAGACATTTCTCAGTGTTTATGAAGACCAGGGAAGTTTCTGCCGATGGTATCAATAAGAAGAGGAAAGAAAGTCAGACAACCAGGTAGTTCTAGGCCAGCCTGGGCTACAGAGCAAGACACTGGCTTAAAAGATAGAATCAAGGAGTTTTCAGATAAGACAAAATAGTATAAAAAATGAAGTTGCTTTGTGAGTGTGTCAGCACACCCCATTGACTCATTAAGCCATTATATGTGCATGGCAATGACATCCTGGTATGTTTTTTTTAATTAATAGACTTTTGTTTGAATAGTTTTAAGCTTATAGAAACCATGTTACATATTCCCTCTGTCCCTCACTACTCACAGTTTTTCCTGTTATCAGCATATTGCATTAATGAGACATTCATGAGCCAATACTGATGCATCATTACTGACTAACACCCATGTTTGTATTAGGGGTCATCCTCTGTTTGCAGCTTCTGGGTTTTGACAACGTACATGCCACACATCTGCCCTTATAGTGTCATGCAGGATAGGGTCATTAAACGTCCTAAAAATCCATGCACTCCCGCTCAACCCTCCCCCACCCCACTGAGAACCAGAAACCACTGACATTTCTGGTTTCCACAGGTATCCAGAACGCTGGACAGTTGGAAATCACACAGTATGTAGACAGTTGGAAATCACACAGTATGTAGACAGTTGGAAATCACACAGTATGTAGCCTTCCGAGACTGGAATTGACAATATGCATTTCAATTCCTCTACATCATCTTACAGCTTGAGACTTCATTTATTTTTACCAGTGAATAATATTCCACTGTATGGATGAGCTATAGTTTATCCATTCATCTATTGCAAGACATTTTAGTTGTTTCCAATAGGACAATAATGAAGAAAGCTGTTATAAACATCACTTGCAAGCTTTTGTGTAAACCGAAGTTTCCAAGTCCTTTGACTAAATACCAAGGAATTTGATTGCTGGAGATTACAGTAAGAGTATGTTTAGTTTTGCAAGAAACTGCCTTCCAAAGTAGCCAAACAATTCCGCATTCCTGCCAGCACTGAGTGAGAGCCTGTGTTACTCTGTATTCTTGCCAGCATTTGATGTTGCTAGAACTGGATTTTAGCCATTCTCATGAATGGGCAGTGTTATCTCATTTTGTTGTTTTACTTATGTATGTTTTCAACCAATTCTCCAGAGAAAAGGAAAAGTTTGCTTTATTTGTGAATTTCATGGTGTAAATAGTCCCATTGTGGAAATATAAATAATGTAGCCATTATGAGAAACTATAGAAGTTCTAGAGAAAATAAAAAATAGAACTGTCATATGACCTGATGTCTAGTTTGCTTTCTGTTGCCGTGATAAAGAGAAAGAGAGAGAGAGAGAGAGAGAGAGAGAGAGAGAGAGAGAGAACTGTCTGAAAGCATCTTGAGCAGGAAAGGGTTCCCTGCATCTTACATACTTGTCTATCATGAAGGGAAGCCAGGGCAAGAGCTCAGGCAGGACTCGGAGGCAGGAACTGAAGCAGAGGCCATGGGGAAGGGCTGATTACAGGCTTGCTCCCCATGGCTTGCTCAGCCTGCTTTCTCATAACCCCCAGGACCACCTGCCCAGGGGGCCACGGCCCTCAGTAAACTGGGCCCTCCCACATCAGTAATGAATCAGGAAAATGTCCCGCAGACACGCCCACAAGACAATCTGCTGGAGGTAATTTCTCAACTGAAGTTCCGTCTTCTCTAGTTTGTTTCGAGTTGACAAAAAACTGGCTAGCAGATCCAGTAATCCTACTTCTGGATATCCACAAAGGAAACAAAGTTACTTTCTCAAAGAAATATCTCCACTTCAATGTTCATTACAGCTTTATTCACCATAGCCAAAATAAGGAAGTCACCTAAGTGTCCACCCACAGGTGAGTGGACAAAGATGTGATGTGCACTATACACAACAAAAGANGAGGCTCCGCGTTTGCTATATAGTGAAGCATCACCCGACCTTTCAAAAGAAGAAAACTGCCACTTGAGACAACGTGGATGAGCCCAGAGAACATTATGCCAAACAAATGAAGCCAGACACAGGAAGACAAATGCTACCTGATCTTTAAAAATGACACTCATAGGAACAGAGAGTGGTGAGTAACTACTTTGTGGACATGGGGAAATGATATGATGTTGGCCAAAAAGTATTAGCTTTTAATTATCAGTGAGCTCTGGAGATCTAAGTGTCATTGTGAGCAGTGTCCTATTAGATACTTTACAGGAAGGGCAGACTATCTGTGTTCTCATAACAAAGGGAAAGTGATCTGTGCCGATGGGTGTTTCAGCTTAGCTGAGTCCATCATTTTACAAGGCATTTTACATGTGATTATGAAAACACCACATTGCAGACTTTGGATGCATACATTGCTATTTGTCATTTATAGCTCATTATAAATGAAAAATCAAAATTTTTAAAACTCCCTCCACAGCCAGTTTTGACCAGCCATGATGATGTCACTGAATTGGAAGCTATTCCCATGTGAGACTCACCTCCCCACTGCCCAGTATGGGGATAACATCCTCCACGGCCCTCTTGATGACATGTGTTAAAGAACTTCCCTGGGTATCGGGGACTAGACGGTACTACTTGACTAAGGGTCAACGTCCTTACTGTAGGAGCTATGTAAGCAGCTTCCTCCCTGTAGAGATCCCAAGCTGATTTCTGTCACAAGGACAAAGGTGCACAGAGAAGCAAGTGGGCACCTAACAATCACTGTGTCATTCCCATCATGGTGTCAATGGCCCCAATGGACTTTTGGAACCTCAGAAGCCTTCCCACAAGTCATGTGAATAGGACTATACCCTAAGAAATTGCCATTCATGCCTTCCCCATTATTCTTCTTGTTGCTATTGAGGGGCCTCGTTCCCTTTTCTCCCTTGTTTTTCCATGTTTCTCTTGTCCTGGGTAAAGAGTTTAGNTGGTGACCATTTGGCAGATTGTTTAACTGTGACACTGTGTCATACATGCTGGCCTCAAACTTGTGATGCTCTTGCCTTGCCTGCAGAATGTTGGGAATAGAGACATGTGCCACCACACTTGGCTATCAGAAGTATAATTGGGATAGAGAAATACTGATCTGAGAGGCATGGGACAATCTTTCTCATACCCTCATACGGTNTCTTCTTCTGGTCCCTAACTCCTTTGGATCACCCCCACTGAAGCCATTCTTCNTCCCCCTCTGCCCTCACGGCCAGTGAGGCTTCTGTGGCACCTACCAGGGCACCTGATACAGGTGCTGAACTTTCTGAATTAAGAATATAATTGGACACACACAGGATTACCTTTCAAAACCTCCATGGGGTGCAATTATGTAACTGATTGTCCTCTTCCTGGGGCAGTTTTCCCCATAGTCACCAATAATTGGAGTTGGTAATGATCGCCTGATGACTTACTGCTCAGCAATTCTTTGACCAACACTAAATTTAGCCTTTTTATGTGAGATTATGCTTTGAAGTGTGACCAAATGAAACTTGGAACCACGAGAATAAAACAGGTGCAGCCCTGAAGTCAAAGAAGGGGTGTGCGGGCAGGACTCCTGGGTNCTGTGCCCAGTTCTGCCCCTGTAATCCTTAATCTGCCTTCANAGAAGGGACACTTTAGCATAATTAGTAACCAGGATTAGCAGGGATGATCATGCCAGAGAAGTTATTTATCTGAAAGAGAAGCAGCTCTCCTCAGCCCCGAAGGCCCCCGTCAGTGGCTGCCCCATGTAAGCACCCTGCATAAAGCCTGATCTGACCTCAGGCAGATTGCACAAGCCCTGTGAGATTAAGTTCCTCATCTGTTACCTGAGACCACAAGCCTTTCATGATGGACAGGTGGTCTGGTGCTGCGGGAACAGCCATGGGCTAGAAGCAGACAACAAGGAATTTGTCATCTCCATGGGTGCCATGTGACCTTGACTAAGCAAACTACTTCACTTGAACCTGTTTCTCTCCTCACTAAATAAGGATGCTGAAGGAGGAAGAGGAGAAGGAAGAAGAGGAGGGGGAGGACTAGAAAGTTGCACCNTGGCTGTTGAAGTTCCCTTGCTCTGAAAATGCCGTTAGGGCTGGCAAGATGGCTCAGCAGGTGAAGGCACTTGCTGCCAAACCTGACGGCCACATAATGAAAGGAGAGAACAGACATCAGTTGTTCTCTGACCTCCACTTGCACATCAAGGCATGCACAAGTGTGTGCACACACACAAAAATAAACAGATGAATAGCATAGAATGGAATAGAATAGAGTAGAGTAGAATAGAATAGAATAGAATAGAATAGAATAGAATAGAATAGAATAGAATAGAATAGAAATGTTCTTTAAGAAGAAAACAAAACTGTTAAACCTGATGTGAGCCCAAGCTCATTGGCCTTTGAGAAGCCAGTCTCCCAACACTCTCTGGTGAGTACAACTCTTGAATAGCTCATCTATACATGATGTTTGTGTTCTGATCCACCCTCAGCCTCAATGACAACACACACACACACACACACACACACACACACACACACAAATGAATTCCTAGAAATTGAATACGGGGAAAGTGCTTGGGGAATGAGACTTTCGTCTTCCTGCTAGTTTGCCTCTACAACCTCCATGGCATAACTTTTGTTTTTCTTGTTTGTTTTTGTTTGTGGTTTCTGAGGACAGAACCTATGGGCCAAGCATACTAGACAAAAACTCTGCTCTGGGCTCCCTGGGAGAACGGGCAATCCCTCTCCAAATCTGCATCTCGGATTCTGGCTCTGCCAAGGGCCTCTTCACACTTCGCCTTCTGACCCAAAGCACGGATCAAAGTCTTTCTCCCATGAATCATTTCCTCCCAAAGGAAACACTGTTAACCTGTCCCTCCTCTGCCAGCCGACATTCAGTGGTCTCAGCAACTCTTAAGAAGTGCAGTTTTCCAGATGAGGGAATTGAAGCTCAGAAATGTCACCAGCATTGCACACTGACCAGGCTGGCCCAAAGCCTCTCATTTCATTTCTACCCCTTGCCCTCTATCTGCTACTGAAGAGCCCATGAGGGCTGGTCCTGAGGAGCCTCTGCTCCCAGGGAACTGTTGCCTGCCACCCCTACTCCACAGTAATNGCAGAGACTGTCTTATCACCAAGTAACTGATGAGTCTTCCAGACTTCCTTCTCTGGAAGAGCAGGGCACCACTGTTTAACAGAGAGTTGGTGTTGGGAAGGACCCCATATGCTCTCCCTGCTGTATTTGTAATTCTGTATCCAGTCCCCTCCTCCACGCCCTTCTTCTTCAGCACCAGTAGTTCCAAATGTATATATATATATATATATATATATATATATATATATATATATATATCCATCCATCCCCTGGCTGGTGAACAGATAAAAAGACAAAAGTACATGGGACAGAAAGGAAGGCAGCAAAAAGTAAGTTATATAAAGTTAAATATGGATTTAACTAATATGGGCTGGGGGTGTGGTTCAGTGGTATAATTCTTGCTAAGCATGTGTGTGGTCCTGGGTTCAACTCCAGAAAATGCATGTGTGGGTGTGTGTGTGCGTGGGTGTGTTAAGTGTTGGTTCATATCTGCAGTCCCTGCACTAGGGAAGTAGAGACAGAAAGAGTCAAAGAGATCAAGACTAGCCTCACCTACATAGTAAATTCCAGGCCAACATGGGCTACATAGAAAGATCTTGTTGCCAGGCAGTGGTGGCACANGCCTTTAATCCCAGCACTTGGGAGGCAGAGACAGGCAGATCTCTGAGTTCAAGGCCAGCCTGGTCTACAGAGGGAGTTCCAGGACAGTCAGGACTACGCAGAGAATCCTGTGTGGGATTGGGAGGAAGAGCCTGTCGAAAACAAAATAAACAAACAAGAAGAAAGGCAATTATAATTATAATGAGGGGAAAAAGTGAGAATACATCTCAGAAACAGGTATCTAAAGACTCTGTCTTTGGAATTTAGCATTTCTGTTACAGGACTTCCCACCTGTAGTGATGCCCAGAAAAGTGCAGTGGTACCCACTTTTCCCAGCAGGGAGTGAAGGGAGGAAGCAGAGAACGTTCTGGGCGTCCCAGGGAATCAGTCTAAGATTAAGGACTAGCTGTGGATCGTATACAAAATGAGCACCAGCAAAATATNGACCATTGCCTTTCCTGTCTAAAGTTAGAATCCCCAAGNCTGGGGTGGTGAGACACAGAATAAACGATAGTGNCTTTCATGTTTGGGGGTTAGGTGGATGGAGATGCANTTAGGATAACACCTTACATTTGTACAGCACTTCCAGACACATCCAGAGCTTTTACATTCATTCCTCCNTGTCCTGTGCTACACATGCTGGAGTTAAGCATCTCATTTGGTTGCCAGTTCCACCTCCTGCCCTTCTGAGAATGTATGAAATGGTACCCACCTTAAGTCTCACTGCTCCCTTCTGTACAATAGGGATGCTGATGGTAGGCATCCCATAGGGTTGACAGGGGGACTAAATAAGATACCCATTCATTCGGGAGTACTGAGGGGAGAAAGAAAATACACACAGTAAATATGCCATATTGTATGTTACAGAGCCAAGATGCCCAGTGCCTCAGAAGCACCCAGCAAGCCTGGGCTGGTACTGTTTCTACCTCGAGCACCTGTGAGGCATGTTTGTGCCCAGCCTGCGTTTCACAGGTGTNCAATCAGCAGCTCAGAAGGTGAAAGACCTGGTCAGGGACACACAGATGACAAAAGTCAAGCCAAGCCTTAGAACTAACTTCTGACTCTCTATGGGTACTTCCTACAGGTTTCCCTTGCCTTGTGGTCCCAGAGAGACCAACTGTGGTGGAGGACGGGCTTGGCCTCAGAGAAGCTGCGGCTCTTCCCAGGTCCAGAGAGAAGCACACACTTCTTCCCAGGGGACCACTGGTCAGTTTACAGCAGGAGAGGAGGCTGCCTTGTCCTCCAGAGCCCAGCCAGTCTCACACTAAGGGTTCCCACGGTAACCTGGCTGTCAAGGTATCGGGACAGACACGCTAGCCTGTTTCACTGACTTTCCACTCAGCGTATTCCTCCAGGCCTGTAGCTGGAAAACAATGAACAAGGGCGACAGAGAGGTGGCCCTGGCCCCCTGCCTCATCCCAGCCTGGGCAGAGCCACAGGTGTCCAGGGCTCAAGGCACTGGGCAGGGTGCCACCAGTCAAGTCCTGTGACACCAACCAGGCCCTGCCCAGCCATACAGGGAGGGGACAGACCTCAGGCACACCCTGACCAGAAGGCGGGGGAACTTCTGCACAGACTCGAAAGGCTTAGAAACCAGTACCAGCATCATTTCGATCCTAGGCCACGGTGGCCACCATGAGGGGCTCTGTCTCTGCAGGATGACCAATTGCTCCTATGCAGCTAAGACTATCTTCATCCTGGTTTTCTTTAAGTCCTGGCCTGGCCACTGGAACTAACTGAGTCACCCTGGATATAAGGCCCTGCTGCCTCTGGACAATATCTGCTGTCTTCAATCCACATGTATTCAAACCACCCACTGGCTCTTTAGAACTTGCTGATCCCTCTAAGGAATCCCCATTTCCCAAAGGCTGGCAGCTAGTCTTTCTCTTTCCAGATTTCTCTCCCATTCCTTCTACAAAACCATACATGCAGGTAGGTTGGGAATGCAGCTCAGTAGTAGACTACATACCTTGCAAATGCAAGACCCTAAGTTCTGCCATTGACACAATAAAATAAAATAAGGATGTAAATAATAGACTAAGCAAGCACTGAAATTAGGTGTCAACCCTGTCCGTGGAACGGAAGACTCTGTGGTATCTTGACGAGCTTCTTTATGCCACCTGTCTACCTGCCTAGGTCTGGGAATTAAGTTGCTGCTGATGGTAGACCCCTGAATGGCATCCAGCACCACCCAAAGAGAAGTTCCTCCCCAAACTGTAGAACAAGTCCAGTACCCTCCTACAATCTTCCCCACTCCAAGGAAAACTAAGCAAGCCCTGGCCTTCATTTCATCCTAGTCAGCCAGGGCCCTGATCTCTAACAGATCATGCCTGAGCTCTATGTGAGGGCCAGAGCTTCCTAGTTCTCGAGAGCAGAGTGGAAATGGAATTACATTCTGCTTTGTAAATACCTTTATTTCTTATGAGTCTAAACCACAGAATTCAAACAACAAAGTAATGTACAAAGTAAAAAGTAATACTCCCTGATGCTCCTCTTTCTTAATCTCACTGCCCTGAAGAGTCCAGTTAACAGTTGAGGGTGTTTAAACACACACACACACACACACACACACATACACACATGCACACACGCACGCACACACACATACACACACGCATGCACGCACACGCACACACGCGAGCATGCACATGCACACTTACCGCTCCACGTAGAATTATTTTCACTCACATGGAAACATACTGTCCTGAACCTTGACAAAGACATTTTTCCCCTCTTCAGGAAATGTAAAGCTAACTGGATGAGGCATAACTTGTTTAATTACTGTCTTATTAATTTAGACTGTTTCCAGCCACTCAGTTCTAAAACAGCACTACAACAAACACCTCTTGACATACATTTTTTGTTCTGGGGTTTGCCCATGGGTGAGTTTCCTGGAATTCTTGCTATCCTGCTCTAATTTGCATTTTAAAAATTAAAATCGAGTTTGGCTGGTTCTTTGCAGCTCTTCTATGATTTGTTTTAGACATATATGGCCCAGGCTGACCTAGACTCATAATTATTCTACCTCAACCTCCCTAGTGCTAGGATTTCAGGCAAACCTTACCATACCCACCTTTTTTTGTGAGTTTCTTCCTTCCTTCTCAGATGTCTGCCAATTCAGATGTGTGTAACAGGACTGAACACTCTGCCTTCCACTTCTAGAAACCTTTATCCAACAGCTACCACTGTTCTGATCTGCCATTGGATCAGCTTAGCCCGGAGAAGAAAGAACATGTATAGAGACATCACTGTCGTCCAAGTGGCACAGCTGGAAAGTTTAAGGAGNATGTCTTCTGGGGAGTGCCTCAAATGAAAGAAAATAGGGGTCCCAGGAGGGGGCNGTAGAAGAACATAGCAGGGGACTGGAGAGACATTAGGAATGAGCATGATGGAAGGAGTCTTGTCAGGGCATGAGTTACAGACCCCTGGGGGATGAGATTCTGTCCCATCTCTTGTTCCTCCCTGCACTGGGTGGCAAAAGGTGGTGGGTGAGCCAAACAGCATCACTGGTCCTAATTCTCCGATGTCATGCTGCTTTTCAAAACTCCTGGAAGTCATTGGGAAGTGATGTGCCTGATTAAGGAAAGATAAGTATGGTGCTATTTGGGATACTGAGGCCATACTGTATCACACCTGAGCAAACATTACTCTTGCCCTGGGTCAGAGACGACTTGAAATTGAAGCCCCATCCCACCCCTCCTCCCTGTTCCCTACCTGTCTCATGAAGCACAACCTCCAGGACAGATAACTCTGCTCTTCAATTGTATTGTTATTGTTACATGAAGGATAAACCCAAAGTCATAAGGAAACACCCCAGCCTTGCCATGTTGGCTCAATCTGTAATATTTGAGAGCTTCACCTGGTTCTCTTCAGTACCATCTCCTCAGAACCTTTTGGAGATGAGCTCTGGGACTGAATAACCAACTGTTCTTGAATTGCAGCGGAGATGCTTGAGTGCTTTGCANATCTCTTCCAGTTTTATTGGAGGGATCTTATTAAGAAGCTCACCTTTGAGGGCTCAACTCCCAGTACCACTTACAGAGGTGGGAAAAACAACTTTGTGGTGAGGCTTCTGTTCCCCGTCCCTGCTCAGGGCTGGAATTGTGTCCAGATTGGCTGCCTTCTTTTCCCTGTGGCACTCCTGTTTTCCTCCATACTGCCCTGAATCTTTGTGGATTTCCAATGTGCACTCTCTCTCGTCCTCTCTCTTCTCCCTCTCTCCCTCCCTCTATCTCTCCCTCCCTCTCACCCTTGCTCCCCATCTCCCTCCCCTCCCCCTCCTTCCCTCCCTTTTTAGTATAGAGTCTACTTTGTCTGGTTTTGCCGTTCTCTCTCACAAAGTGCACAGAGGCAGCTTCAAGTCCACCATCTTATTTAAAAATTTCCAAATACTTGAACCTTGGCACTGCTTCTGGGTCAGTGTGGGCAAGGTTAGGCTTNTGTGTCCTCACAGGTGACCTCCATTATCTCTTCAAAGCAAACATGCAAACATCACACATTAAAGTTCATTTTAGGCGAAGGAGGTAAGTAACTCAGTGGCAGAGTACTTGCCTAGTATATACAGGCCCTGAGTTCAGTCCAAAG
>LZPO01027450.1:61545-77335 GCA_001675575.1 Neotoma lepida | reverse complement strand
AAAGAAGAAAAGGTCATGAATTTGAGAGGGAGTGGGAAGGAAGCAGGAAGGAGGAGGGGGGAAGTAGAAATGATTTAAATGCAGTATTCCTGGATGAAATTCTCAAAAGAATAAATTAATTAAAAAATGTTAACGCCATTCTTCACAGAAACAGAAAAGGGAAATCCTAGAATTCATATGGAAGCACAAGACTCTGGTTGGCCAACAAAGAACAAGGCTGGAAGCATCACGTTATCCTACAGAGCCATCATTTGCTTTTCCAAACCAGGCACAGATCAAATAGTGGAATAATGGAATACGACAGAAGACACAGACATAAATCCATATGGCAATTGTTGACACCTGGTTTTTATCAAGGACACCAAAGAGAAACTCTTCAATAGATAGTCCTGAAAATACCAGATCCTTCACACCCTGTACAAAAGGCATTTAAAAATGGATCGTAGGCCTTAATGTAAGACCCCAAACTCCAAAACCATTAGGGAAAAGCACATAAGATCCAGACAGAGGCAAGGATCCTCTAAAAGGCCTCCAAGGTGAGCAAGGAGGCTCAGGAGGTAAAGCACTTGCCACGGAAGCCTGGCAGCCTATGCTTGATTTCCAGAACCCACAGAAAGATGGAAAGAGAGAATCAACTTCATAAAGTTGTCCTCTGATCTCCATACACTTGCAGTGTGTCACACACACACACACACACACACACACACACACACACAGAGAGAGAGAGAGAGAGAGAGAGAGAGAGAGAGAGACTTCTAAGTTCCTTCCCTCTCTTTCCTGAAATGCTGTTATTTCTTCTCTCTGCTCCTCCAATGCATATAAGTCGTGGAGTTTTATCAAGAATTCTTTTAGGGAACCAGGAAGATGGCTCAGTGGTTACAGCATTTGCCACAAAACCTGAGTTCAGATCCCAGAGCCCACACAATGCCAGTGAACACTGTGGCCCATTTGTAATTCCAGCCTCAGAAAGTGGCAATGAGACTCTTCAGAGTGAGTGGGTAAGCAAGACTAGCCAGATCAATGACATCTGGGGAGGAGGGAGAGGGGGCACTGAAAACCCCTGCTTCAATGAACAAGGAGGAAGAGCAATTGAGGGTGACTCCCAATATCAGCTTCCAGACTCCAGGCACACTCATGCACACATGCATACACATGTGTGTCTACACGCATACAATCATGCAGACACACACATGTACACCACGTGAAAATGAACAAAGGAAAGTAATATCTTTGTAATTCCATGGGCGGTCCCTGTGTGTTCAGGGCAGAGAGAGCGCTCGTGACTCAGCACGCTTTCTCCTCTTCTCTCAGCTTGNCANCTATCCCACTGCAGAGATACCTGCTCATCCGTGTTCATGGCTGCTCCATTCACAAAAGCTNGGAAATGGAAACAGCCTAGATGTCCAGCAAGCAATAAGTGGATAATGAAAATATAGTATATTTCTACAATGGAATATTATTCAGTCGTTATGAAAAACAAAGTTATGACATGTGCATGTAAATGGATGGAGCTGGAAATGCTGGAAACCTTTGAGTGAGGTAACCCAAACCCAGAAAGACAACATGGCATGTTTTCACTCATATGTAGATATTAGCTGTCAATATTCATATGTATGTGTTTCATTAGAGTACCCACAGAGATCAGGACTCAGTAAGGGGCCATGGGGGTGTTTCAAAGAGGGGAAGATAGAACACAGTGGTATTAAAGCAGATAATGGAATAGAACAGGTTAGATTGCATCTGTCTTGCTGTGANAGACACTGATCAAACCCAGTTTGANGAAGAAAGGGTTTATTTCAGCTAACAGTTCCACAGGACAGGTCAANATCNAGAGAAGTAAGGGCAGAATTTCAAGGCAGGAGCCAGGAGGCAAGAATTAAAGTAAGGCAGGCANCATGGAGGAACACNGTTTACTAGCTTGCTCTCCATGGCTTCATATACAATCCAGGATCACCAGCCCAAGGATGACACTGCACACAGTGGGCTGACTGGGCCTCCAACATCAATCATTAATCAAGAAAATGTCCCCACGGACTTAACTACAAGCCAATTTAATAGAAACAATTCCTCAAATGAGGTTCCCTCTTCTAACATTACTCCAGCTTGAGTTAAGTTGACAAAAAACTAATCAATACAGGAAGAAATATAGAAATGGATAAACACTAAAGACCTTTCAAATAAAGTCATACAAAAACCTACCTACTACTGTAGAAGCTTACACACACACACACACAGAGAGAGAGAGAGAGAGAGAGAGAGAGAGAGAGAGAGAGAGAGAGACGACAATGCTCCTAATAGATACTACATTTAACAAATAAAAAGCCCGGGGCTGGAGAGATGGCTCAGTGGTGAAGAGCACTTGACTGCTCTTCCAGAGGTCCTGAGTTCAATTCCTAGCAACCACATGGTGGCTCACAGCCATCTGTAAATGAGATCAGATTTCTTCTTCTGGTGTATACATAAAATACATGAATAAATAAATTTAAAAAAAAACAAATAAAAAGCCCAATGCCAGGAATGGATTACTTCCTCTTTTGGCCAGTGAGGTTCCATAGACCCCAAACATTAAAGACTACTGTCAATGCAATGATTATCCTCCAGAACTTGACAGTAAGGCTGTATTGCTGAAGANATCCCATAATTGAGTCATAGAATATGATGAAATCACTTTGATGCTATCTGGAAGCTTNGCCTTTNTTGGGTAGCTTTCACAGTTGGAAAGTGCTATACTGGGGGAGAAAAGTAATCATCAATCTTACCTAGCTCTGAACCTGCAAGCTACAATAATGAATGGCCTGTCAAGACATGCCCAATAGTGACATGAACATCAGAGGAGTAACCAACCACTTTCTGATTGGATTTAAGNCCTCCTACACAAGATGTAACCCATACCTACTAATACTAAGACCCTGTGNTTAGACAGGTCATAGGACCTAGGAGAGAACCTACTACTATTATTCTACTAAATTGACCTAGTTTGAAACAATTCCTGATGACTAATCATCATACCTATAGATTAATGTATCTCTCAACCCTTATCAGAGAAGCTTCTATTTGTAGTAGATGGTGATTAACACAGAAACACAAAAACTGGTTAATGTACAGAGAGTAAGAAACTGCAGAATGCTCAGCCCTAAATGGGACATCTATATCACGCCCAATACAGCTTTAATTTATGACTTTATAAGAGCAGGTGTTAGCCTAAAATGCAAGAGTGCTGACTGAAGCAAAGAGAAATCTTTATAAACCCTAACACATGACCCTCCCAAGGCCCAGAGATCATTAAGAAAGAAGGGGTTGAAAGACTGTAAAAGCCAGAGGTGGTTGATGACCACAAGGAAACAGTGTCCCCTGGACACAACAGGGCAGCTGAACATATGACCTTACAGTGGTTGTGACAACAATCACAAGACCTGTGCAAGCTCCAGACAAGCGAAATTCCACCATGGAAATGGGAAGTTAGCATGAAATCCCAATCCTGGGAAGAGCTTGGGGAGGGAGGGGATGTGATCAAAACATAGGGGTCATAATTTTCAAAGAACTAACTACTTTTCTAAAAGACTGTATCCTCCTGATAAGAAGGGAGGAAGTATCATATGTTAGAGTTTATAAAGATTTTTCTCTGCCTCAATCGTCACTCCTGCTGATCTATGTTGACACCTGGTCTTAGAAAGTCATTAATTAAAACTGTTTTCACTAAAAGAAAAAAAAAATTAAATCTGTTAAAAGTAAGGAATTGTCCAAAATAGATTGTACCTCTTTGCCCCAAACCAGTGAAATCACTTGCTTCTGCTCTGTGGATCACGGTAGTCCGGGATCAGGGAGGTAGCATGAATGAGGGAGTCCATGCAGAATCAGAGATGGACAACATGTTAATTGTGAGTCTCTCGTAAACTGGAGACCCCACAGATACAACTGATATTTTCCCCTGCAGAATACAAGCTCTGAGTGACCAAAGTACACAAAAAGCCAATTAACAAAAAAAGAAACACAGTGGAGTGCATCTAATACAACTATAAATACGAATATGAATATGAATTTGTATTCATACCTCAAGTTATAAATACATAAGTAAATTTACTNTAGATGGTGATTAACACAGAAACACAAAAACTGGTTAATGTACAGAGAGTAAGAAACTGCAGAATGCTCAGCCCTAAATGGGACATCTATATCACACCCAATACAGCTAACAATAGTCATGCAAGTTAGCACACGCCCTTAATCCATTTGTTTCTCTGTGACTCCAAAGTCACATTGGGAAACTAGCGGAAGGAGGTGGTAGCACACGCCTTTAATCCCAGAATTAGCCATAGAGTTCTGGAGGTCCGTGTAGACAGACAGGAAGTGATGTAGCTTGGTGAAGATAGGAAATGAGTTAGCAGAACGGACAGGCATAAAAAGCCGGGTTAGACAGGAAGTCGCTCTCTTCGCTTCTCTCTTTGGAAGTAAAGGCAGCGTTGGTGAGGTGAGGCTAGCTGGTGGCTTGCTCCCAATTCCTCTGATCTCTGTGAGATTTTCACCCCATTTCTTGTTCTGTGTGTTTATTAATAAGACTGGTTAGAAATTCGTCTTACACATTCTTCTTTTGGGTTTTAGTATTTTGCAGGCTGGTGTCTGTCTGTGAGTGCTTGAGCCAGACTGGCTTTTCTATAACATGGGTCGCAAATCCTTTCTATTTTATTAATTTTTTAAATCATATGTTTGCCATTCAGAGAGAGTGTGTGTGTGTTTGGTGTATGTGCATGCACCAGATGTAGACACCCCTGCATACATATGTGAGGCCAGAAGAGGCCGTGTAGGGTCTTCCTCTTTCCCTCTCCACCTTATCCCTTTGAGACAGGGTCTCTCACTGAACCTGGAGTTTGCTGTTTTTCCACCAAGTTGGGGGTCAGCAAGCCCCTAGGATCTTCCTCTGTCTAGCCCCCCAACCNTCCCCAGTACCGGAGTCACAAGAACACTTGACCACAACTGGTTTTTTTGTGGGTCTTGGTAAATCCAAATTCATGTTGTCATGTGTATGTAGTAAGTACTGCATCCCATTGAGCCATCTTCCTGGCCCCTCAGACTTTTTTTTAACATTATTTAATTTACCAATCTTCTCTGACTTTGTGATTTCTGAATTCAAAGTCATAGTAAGAAGCATAATACTCACTTGCAGGTTATAAAGGTTTTCTCTTGAATTTCACGCAAGTATTCATCTAGTGGTTACATGAATTTATAATAAGTAAATAGAATTCTGCACCAAAACTTGAGGGGAACCCTGGCATCTGGGCTGGCGAGGAAGTGATCACCACTGCCATCGTGGTTCATCCCAGAACTGCATCATTGATGTGTCCCACAGCATGAGGAACAGCAAGCATGGAGATCTGTGCTGGTCTCTGCTCAGGAAAGAGCTCAAATACTTCCAAAAACACAGCCTCTTCAATGGAAGGTAAACAGAAACTGGTAGTTACAGGCAGGAAAACGTGGATCTCCNTTCCTGAGAAAAACGGGCTGTTAAAGGATAGAATTAACATAGTTCTCAACAGAGACCTCAAGGAATCACCACAAGGAGAGCTCATTTTCTTGCCAAAAGTCTGGACGATGCCTTAAAACTTATTGAACAACTGGAATTATCAAATAAAGTAGGCAAGGTTTGGACAGCCAGAGGCAGTTCTGCTTATAAGGGAGCCATGAATCAGCCAGGCCACCTCAAACTGTTTGTGACAAGGATCATGCAGAAATCTGAAAGTGACATGGTTTTCCCAGAAATTGATTTGGGGAGCTACAAACTTCTCTCAGAATACCCAGGTGTCCTTTCTGAGGTTCAGGAGGAAAAAGGCATCAAGTATGAAGCTGAAGTCTATGAGAAGGACCAATGGAGAGACGCTTTGTGCTTGATTTCAAGTTGTTCCCTTTTCCTCCTATATTATGGTTTTGACAAAGCCGTGGGACCNCTGTCGACTGTCAATCTACCAGCAATTNTCTTTAAGCAGNAGTAGTTGGAAGTGTTTGTTTCCTAGTGCTGGAGATAGAACCTGGGGCCTGGTGCATGCTGGGCAAATGCTGACCTGCTGAGCCACACCCCAGCCCCTGTATAATTCTAAANATGTTTTCATTTCCCATTGACCTAACTANGTTGTATCAAATATGCTTTAAGGAAAAAACCAAACAAGAATAAGTAAACAAACCTTTGGCTCATTTGGAGTTGTTTGTTACTTTTTCGCCCTTGGGGAGGAGTCCTATTTCGTCTTCCTCTGCCATCGCCCTCCTAAATAACGTCCCTTTCATCCTACCCTGAACTTGGCCTGGCCCTGCTTAGACATCACAACAGCTGCCGGCAGCACAGACTTGAGGAAAGGCAGTGGCTTCTGCCTCCCAGACCGACCAGAGTCTCCCCCACCCCCTGTGAATCTGAGCTGTCTGGGATGAAATGAGTTCAGGGTAATTACAAGGAACCCCTGAATGCAATCCAGAAGTAGGGACCCTCAAAGGTAGTTGCCTTGTCCACTTAAAATTCTTGGAAGCACTGGGAAGAGTCGCTTGGAAAGGGAGAGAAATGGACTTTAAAGGGTGACGTCAGGGCTTCGCCATGCGTTCTTGGCTGGTCCGACTCAGGGTGAGGATTTGGAGGCACTGTGGGAGTATCCGTTCACTACTCTCCCCTAATCCTCTCAAATCGCCCGGCTCTACAGCTGTTGGTGCACCAGATAAACTATTTGTTCAATTATTCTTGGACGGGATAGGGCGGCTGGCCTCAAAGGCTATGGGCTTCATAATTCCGGCTACTTCAATCAGCCAGGCCCTCCCTGGGCTGCCCACGGGAGACAGGGCCTGTTTGAAGCCAGGGCACTGGGCTCGTCTTCTTTCCACCCTTTTCATCTCCACACAGACGGCGGGGCGCGGACACCTCCCGATGGACCCCGGCAGGGAGCAGCATCAGCCGTGGGCCCTGTGCCAATGCACAGAATCAAGGCGATAAAATAATTACAAATGAAAGGGAGATTAGCGGGCACTGTGGAGACAAATGCTTCCAAAATGGTTCTAGAAATCTCCTCAGTGTGTTCTCAAAGGGGACTTCGCTGCAGCTGCCATCTCCATGGCAATCGGGCAGCAGATGCCGAGCTGGGAGCACTCTGGACACTTGTCAGAGCNACCCAACACCAGCCCGAGAGGGAGATGTAGGCTGGTCACCTTGGCATCGCGGAAACGCACGGCCATGAACACAATTTTATTTTTCCCAGTTTCAGTGCCCCTCCCCTTCTCTAGGCCTCTGAAGAGTCCCACTAATAAGTAGGTGACAGCTGCCGAGAGACTGGTCCTGTCTGGCAGTTGCTCTGAGGAATACTGGGAGGTGGAGGGGAGGGGGGGAAGAGATGAAGTCTCACGTGGCTAAAAAGTCCTTTGCAGACAAAATGTCCTCTCACCAGTCCGTTAATTTTTCCTCCAAACTTTATTTCAGTGACTTGTGAGGGTGAGTCAACACCGACAAAGGAGTTGGGGGAACTCCCTCTTCCCAGCCTACTGTCTGGTCACTTTCCTCAGACCTCCTCCAATAAGCAAAATCTCAGTCACAGCAATGGACAGTTGTGAACACATGACTCAACACAAGCCACACTGAAGAGGGCCTCTCCACCTGATGTGACATAAAGTCTAAAAGAAGGCCTGGCGTAGTCTGCAGGATACTTTCCCAGAGCCGGTGGCCAGGTACCTCAGCAGTAATATGGAATGTGAATAAATGACCTCTGAATATGCAGCAAGTGGTCTAGTTGGTAATTCATTGGATAGTGGGGTACCAAGTACCCCTAACTCAAAATTCCAAAATATGAAATGCTTTGTAATGCAAAACTTGAACAGCAACATGGTGGAAAATCCTACTCCTGACCTCATGTGTTCTTAGCAGGAAGTTCCAGCATTCATCCCCAAAGAGTGCATAAATTGTATGTACTATGCTAACCCNTGTAATACAGAAGAGCAGACATTGAAATTGAGTAGAAATTCTGNTCCACTNCTGTGGATCTCTTTCCCTCCCGCTTTTGAGATCCCAGCACTGCCCTCAAGTAGTTTAGAGTCTAGCTGAGAAGTGTCGAAAGAACACTGTCAGGACTACTGCAGAGAGTTTAAAAAAATAGAGGCAGGAGCAGCCACCAAGTGTCCAGCTGGGTCTCCCAGGCCACTTGACCTCCACTGAGACTGAATGTGCCTGTGTGCATTTTTGCCAAGAAAGCTTCAAAGTTCTCATGCAAATNTCCAATGGATCTAAACCAAAAGTGAGAGCACAGACTTAACGTGAGGAAAGCCGAAGGGAAAGAACGGGCATCCTGCTCACACAGACACAGCCCAGGGCACACCTGCTCCCAGGGAGACCCGCAGCTCCCAAGGTCTGAGGCTTTGTCTCTGGGTTAATGACTTTCTCCATCTTCCATTACGTGTGTCCACCTTCCAGACAGAATTGTACATGGAATCCAGATAGGTAGATGTCAATCATAATAAAGATGCNTGCGTAGAACAGATTGATTCCGTGTTATCTTTCCTCAGGGTCCCCAACTTCAACATCCTATATTGGGTGGGAAGTCTCCTGTGGACAGAGCTTAAGGTCCCTGCCTTAGGCATTCTTGAGCCTGCGGTATGATGGGCTTCCTCCCCAGTCAGATCATAAACTAGTTACAACCAGCCACGAACCCACCTCCGCTTCTGGTGCTGTTGTGTAACTGTTTCCTCCAGGTAGGACGTGACCATGGCTATCCTGAATCAGAGCATCTTGGATGACCTGCACAAGTCTCTCATGAGATCAGAGTGGGGCTCCAAAGCCTTCACAAGATCTTCACACACTCCTTCCCTCTCTTACGTTACACAAGAGGCAGACAATCACTGTGGTGGAACTCTCCAGTAGTGTAGCCCCCCAGAAATCACCCAGGGGGACTCTTCAGTGGTATAGCTACCCATATGTCACACAAGAGACTATTCAGTGGTGTAGCTATCCACACGTTGCTCACAAGACTTCTTGGGGGTATGGCGCCTTTGAGTCACCCATGATTTTNTAATTCCAATAAACTCATTGTTCATTAAGCTGGACTTTGCCAGTCCTTTCTTTAGTCTTTCTGAAAGAGTTCTTCCAGCACAGCGGTATTCTAGCAGTTGGGAGCCGAGCAATACCACAAAGTCACACTATGCAACAAACCTCACACAAGAGATTATTGGGAGGAGAACAGAATAGTGGCTGCCTATGACTGGAAACAGAGACAGCAGGGGCCTGAGGGGCGGGGTGGTCTCTCTCTTTTTTTTATTTTTCTTTTTTCGGTTTTTTTGAGACAGGGTTTCTCTGTATGGCTTTGGAGCCTGTCCTGGAACTCACTCTGTAGACCAGGCTGGCCTCGAACTCACAGAGATCGGCCTGCCTCTGCCTCCCGAGTGCTGGAATTAAAGGCATGCGCCACCATCACCCGGTTGAGGGGAGGGTTTTTGTAGGGCTTTTGGAACATGCTCGAAACGAGCTAGTTGTACAGTACAGTATTGTTTGGACGTTAACACTGAGTCACAGGGGCAGGGATTTCCAAATCTCAGGATCTCTGAGTCAAGCCAGGAGTGGGTGCTTTTTTCTTGGCCCTGGTCTCAGGCTTGGGGTCAAGTTAGGGGCAGAGTGGTCTTTCCTCTGCCCTTTTCCTCTTATGTGGGGTGGACAGATGTGTTTTTACCTCTCCCTGTAGTGAGTGTTCATTCTACCTATGATCTTGGGGTACCAGTCCCTAGGGTGTGGCCTCCTGGCTAGCTTAAGACCTGAGATGCACCTACATGAGCCCCTTCTCTCTAATGCTCTTGGATGGTGAAGACCAGGCCAGGTGGCGTGAAACAGTGTGGGACCGGTTCTTAGCCTTCCAGGGTAAGAACCCCTTAACAAATAGATTTATTATTGGTGTCCCTGGATTTTCAATTCCTGTATTATCTCCCTAGGAAAGTCATGGAACAGCTGTCATCCTTGGGTCCTTTCCCTCCTTCACNTTCTCATTCAAATCACCTGCTTGCTTGTTGAGACATCCCTTTCAAAACCTACTGGGTCACAACTGCCAAGTATGAGGTCCTATCGCAGGAAACTCCTCCAGGCTCTTAGACCANTAGCCACCAAGTAGGGAGCCCACAGAGGCTCTGCTTGTAGGTCCACGCTGAATGAGTGAGGCTTTAGACTACAAGGGGCATCAAAATTCACTCTGCTTTGCTTGAGCCCATCTCAAAGNTAAAGAGAGAGCCAGGAGAAGAAATTCCAGGACTGTGTGTCCATGGCTCTGAGGTGCATGTCCTGCAGTAGGTTCCTCTGAGTTTGAAACTCTCGATCCTAAAGAAAAGCTCTTCAAGACAGAAAGGAAACATCTCAAAACAGCTTCAGGGAGTCCCTGAAACTGACCGGATTTACTACNCTCCCCCAGAGAGTATACAAACCCTCAAGACTGCTAAGAGTCATACTCAGAGGAGACCAGCCCTACCTGGAAGAAATCAAGACCAGCCCAACTGCCCAGAAGAAACAAAGACCAGCAGAAACGCCCGGAAGAGGTTCAGACCAACTGCGACACCTGAAAAGGACACTCTCAACCTGTTGAGCTGCCTGTAAGTTATTCAGTGGGCTCTAGGTTTCCAGCTTCTGTGACCTGTCACCCATGCTGGGGTGGGCTTTGGTGGTGTAGCTGTCTTCNGGTCATTTCTGCTCCCTGGAAGTAACCCCTCACCTATACTCCTGTAAGTAACCCCAATAAAACCCAATGGCTCACCAAGTTGGACTTCGGNGNTATCAATACTTTGGTCTGACATGGGCTCCCTATTTGGGTGAGTAAACAGGGTGTTGTGTCTCCCCAGGGAAAGTCTCATACAATAGTGCACAAAGGTGGTGTGTCTTCTGAAGTGCCAATCCTTTCTCAAGTCTGGAGACACAGTGCTATTCACTATTAGGCTGNCCTTATAACTTCATAGACTTCTGGAGGAGGTGAGACCAGCTCAGAGGAGTGGAGTTTATTGACCTGAACTCAAGTCCTCTGCAGCCATAGTACAGAGCCATGGCAGACCTAGGTGGAGGAAAGCTACCCCGCATTNGCTTTGGGAATATTTACTCAGTGGAATGAGACAGCCCCTGAACCTTGGCCTCTTTCCTTACACTGAAAAGGCAGCGATCGCCTAAGCTCACACATGATCTACCTGTGGAGCATGAGACACGCCCCAGAACNCAGTGATGGAAGTTGTGTTTTCCATACTGACACAGACGTGAAAGCAGTTCGGGGAGTTGTCATTGTCAGGGTGGAAAAGTCATAAATCAGTTCTCCACGGTCCANCACCTTCTGCCACAAATCAAGTTCTGACTTTCCTGACGCCTTCCCCAGCTGGTCGTTGCCCGCTGTGCCCTAATGACACCTCAGTATATCTTGTTCTTTAGCTTAAGCATTTGGCTTCTGGCTCCACATCTGATCACAAACCCTTGGGAACAGAGACCACACCTCATCTTGGTCAGTATCTCCCTGGGTACCTGTCACAACAGTGGATCCTCACGCACCAGTGAATGCTTTTGAANTGACTAGAAACTACATCCAAGGGAATGAGCTGGGAGAGGAGAGGCAGGATGATCAACCATCTCTTCATGGCTGCGTATTTGCCTAAATGCCAAGTGCTGTTGAAAGCAACTGAGTTATTTATCTCCTTTCACAGCCATCTTTTGAGGCNACCTGTGTTACAAAAGAGGTGATTTAATTACAGGCATGAAGTAAACTTCCTAATGTATGGNCTCCGCCGAAAATCAAAGCCAGGATTTGAACCCAGGAAGTCTAGTTCCAAGACTATGCTCTGTCATGTGTCCTATGGCTGCCGAGGGAAAGCTGTCCCTCTTGAGTAGGGAAAAGTCAGGAGGCCAGAGAAACAGAAAGAAAGTGGACGCTTACTAAAAAAGAGAAAAAAAAAAAAAGCACTCTTTGCCCATCTCAACTCTCAATGCCCAACAGCACCTCCGGCGTAAGGACAGTATGCCTGGTCACTGAGCCCCAGCTCTGCCTCTGTTTACTAACAAGGCCATATATAGTACTTTTCCTCTGCTACTCTGCCTACAATGCATCTCTCAGAGGCGTGTCCTGCCTCTGTGTGAATTGGAAAAGGGTATGAGGGTGTGAGAGGGACAGAGAGTGCATGTGACAATGACNATTACCCCCAGATCAGAGAGCCTGAGCTGGTACCTGGGAATTGCCTGTTGGGTGGACCCCTGGGCAAGCTGGGACCCTATCTGACAAGAGAATCCTCTCTGTCCTAGATAGGCAAATTAAGCATCCGATTGCCTGCGTCCCTTCTCACTATTTTGAAACCTTGCAACGCTGACTTACAAGGAGATACCTGAGGTGCCAGAGTCTCAGGCCTGCAAACACAACCCAAGCCACCAGACTCCGCCACTCTGCAAGAAGTGACCTGCTGGCCGATGTGGTGCCACATGCCTATCATCCCAATCCTGGGGAGGTTAAAGCAGAAAGGTCATGAGTTCAAGTCAAGCCTGGGCCNCATAGTGAGACCCTGTCTCCAGACAAAGAAAAGTGGAGGACAGAAAGGAAGAGAAACAATAGGATGGGCGGGAGAAGCTTGCAAGCACATGGCCCTAGAAGAACTATGGATGGGGAAAAGAGGGGTTTTTTTTTAAGTAGTGTGTGTGTGTGTGTGTGCCTGTGTGTCTCTGTGTGTGTGTGTGTCTGTGTGTATGTGCATGTGTCTCTGTGTGTGTCTGTGTGTATAGGTGTGTTTGTGTGTCTGTGTGTGTATAATGAAAAGGCATCAGACCAATTGCTTTACACTAATAAGATGTCAATGTAGCTCAAGAATGTGAAATGATGTGTGTTTTAATCCTCCCTCCATCCATTCAGCAAATACCTGCAGAGTATGGCTGCTGTGGGCTCAGCCTTGCTCCCCATGCTGTGCGGTGAGGACAAACACTAAGGTGAGTGAGCCCTTGGGGAGAGGAGCGTTTGTAGATAGACCTAGCCAGGTGACAGGGAACTAATTGCATAGTGTAAGTTTTAGATGCATGGGACAGATGTCTATAAAGGGACTCCAGAGTGAAGGCTTGTATCTATACATACTGTAACAGTATAGCATAACACAGCACAGCACAGCACAGCATAGCACAGCACAGCAAGGTATTCNCAACAACCTTGCGAGGCTGGCTTTGCTGCCCGCACTCCATGACTGTGAAGCAGCCCCACTGAGTACTGAAACCACCTGTAAGCACCTCAGGCTCTTCCTCTTCTACAGCCCAGGCTGTTGGCAGAGTCTACCCAAGACTCAAACGCTGTCAACGAGTGAATCAGTAACTACCGTGTTTCCTCCCTCCCTGCCCTTTTTCTGTCTTCCTACAAAAGGGGCAGAGACTTGGGTAAGGTATGTTCTAGAAGAAAATCCTATCACATATGACATGTATCAACATGTATGAAGTCGTTTAGCCATGGAGAACAGTGTGGATGTGTGACTCCACTTACCAGTGTGTCTCTAGCTGTCAGTTTTGTGGGAGGAGAAAATAGAATGGTGGCCACTGGTGGCTTCGGAGAAGGGAAGTGGGAACTTGCCAGCAGGTGTAANGTTACAGTTACAGAAATGGGTAAGTTCTAGACATCTGCCCGCCGATAACACCTGCCCGCCGATAACACCTAAGGTTTTAAGATGTGCCCAGGGCTTTAAGATGTGGTGTTTATGGCATTGTGCACTCAAAACTTAAGAGGGTGGGTCTCGTATTAGTGGTTTTAATCNCCAATTNAAAAAAATTAAAAACAAAAACATAAGGAAACTTGGGGAGGTGGTGAATGTGATGTTTACCTTGACTGTAAGGATGATTCACGGACAAATGTCCAAACCCACAGGATTGCGTGATTAAATATATGCTGTTTTTATATCAGTTCACACTGCAATAAGCCTATTTAAAAGGTAACGTTTTCTTAGATTCTCCTCCATCCAAAATTTCCTGCAATCCTTCTCCAGCATTCGAGTGGACCAACTCTGACTCAACTCACCTCTATTCATGTTTGATGAATTTCCCCCTCTTCTCTNCTGCCTATGAGAAATGAATTTTCCGGTCAAAACCCTGTGAAGGTGAACGGAGAGCCTCCTCGGTACTCCCTGACTCCANGCTAGAGTGGCTTGAGGAAGGAGGATGCTGTCAGCCTGTCTCCANCCAGGGCTATCCNGAGGACAGTTTTAGGGGAAATGTCCTGAGTTTTGTTTGATGTCACCGGTGTCCAGCATCCACTGAGGCCAGAGCAGCNTCACTGAGGTGAGGGGATTCNTTCAGGCTGTGACTTTCTCTTGCCAACTTATTTCGCTTAGCATAATGTTTCCCAGGTTTATCCATCTCAACAATGCAGGCAGTTCATGCTAGCCCTGGATGNTGTGTTCACAGACAGCAGCTCTGTGTCTCAGAAGCCGTCTTCCGCTGACAGATAAATGTCAGGGTGAAGTAGGGACGCCCCCCTTGATCATTGTGCCTCGCTCCTTCGGAACGCCCTTCATGCCTACTTTTCCAATGCCTGGCACCCTCTCTCACCTCTGAGAATGGAAAGAGCCCGAGAAGCGAGGCTACAATATTGTTGTGAAAAGATCTTGAACTGGGGTGTATGAGATCAAATAATAGCTCAGAGGACAAAGGGAATGAAGGACTGAGAGGGATCTTCCCACTGGCTGCTTCAGAAGACCCGAGCACAGGCTGTATAGGAAGCGCTCAAGGACTAAACCTATGCAGTTAGGAACCCTAGCTGTTTAGAGGCTCGAGAGATGGAGCTGAGAGTCCCTGTTACGGAGGAAAGGAATACGATGGCTTTCGTTTCTTGGTGCTTAGATCAGTTAGGATCTCGCCACTAATTATCCAGGCTCAATGCAGTGCCCCCTGGTGGCCGTATGAGGTGTTTCCTATTACAAAAGTACGGAAACAGCACCATCTACAGGACGGTTTATTACATGCTGCCTTACCAACAAACATTTCAATTTGTTCTCTTTAAATTGGCACTTGTAAAACAAAACAAGAGAGAGAATAAAAAGCAGTTCTGTAAGAATGTGTGTTCCGTGTCCTACTGAGGTGTAAACATCGGGCTTCNCATGGCCATGAGCAAAGCATGGACTCTCAAGTCAGGTGACTGGAATGGGGCTGTTCACAACTTTTTGAGCTTAGTGAAGTTACTACCTCAAAGCTTTGCTTTTTCTTACCTGTTTATCTTGCAGTATTAGACCAAAGTTTAAACGAAATAATGCACATAAGATATAAATCAAATTGTGTGAAGTACGTTAGAAGATGGGTATAATAAATAGGCTNCAAATTACAACAAAAAAATTCACCTAGAAATTTTGGGGGTGTTGTTGAAGTGAACTATTTCTAAAATGAGTTTTATCAAATGAAAAACAAAAAAGAACTTTGTGGGTATTTTTTTAAGAGGGTAGCCTTTCTGCTCTCTAGAGTGATTGAGTCTGACCCTCCTCCAAAAGTCAATCCACCCCCGGGCACGAGGCCTGGAAACAAGATTCTGCCAACAGAGGCTCCAGAACATGAATTGAGTATCTCCCGAAGTGTCATTATCATGGGGAAATCTAAAGTTCCACCAGAAAGGGTTTTGCCAAGANTATGAAAATGTCTTCTTTTATAGTTTCTCAGGCACTTTTGAGATTAGTCAGAAAGTCTCAACACTGGGAACAGCACGAGCTGGTTAGGAGAAGGTTCTGTGGTGTATAGTGAACTAGTACTGAGCAAGAAAAAGGGCCAGCAGCCAAGGAAAGCACAATATGGGTGAATCTAACCGGGGTGGGGTGGGGGATCGTG
>LZPO01027450.1:13870-24233 GCA_001675575.1 Neotoma lepida | reverse complement strand
GCCTCCATCATCAAGCAGTGTATAGCCCAGATCCTTTTTTTATCTATACTAGCAAAAGCTAAATCCGTCACACAGTGCACTGTGCAGCTTGGAGATGCCTCTGTGTACACAATGGGAATCTGCCATGCTGTGCTCAAGCTCAAATGCCACGATGTCTGTATCACAACNGCATGAGAGACATGAACTAGGAAGCTGCTCTTAGCTTCATTTCTGTGCATTTCAGGTCTANGTGAATCAATGCCTCACGTTGGGTGCCAATTGTTGCTTGAGGTTTTCCNGTGTCCTGCCCAGTCCTGTGNCCACTCTGTCCCAAGTAAACACATAGAGACTTATATTAATTACAAACTGTATGGCCTATGGCTCAGGGTCATTATTATCTAGCTCTTATAACTTAATTCAACCCATTTCTANTAATCNATGTTTTACCACATGGCTTCATGGCATTACCTGTTCTCTCATATCTTGCTCCTCCTGGCAATAGCTTGCAGCTTCTGCTCTGAACCTGCCTTTCTTCTCTCTCTCTCTCTCTCTTGGATTTCCCACCTGCCTCCATTCTGCCCTGCTGTGGGCCAATGCAGCTTTATTTATTAGCCAATGGGAACAGTACATATTCACAGCATACANAAAGACATCCCACAGCAGTTAAAGATTTCTGTAAAGAATCCTATTCCTTCCCCCATCTGATGCTTTCTGTGATGTTCAGCAAGGCAGAGAGCAAACNCCTTTTATTAGAAACAGACAAACAGAGAGACAGGGACAGGTGGATTCACAAGGCAGCATTCAGGCAGGCACAGATTCAGGCTCACACAGCAGACAGACAGGAACCNTGGAAGACAAAGGGAAGACAGACGAGGATTCCAACCTGGGCTCTCTCTTGGTTAAATGACACAAAGGGGGAAGTGCTTTCATTACTTTGTTTTGTTTTGTTTTGTTTTTTGAGACAGGATTTCTCTGTGTAACAATCCTAGCTGTCCTGGAACTCACTTTGTAGACCAGACCGGCCTTAAACTCACTAAGATCCACCTGCCCCTGCCTCCTAAGTCCTTAAAGGCATGTGCCACCACTGGCTAGCTTCATTACTTTTTTTTAAATGCAACATCAATGCATTATTGGTGACTCTAGTTTATTATTGATGCATTCAAACTGACTGCATTTTGGTACTTTATGTGAGGAATCTTTAATGCATTTAATCTATGCAGCACTGGTATAAATATAATGTTGCAGAATATTTGCTTAACTAGGCAAAGATGTGTTGCATTTGTTCAACTATATAAAGATGTTTTGCTGTTTTACCTTGCCTCCTTAAGGTACCTGATTGGTCTAATAAAAAGCTGAACAGCCAATAGTGAGGGAGGAGGTATAGATGGAACTTAGGGGCAGGGAAAGTGAGTAGGAGGGGGAATTTAGGCTCTGGGAAAGAAAGAAAAGGAGATGCCAGGGAAACCCCAGGGAGATTCCAGGAAAATGCCAGGGTCCAGACAGACAGACATGCAGGAAACAGAAAAGACATACAGAATGAAAGAAAGGTTAAAAAAAAAAAAACCTGAGGCAAAAACATAGATGAATAGAAACAGGGTAAATAAAGTTAAAAGAGCTAGTGGGACAAACACAAGCTAAGGCCGAGCATTCATAATTAATAATAAATCTCCATGTCTTTATTCAGGATCTGGTTGGCAGCCAAAGAAAAATTCCAACTACAATATGATTTGTTCTGATTTTCTGTTTTTGATACATCTTTATAGAAATACAGACAGGAATGTAAAGATCGAAGAGAAGGAAGAAATGAACCACTGAATGCATGAATGTGGGGAAGAAGTCAAGAGTGAGCTAGCACTTGACATTTTAAAGACCACATTAATCAGANGAAGTACTGTTGGTATAGCTTTCATTTTTTTCCCTTCTTCTTAAAAACCTTTCGTTCATTAGCACCAAGGCCCACAGAAAGGAAGTCGGCCATTTCTATAATTTTTGACTCAACATCTGCTTCTAAAAGCTGCAATGGAAGGAAAGCATGAAGCCTTAGCTGAGACATAGGGGAAGAGTTGTTCCGTGTACTGGTCTGGAATGAAGAACGGGGCAGGTGTGCATCCTGACACACAGCAGGCTANAGCACTTCTCATCACCAAGCTTGCTGAACCTCAAAATCAACTCCCCAAAGTCTTTTTTATATTCTTCTTCACACATATTGAAAATATTCAGCAAGTAATTAAAATCATTCAAGTGGCCTCAAAAGGGAAGGCAAGGGAGAGTTCCAACTCCAACTGTAATCAAAGTAAATTACTCAGGAAGTTATTTAACTATATTATGAGGAATAAAGCAAGAAAATGGGATCAGACAGATGATGTAATGAACATGTCCTAAGCAATGATAAGTCAGAAATCACTATAGCATTTTTTTCTCTGTATATTTTAGCTAGGGCAATCCAAAGTGCCAGTGTTGGGGGTGGCAAGTTGGCTCAGTGAGTAAAGATGCTTGCAACCAAGCAGGAAGACCCAAGTCTGCTTGTGCATCTGTGTGTGTGCATTTTCAAAAATCCCGTGACATCCCTTGTATGTGTGGAAGCCAAAGTACACTTGGGAATCAGTTCTCTCCTTTTATCATGAGTTCTGGGCATTGAACTCAAGTCATCAGATTTACATGGTCAGTGCTTTAACCCAATGAGCCGTCTCACCGGCTCATCTTCTGCTTTTTATTTTGTTTTGCTTTGTTTTGTTTAATAACTCAATGAGTTTCATTAGGATTGTATGCTTGGGCCTGGGTGAGGGTTTGTTTACAGGAGCATAGGTACCAGGTAATGGTTATGTCTCTATTTCCTCCATCAACAATTAATTGTGTCAGGCTGTGGTGGCACACGCCTTTTAATATCTGTGAGTTTGAAGCCAGACNGATCTACAAAGCGAGTTCCAGGACATCTAGAGCTGTTACACAGAAAAACTTTGTCTTGAAAAAACAAACAAACAAACAATAAAAACAAAAAACAATTAATTGCTCATAAGTCTTCAGGGAGTGGTGCTCCCTAAACCTAACCCTAATCTAAACCCTAACCATAACCTGGGATTCCAGCCCAACCCCAACCCTAACCCCTTAATCCCATCCTGTGGTAGTCTGGATATAATTGGCCCCCATAAGCTCATAGGGAGTGGCATTATTAGGAGGTGTGGCTTTGTTGGACCAAGTATGGCCTTGTTGGAGGAAGTGTGTCACTGTGGGGCAGGCTTTGATATTTCCTATGCTCAGGATACCACCCAGTGTGTGGGAGCCCACAAAGATTCCAACTTGTGGTTTGGCTCAAGGTCAGAGAGTTAGAGTTTATGTTGCTCTCCAAGGATGCATAACAGGGTGCAAAGGNATGGTTACCAGGTGTCTTATACTTCAAGACCTAATCACAAGATGCTTTGCTATGGGGCATGGTTACCAGGTATTTTGAAGGATCTACACTTGGTTGTATATTGTGTTTTGATCTTGAAAGGGGGAGGTCTTTTGCTTCTCCCCTTGCTAGTGTATAAAAAGCCCATCATGAATAAACTCAAGGCTGCTGGGTATTGACCCAGGGCCCTCCTGAAGCTATCCTTTGTCTCCATCTTTTTTCTTCATCTACTTCTGTATTTCCTATCTGGCATTTCTCAGTTCCTCACNCCCCNCTTCAAGGGACCCTTCAATAGGTCAGGGCTTGACTCCAACACTGGACCCTGACACCAGTGTCACAGACTACCTCCTGTTGCCTGCAAGATAGAAGACTCTCAGCTCCAGCACATCTGCCTGCATGCTGCCATGCTTCCCACCATGGTGATAATGGACTGAACCTCTAAAACTGTAAGCAAGCCACCTCAATTAAATGTTTTCCTTACAAGAGTTGCCATGGTCATGGTGTCTCTTNACAGCAATAAAAACCCTAAGACATGCCCCAAAGGAACCCTCTGGAGGGACTCCAATCACATCAATGTAGAGCTGAGTATCCTTGGAAAGAAAAAGAAAATCTCCNGGTTGACAAGTGGTGAGGTAACAGAAAGGGACTGGCCACTGTCTGAACCATCTGCAGTCACATTCAGAACAGGATCAAGGGTGTTATCCTGGGTTTCTGCTACAAGATAAGGTCTGTGTATGCTGACTNCCCCATCAATGTTGTTATTCAGAAGAATGGGTCTTTGGTTGAAATCTGAAATTTCTTGGATAAAAAATACATCTCCATGGTTTGGATGAGGACAAGTATTGCTTGTTCAGCCCAGAAGGATGAATTAACCCTTGAAGGAAATGATATTGAACTTGTTTCNAATTCAGTCCTGGGAATGAAAATTTCAATAGAAATTTCAACTAGAAAGCCTCATAGATGTGGGGCAGTGGTGGCATATACCCAGAACTCAGGAGGTAGAGGCAGATGAATCTCTGTGAGTTCAAGACCAGCCTGGACTACAGAGTGAGTCCCAGGACTACACAGGGAAACTCTGTCTCAGAAAATTAAAAAAAAAAAGCCTCAGAGATAGAATCAATCATGGAGAGCATATAACATAGGGTCTTTAGGAGAAGACATAATACAAGGTCTTTAAGACAAGGGAGAGGAACTAGAAGAGTCAAAAGACAATCAATGACAAAGATTAATTAAGAGGTACAAATACACCATTCAGGGACTGAAGTGATGACCACACATACTGCTCTTGAGGACTTAAACTCAGTTTCCAGTAACCACATTGATTAGCTCACAGCCACCTCTAACTCCAGCTCTAGGAGCTCTGATGCCCTCTTCTGGCTTCTATCAGCACTCACATTCATGTGCACATACCCCACACAGACACACATGCAAACACATAAATAAAACTAAAAACTTAATCTTTTAAAAATGTACTGTTTGAGATCAATGAAAAGATTAAATATATGAAGCATGGAAATAAAACGAGAAGAGGACCTAGAGAGACATCTCAGCAGTTAAGAGCATGCACTGTTCTTGCAGAAGACCCAAGTTCAGCTCCCAGGACCCACATCAGGCAACTCACAACTGCTGGTACATGCACCCCCAGAGTGGCATACTGTCACATAAATGTCTCCCNTTTGTTTGCTTCTCTGGTCTTATTGTTCTAACTAAGACTTTAAGCACTATATTGAATAGGACTAGAGAGAATACCCTTGTTGTGTTCCCAATCCTAATGATAATGCTTTGTGATTTTTTTCCCATTTATCATGATGCTGATTATAGATTTATCTTATACAGCCTTTATTGTGCTGAGATATGCTCCTTCTATTCCTAACTTCCCATGATTTCTGTCATGAAGAGCTGCTGCTTTTCATCAAAGGCCTTTTCTGTGTNTATTGGGGTGATTATGTGATTTCTGGGTTTGAGTCCATTTATGTGATAAATTACATTTATTGATTTATGTATATTGAGCATATCTAGAATGAAACCAACTTGATCATGATGAATGATCTTTGGGGGTCCTCCCTGTTTCATGAGTTTAGTTTAGCTAAGGGTTTGTCAATCTTGTTTAGCTTTAAAAGAAACACTTGTTTCATTGATTCTATTTTTATAATATTCCAATTCATTAATTTCTACTTCCATGCTAATTATTTCTCTCCATCTACTGCTTTTCAAACTGGTTTGTTCTTGTTTTTCCAATAAATCTTCCAAATGAACTAGCTATAGCCACTCCTAGTATTTACCCAAAAGACCCCAAGCAGATACATCAGAGACACTTGCACATCTATGTCTATTGCAGTGCTATTAGCAATAACTAAGTTATATACCAACCTAGATGTCCAACAACAGACGAATGGNTAAAGAAACTGTAGTATATTGTAGAGACNCACAGAGGTTTCCTAGTCAGTGTCTGNGAGTCTGAGCTTGCTTTACCCAGCAAGGCTGCATAAGGGGATGGTTTGACATGGTTACCAGGTATTTGGAAGGGTCTACACTTGGCTGTATGGTGTGCTTTGATCTAGCAAAGGGAAGGTCTTTTGCCCCACCCCTTGGCGTTGTTACAAAAAGCCCTTTTGGATAAATGGAAAAGGCTGTTAGNTATTGACCCAGGTCCTCCCAAAGCTATCCTGTGTTTCTGTCTTTCTCTTCTTCACTATCTTTCTATCTAACATTTTCTTATCTCTCTTTCCTCTTCATAAGAGCCCTTGAAAAGGTAGGAGCTGGCCTCCCACAGATGGCGCCAGAACTTGGGACTTGAGTATAGAGGAAATAAGAGAGAGAAGGGGGCACCTTAGGAGCAGTTGGACATGCCCGGTTATTAATTAAGGATTAGGCAGTGGTATTCTATTCTTTGGGAGTAAAATTATAAATATAAATCAAAGTAAAGTTAGGTTGCAGCAAGTATCTATGTCTGTCTATGTTTCTCTGTTTCTCTATCTCTAAAGTTGTAAAAGAGTTTTGGTGAAGTTTGGAGAACACAAGCTTTAGGTCTAGGAATATGGTGAAGGTTTAATATAAAGTAATTTAGGGTAGAGTAGTTTTTCCAAGCACAGACAGGACCTGGAACACACAAAGCAGTGTCCAGGACCTAGCAGCCACAGCAAACTTAGCAGTCTGAGTAGTTTCAGAAGCTNCAGAAGCTGCCAACAACAGCAGAGTGTGAGCAGCTGCCCCAGCCAGGTGTCTGCAGCTGAGACTCTTGGGGCATCATCCGCAGAGGTGGCAGACACCAGGAGCCAGCATGAGCTAAGGGGTTCTGAGTGCTTTCTCCTGTGAATGGCTTGAGGCTATGTGCAACCTTGACAAGCCAAGCAGAGATGCTTCGCCTTGAGAGAGNTGAATGGCAGGCAGTGGTGGCAGTGCCTTGAAGTGCAGCAGAGANAGTGGACCCTGGCAGCAAGTGCCCAGCAGAGNTTCCACGGGAGAGACTGCTACCCCAGGCAGAGAAGCTGCATCAATGGCATAAGCAAAAGCAGCCAGACGAGCAGCTGAGATGTGCTGGAACCCNGGGAACTGCTGAGTGAGGCAGAGCTGAGTTCCAGGCTCCACGGCAGAGAATCACAGGAAGCCAGGAGCAGCCCGAGCTCCCAGGAAGCCAGAGCCATGCAGGAGCCTAGGGCAGCATTCATCCATGCAAGCAGGGCAGTGCATGGAGGAGAGACCCCCAGCAAAGCAGGTAATGGAGCCAGGGGTGCAGCAGCTGCGACTGGCCACACCTGGGTTTCTTCCTGGACCCAGAAAGGCTGCTTGAAAGCTGTAGGCTGTAGCAGTGGAGTGGCATTTAGCCATGCAGCACAAGGTGTGAGAGAGCCCTCAGGGTCTCAGGATGCTGGGGTCTCTAGGAAGGCAGGCCCAGTTATAAAAGGCACAGACANACTGGGATTGTGAAAGCCAGCAGCCAAAGCCACGCAGTTTCTGTTTGCTGGCTGTAAAAAAAAGTTTATTTTGAGAGGACTCTGCACCAGCTAGCTATTATGGGAGCTAATAATAGCTTTTGCCCTGAGGCAAAATTGACTTAGCGAAAGGCTATGGACTGCGAAGCACAGCAGAGCACTGAGAACAAAAGTTTCAGAGATTGTTTGAACTGAATTGTTGCATTCAAGGGAAATGCAAAAAGTTTTTGGTTGTGGGTTTCTTCATATTTGGAACTTTAAGACTGGTATCAGAAAGCTTTCAGTGGAACGTTAAGACTGGTACCAAAACTGTCTTTTTGAACTTTTCAGATTTAAGAAATGGGATGGACAGGAGTGATTCAATTGCAATGGGACAATTTTGAATTCACTTATTCATATAGACTCTATCAACTGTGATGACTTATGAACTGTTTTGTGTATGCATAGATGCTTTATCAATTGTGATGACTCACAAATGGTTTGTGTAGAAATGAAAATGTTTTGTGTAAAAATGGAACTGTTTGGTGTAACTACAGAGAAATTTGTTTTTTCTATCCAGGCTCAAGATGCAGCTTAAAAAATTATAAAGAAAAGGGGGAGTTAATATTCCTCAGTCTCTTTAATTTTTAAAAGAAATATTTTCTTAATCCCATGAGTGGATTGATATTAGCTTGTATTAATGTATCCTATGTTTTATATAGTTCTATTAAGAAATTGCTTTTGGATGTTTGCTAAAGTTTATGAAGTGTAAAGAATTTGCTTTTGGATGTAAATTTATAAGTATTGTAATTATGTATAGCAATATTCATGCTAGAATTATGTTAACCTGTTGATTTTGATGAAGCATGGTTTGGTGAAGCTAAGGGAGTCTTTAGGCTTGATGTGGTTGCATCAGGAGTTTGCTGATTTATTTGATGCAGTTGCATCAAGAGTTTACTGATTTAAAAAGGGGCTTGGTGCAGCTAAGGCTGCTATAGACATCTTAGACTCATTCAGAAAAGGACATTCCATCTTCGTCATCTTCTACTCCTTTACTGGGGGGTGTGACAGCCATAAGAATTGCTGTGGTTGTTCCAACTACTTACAAGCTCTTAGTGGGGACCTGATTTAGAACTGCATAGAGTTAAGCTCTGTACTTTTCCCTGCCAGAGGCTGGTAGTCAGAGACGGATAAGTCCTTCTTGCTAGCTGCCAACCTAAGACAGAGTACACTCGATGGAAAGTGTATCTCCATGACAGGTAAGGCTGATTAGTGAAGAAGAAGAAGAAGATGACCTAAGATAGGCATAGTCTATCTGAGGCGTCTGAGAGGCCCTTTAAAATATTAAGAAGGGGAAGTTGTAGAGACCCACAGAGGTTTCCTAGTGAGAACTTAGGGTCCGAGAGTCTGAGCTTGCTTTACCCAACAGGGCTACATAAGGGGGTGATTTGATGTGGTTACCAGGTGTTTGGAAGGGTCTACACTTGGCTGTGTGATGNGCTTTGATCTAGCAAGGAGGAGGTCTTTTGCTCCACCTGTTGGCATTGTTATGAAAAGCCCCTTTGAATAAACGGAAAAGGCCATTGGTTAGTGATCCAGGCCCTTCTGAAGCTATCCTGTGTTTCTATCTTTCTCCTCTTTGCTATGTCTCTATCTAATATTTTCTCTTCTCTCTTACCTCCTCATAAGAACCCTTGAAAAGGTGGGAGCTGGCCTCCCACAGTATATATACACAATGGAAGTTTTTTTAGCATAAAGAAGAATGGAGGTATGTCACTTGTTGGAAAATGAATGTAGCTGGATACAGTTTTATTAAGTGCATTAAGCCAGTTCCCAAAAGACAAATGTTATATGCTTACTCTCATTTGTGGTTTATAGAGTTTATATGGCTTCATAAAATCATGTACATATAATATCAAATGAAAGAATTTAAACTAGGACAATAAAGGGGACTAAAGTGGACAAATGGGAAGNGGGCTAGAAAATGGAATGTATATCTAAATTAGCTTTTCAAAAAGCTTAAAATTTTCACCAGGCCTCATGACATAAGCCTTTGATCCCAGCTACTTTGGAGGCTGATGAGAGGGGATTTCAGGGTCTTCATGGTCTAAAGAGTGAGTACAAGACCAATGCAAACTTAGCAAGTCCTTGTCTCAAAGTTAAAAATATATTTTTTCAAGGACTAGGACATAGTGTAATAAAGGAGTGCTTATCTAGCATGTATGAGCCCCTGGGTTCAATACATAGTGCCATAATAAACAAACAAACAAATAAATAAATAAATGGATGAATGAATAGCTTTGCAGAAGACTAAGTAAAAAGAATGACAAAAGNAAATATAGATATGAAAAAAATAATTATGAAATAATCTGAACTTGTTCTTGTAATTTNAGCACTCANAGCCTGAGTGTGGAGGATGGTGATGAAGTGAAGTCCTGTCTGGACTACAAGGTGAAACCCTGTCATAGACAACAACAACAGAATGACACACCTAGTAAGAACTACACACACAAAGAATTTTTAGAACTCAAAAAATAGTTTGAATAGATTGAATTTTTTACTAATATGTCTTTCTGTTTGTCTATGGNTANATGCATGTGAAAGCTAGTGTGCATAGAGGCACTGGATTCCCCCTAAAGCTGGGGATACAGATGATTGTGAGTTACCCGATATGGATCCTGAGAATCAGCCTCAGTCCTCTGCAGGAACAGCAAGTGTTCTTAACTAATGAGCCATCTCTGTAGCTCTTCAAAGATTATTTTAAAAGCCCAGTTTTTTACATGTAATCAAGAGCCTTGATTAAAAACCTTACCAAAGACAATGGCTAGACAGGGAATGAGCATGNAAAAATATGCTTGTGACATATGACTTCAAGAAAATGCAAATTAATAATGAGATATCATTATCACTTACTAGAAGGCTAAATTCCAGAGCACTGACAACAATAAATATGATCAAGGATGTAGAGCATGGTAAGATGCTGAGCAAGTAAAAGCCCATGTCCTGAGTTCAATCCCTCAAGGGAAGGTGGAAGAAGAGAAGCAACTCCCAAGATATTCTCTAACCATATATATGCCATGGTATA
>LZPO01027449.1:321495-332160 GCA_001675575.1 Neotoma lepida | reverse complement strand
CGTGGGAAGGCTCAGGCACCATGGGCAGCGCCAACCACAGGCAGGAGGTCCTGAGAAGTACAAGGAAGGTAGCTGCACACAAGCTTCGAGAGCAGACCAGTAAGCAACGTTCTTCCATGGACTCTGCNTCAGTCCCTGCCTCCAGGTTCCTGATAAATTCTTGCCCTAACTTCCTCAATGATGGACTGTGATGTGGAAATGTAAGATAAATTATACCCTTTTTTCTCCAGGTTGCTTTCAGTCATAGTCCTTCCCATAGCAATAAAAAGCAAAGTAGGACAACGTACAAGACTGATAAAATTCTGATTACTGACAGGTCGTACCTCTAGTTTCTATTATTAATACTTGATACATGTGAAAAGAGAATTAAAAGGAAAAACTTCCACTACTGTATTATCAACTTTCTTTTGTAATATAACTATTCATTTGCTTCCTCAAACTACAATCTGATATTACACTCTATGAGGCACTTCTCTACTGCTGTGAAAATGCACCACGATGAAAAGCAATGTAAAGGAGAGAAGGGTTTATTTATCTTCTAGTTCCCTAGGAGATGTAGTCCATCATGACAAGAAAGGCATGGCAACAGCCAGGAAGGCATACATAGCACAGGAGCAGGAAGCTGGTTGATCACATTTCATCCACACACAGGAAGCAGAGAGAACAGGGAATATTATATTANGTATAATATTCCTATTATATGTCACACGTAAATGTTATGGCAGATGCAGGGAGGGGGAAAACAGACCAGGATCATGATACAGTTCAGGATTTTACCAGCCTTTTCTCTCAAAAACTGTTTTCCTGCCTACTCATCTGCATTAACATTAATANTAGGAATGAGCTTTCCTAGAACTATGGGATANCAAACAATATTTGACCTATGTAAGCACAAAATGTAATCTTGGTCAAGACAGGGAACTATGAGTGAAGCTCAAAGGAAGAGAGGGAGGGTGGGAGGAGAAAAGACAGAAAGAAGGGAAAAGGGAATGAAGGAAAGAAGAGTGAGTGTTCCAGAGTCTGTAAGACCAAATAACTCAACTTTGAGATTATAGAGTGGAAATATAATCCACAGCCAAGTTATCTTGAGCTATTTTTAGTCCCTTTGAAAGATGTCCATTGTCCACCCATGTCTGATCTCAGGACTTAAAAAAAAAAATACATTCTTAGCAGACATCTAGCTTTCACTAATCCAAAACTTTAAATTGTCATCAGACAGTATCTGAAACCTATAGCAAAGTTTTCCCTATTTTGCTGTAAACCACCTACCTGTGGCCCCATGAACATATTTGGTAAATAATTTGATTTATGTCCTTTATTCTACAACTAATAAAATCTCTTGTAACCACTTCCACAGCAGAACACAGTATTTGAGGAAAGCTGAATCTGTGTTCCTGGGTCATGATGACTCATATTTGGTTATTTCTTAACCCTTTGAGGTAAGATCTATGTTTTGCATCAACATTTACTAGCTAGAGATGATATGTATGACAGATCTGATGACAGATCTCTAGTATGTTTATCCACTGTCTTAGTTTGCTTCTCTCTTGCTGTGATAAAACATTTTGACCACAGCAACTTAGAGAGGAAAGGGTTTATTTGGATTACAAGTTACAGTCCATTATCAAGGGAAACCAAGACAAGAACTGAAATAAAGACCACAGAGGAACACTGCTTACTGGCTTGCTCTCTATGGCTTGCTCAGTTTGCTTTCTTATACAAATCAAGACCACTGACCAGGGGTGGTACTGCCCATGGTGGACTGGGCCCTCCANCAACAATCATCAATCAAGAAAATGCCACTCAGACATGCCCACAGGCCAATCTGATGGAGGCANTTCCTCAATTGAGGTTCCCTCTTCCTGGGTGAACCTGCTTTGTCTCAAGTTGACAAAAACTAACCAGTATATCTACCATCTTCACAGAAGCTGGCTTTCTGAATAAAGTACAACTTAAAAATTCAAGTCTGGTCTCTGTTCACTGGACTTTATGGAGATTAGCAGCATGAACTCTGGTATTCCAGTTACAACCCAAATTAAAATGTCAATTGAAAAAAGCATAATACAAAATTGTATAGTTCAAATCCTTGTAATGATAAAGTAACAAGCCAAACCTGCCTTCCTGCTGATGACAATTATAAACAACTCTTCCACTACAGTGAACCACGAAAAAGTAAACAAGGGAGGAGAAAAATTTCCAGAGAAGATAATCTATTACTTGAGAGCCACATCTCCCTAGTTTCTCCCCTTCAGTACATGCCTGATCAGTGTGGCTTAAAAAGTCATTTGGAGATTGGAGCACACNGTTTGGGNGGNTATCCGGNAAAGGCACTGNAGAAAGGGAGGAATCCAAACTCTGTATGCATCCTCCCNCTCATCTACGCTGACGAACACTGTGCACAGCAAAAGAGCACAAAGACCCCGGCAGCCCTTAAAGGAGTCAAGCACTCATGANGAGTGCTATTCTAGGCAGATGTGCAGCACTTAAAATTTAAGTCTCTAAATTAAAATGGCTTGTGAAACACCTTAAGCTTTCCAATGAAACCATAATGAGCCACATTTTAGGAAGAAGGAACACATCCCCAGGAATCAGAATAATCCCTAGTATANAACTGCCAGAACAAAACCCATAACCCAGGGTCAACATGACAGATGTGACCAGAATATTCACAAGAATAAAACCCCAACCTCCATANTACCTAATGTATAANCAAAAAAGTATTCAGGTAGGAAAAGAAAAAATGTGATTCTTTTGGGGTAAGAAGAGAAAAAGGTCAATGAAAAGAGTTCTATAGGAAATTAAATGTAGGAGCAAGAGAGCTGGCTCAGCGGTTAAGGGCACTGGCTGCTCTTCCAGAGGACCCAGGTTCAATTCCCAGCACACATGGCAGCTCACAACTGTCTGTAACTCCAGTTCACACCAATGCACATAAAATAAATTTAAATAAATTATTTTTTAAAAGGAAATTAAATGTAGAATCAGAAAATAAGAACTTTATCATTAACTGAAGTCCCTCAAAAGAAGTTGTACCTACATTAAGTGATCTACAAGGCTGACTGATGAGAACTTCAATGATTATGCAGAGGCTTGAATACTTAGGTACAGAGCCAAATTATCTCTGCTATCCTTGATCCTTAAATCTTTACACCATTTATTCCCNAAGTCAATGTGACATCCATCAAATAGTCCTAGTTAGCTTTGACTATCAACTCGACACAGCCTATCTAGAGTGACTTGAGAGGAAAGCCTCAATTAAGCAACTGCCTAGATGAGACTGGCCTATGGGAATGTCTGTGGGGATGTCTTCTTAATTAATATAGAAAGATCCAGACCACTGTGAGAGGTACCATCCCTTAGGGCAGATGGTCCTAGGTTATACAAGAAAGCTAGGACAACATGAGCCTATGAGCAACCCAAAGAGAAGGCTAGCAAGCCGTGGGCCTCCATGGTTTCTGCTTCAGGTTTCTCTCTTGAATTCCTACCCTGATTTTTCTCAATGTTGTAACCTATAGGAAGAAAATTAATCCTTTCCTCCCTAAACTGTTTTTGGTCATAGTGTTTATCAAAACAGCAGAAAGGGGAAGTAGAACAGCTAAAGACGTCACCAGATAGCATCTGAGACCAATAGCAGAGGTCCCACCACTTTGCTATATCTCACCTGCTATTTCCACCAATGTAATTGAAAAGCATCTTAATTTATGACTTTCTTTGGTCTATCACTTGCAAACTTCCTAAAACTCTACCACATTGGAACACATGATTTGACATAACCTAAATCTATGGTCCCGTACCATGGCCACTCACATTTGGCTTCAGAACAAACTCTTACCCCCTTAAGGTGAGGGCTGTCAGTGTTGTTTTTGGTTTTGGTTTGTCTTTCTTTTGTTGTTGTTTTATACCATCAGTTACGGGAATAAAAGACAATACTAGATTAACCACACCCCCATCCAGACCAGGTACCAGCATGGGCCTCCTGTGCCCAACCATCTGGTGATGAACACTGATGGGTTANTTCTGAGGAACCCAGGCTTCCTGAGCTCTGGTTGACNGTTTACTCTGATCCTGCTTGTTGAATANCTTTTTTGGTCTACTTTNTGGTTTAAGGTATTCATTTTGTTCCCTTTGAAAGCATTATGGTTTCTCACTCTTCAGTTTGTTTTTGTTTGTGTTTGCTCTCAAACCTCTGAAAATGCTCCCAGGTGCTTTAGTCTTTCCCTGAGCACCTTTCTTTCTATTTTAAATAAACTCCAACTCGGGTTCATGCTGACTCATCCTGAAATTCTTCTATCGAAGCCAAGGATTCAGTTTTAATTGAGGTGAGGTCTAAAACATTAAGGNAACTCCTCAGGCTGCTGAGGGTGACTGGACTTATGCTCCATCCCTGTTACTGCTAACAGTAAAGTAGATAAAAGGGTAAGAGGGGATGGAGAAATCAGCATGATGCACAGAAAGGAAATAAGCCAGGTGACATCTTCACAATGCCCTGCCNTGGGATGTCTTTCTGTACACTGTGAATATGTATTGCTCTGANTGGTTGATAAATAAAGCTGCATTGGCCTATGGCAGGGCAGGATGGAACCAGGTGGGAAAATCCAAGAGAGACAGTGGTAGAAGAAAGGAGGGGCAGAGGAGACACCATCCCGCCGTCCAGGGAGCAGCATGTAATGGCACACAGGTAAAGCCACAGAACAAGTGGCGACATACAGATTAATGAAAACGGGCTGAGTTTAGTTATAAGAGCTAGTTAGCAAGAAGCTTGAGACATAGGCCATGGCNGTAAGTTTGTAAATAATATCAAGCCTCTGAGTGATTATTTTATAAGCAGCTGCGGGACCCAGGTGGGAGAGATTTGTCTTGCCCACAGGCCGGGCGGGACACAGGAAAACTTCCAACTACAACACCCCACAAAAGTAGCCTGAACAGCTAGGAACTGGTACCCACATACATTTATTCTATTTCCACCAGGCCAAGATCTGCAGTAGGTTCAAGCGCACTGGTGTGGACCAGGAGCAGTCACCAAGGAGATCCAAGTCCCTCCTGGACATGTGTGTTATGGGAACAGCAAGCTGGAGAGACTGAGCAGGCTGTGGATGACCATCAACTAGATATNCTATATACAGAGAAGACTGGAGCAGCTCTGGCTGTATAGCTTGTGAAGGAAGTGTAGCATAAGAGATACTTTGAATCAGAAATTCCCATGAGAGCATGGACCAGCTAGTCCAAATACAGCAGAGCAGCACCATGGGAACATGAGAAGTGTGGGGAACCTGGCAAAGGCTCATCAATGGATGGAAGTAATCTTAGGCAACAACTATGGAACATCAGAAAAACAAAACTAACAAAACAAAAACCACACACACAAAAAAGAATAAAACAGCTGGAATCAAGCAAGAAGAGAAAAGCCAGCNAAAAGTTAAACAAAAGCACCAGTGTGACTTCCACGCCCCCTCAGAGTCTTGGACTCAAAAACACTGAATGCCNACTACAGTAATACTCAACACACCAGAGAAAATGCTCTAACAAGCATGTGNATGGTCTCAAACTGAGAAACTCCTACATAAAACTGAGTCCTAGTATAAGGAAAAGGTGGAGGGAAGCAGCAAGATAGCTCAGCAGGTTAGCAGGTTGGGATAACTGCTATCAAGCCTAATGATCAGAGTTTGATTCCAGAACCCACAAGGTAAGAGGACAGAACCGAGTCCCAGTTCTCTCTCTCTCTCTCTCTCTCTCACACACACACACACACACACACACACACACACAAATGAATAAACAAGTGTAACAACAGAAACCTCACAATCAGTGAATACATATATCTAATTCCTTTTCATTTCAGAGCCTAGCAGCCTTCACTCTAGTTGCTTATGGGTTGGCAAAATCAATACTGAAAATGGTTACATTTCCTAAAGTGATTTACAGATTTATTGCAATCTTTCATCAAAAGTCCANTGATATTCTTCACAAAATTAGAACAAAAATCCTAAAATTCATTTGGAAGCATAAAAGATCCCAAACACCCAAAGCAATCCCCAGCAGAACAAGGTTAGAAGTATCACAGAGCTAGTCTCAAATTATACTACAGAAAAATAGTAAGAGAAACCGTACAGTACTGAGCAGAGAGAGGCAGACCAACGGTAGAGAACAGAAAACCCAGGCATGGGAGGGAGCACACAGTTACCGTCATCTAATTTATACAGGTATCCGAAACATGTATTTTAAAAAAACAGCCTCTCCAATGATACTAGGAAAACTGGATAGTTACATGTAGGCAAATGAAGCTAGATCCATCTCCCTTACTCTGTACAAAATCCTACTCAAAANTGTCAGACCTTAAAGTAAAGCCTAAAAATTTGAAGCTGTGAAGGGAAACATAGGAAATTACTTCAAGTAATAGGCACAGGCAAGAACTTTCTGAAAAGGATCCAAATAGCATAGAAAATAACCCAAGAATTGACAAATGGGATTATATGACATTTAGAAACTTGGGCAAAGAAAGGTAACAACTACAGAGTGAAGAGACAGGACCTAGAATTAAGTGAAGAGACAGGACCTAGAAGTGAGTGAAGAGACAGGACCTAGAATTGAGTGAAGAGACAGGACCTAGAATTGAGTGAAGAGACAGGACACAGAATTGAGTGAAGAGACAGGACACAGAATTGAGTGAAGAGACAGGACACAGAATTGAGTGAAGAGACAGGACACAGAATTGGGGCAGGGAGGGGATCCTGCCCTCTACAGATCAGTCCTGGTATCTGGGAAATGCCCCCCATAGGCTCAGGTATTTATTTGAGTACTTGATGCCTGCCTAGCTGGTGGTGCTTTTTGAGTTGGTTTAGGTGGTACAACCTTGCCAGAGGAAGTATGTCACTGGAGGTGGGGGGAGAGTCTCCAGACACATTCTAATTCCNGTTTACTTTCTCTTGGTGCTCCTGTTCCAGCCATCATGCCTGCCTCCTGGCCATGATGGACTCTTTCCTCTGGAACCATAAGCCCAATACACCCTTTCTTTCTATAAGTTGTCTTGGCCATGGTGTTTGATCACAGAAATTGTTTCAAGAAGTAATAATATCTCTAATATATAAATGTAAGAAACATTAAATATGAGTTTTTAACTTATCAAATACTATAAAACTTGTGTTTATGACAAGGAATTAATGTTTTTTAATCTTCCCACCTTGTAAGACTTTAATGCAAATGTTTTAGCACACANACCCAAATGCAGCAAAAACGTGTTATACAAAGGCACTGCTATTTTCTGGGATTAAAGTGGCTGGCTCCTTTCCCCATCATTTTCTGTGTGCCCATTCTTTTATGACTAGCCAATCATGAAAGACTGGGAGGCTGGACCCTAGTTGNGGGGAGGGGATGTCACACATAGTCACCACCACCTGCATTAGGACGAAAGTCAAGTGCACCTTCTGCCCCCATGTACTTGTTCTGCTGTGGCAAGCAGTACACACTCTTGATCAAGAGTAAACAAAGACGCTTCCATTGGAGCAATAGTCTCTTTCTTTGTGATCCCCAAACTTACTTCTAACAAAGAACCACAAAAATTAAATACAAAAAAGCTTTTAAATCAATAAACAGGCCAAGGAACTGAACAGACAGTTCTCAAAAAGAAAATTCACAGCCAATAAATACTTCCAGAAATTCAAATTAAACTGCTTTCAGATTCCATCTCAACTCAGTTAAAATGGCTGTCATTAAAAAAAAAAATGCCAGTAATGATTTGGGGGATCAGGAACCCTCATATACTGCTGCTGGGAATGTAAAATGGCACAGCACTGTGAATTCCATCAACATGGAATTCCTCAAAAAGACTAAAAACACAGTTACCATGTGACCCAACTATACCACTCTTGCATTACATACCCAAAGGACTCTAAGCCAACAAACCACAGAAATAATTGCATGTCCATGTTCACCCCTATACCTATTCCTATCACAGGCAGGCAAAGGAACCAGGCTAGGTATCTATTAATAGANGGACAAATAAAGAAAATGTGTTAAATGTATACAAACATATATTGTGACAATGCATTATGATAAAAATATTACCTACATTCTAAGACTAGAACTTTTGCTGAGTTATTAATACACCTTGAGGTCATTTAAGCCTTAAGATTGCTATCCAAATGTGTACTCGGCCTGTTTGTTTAATCTGCTTTTAAGAGAACAATGTAACAATCAACCTTACTTGCCTTGGATCTCCCTTGTAATCAACTTTTACAACCTAAGCTAACCATAGCTGTAATCTTAAATTATGTATTCTTCCAAACTCCCGACTCAGAACAACGCATGTGTATCATTTGCTGAAAGNAGCAAATACAGAAGATGAAAGCAATCTTCAAAACGAATAGCCACCATAAATGTCCAGCACAACATCTGGATATTGGCTGATGTCATAATGCTGTTTGTTATCTGGGTAGTTGAAGCCAGTGCCTTTATCCCTTGTAAAATTCTGTTAAAGATTTCTGTAAAGTATTCCATTCCTTCCCCATGTGATGCTTCTTGTGCAGCTCAATAAATACAGAGCAAAAAAAGCTGCTTCTTTGTTAGGATGGAGACACAGGGAAGATAAGGTGGAGAATTCAAACCTGGCTTCACTGTGGGTTAAATGCATCCAAGGGAAAATGCTCTCATTTCTTTCCCTAATGTGACAANGATGCAATACTGCTGACTCATTAGGTAACTCAGAGTTACTAATGCATTTAATCCATGCAATGCATGTGGAATTTTATTCAGGCACAAAGAAATATGAAACAACATTTCCAGGAAAATGGATGGAACGGGAAATCATTAATAAGCCAAACTTAGAAAAATACCATATTTTCTCTTGGGGNGTGTGTGTGTGTGTATGTGTGTGTTTAACTGGGAAAAGGATGACCTCGAGACAGGAGGAAGAAATCCTAAGGTAAGGTGCAGGAATGAAAAATAAAAGGGCAATGGAATACACGTGACGTGACTAGAGAGGGGAGAGAGTCGCATGAAGGGGCAGGGTGATGGGAGAGTGTGGTAGGGAAGGGGGCAAGTAAGTATGAAGTATATTAACATGGTGAGTAAAAATGAAGTATATTGACATATATGCAGGCAACTATCCTAATGAAGCCATTACTTTGTATGACAACTTAAAAATCAAACAAGGAAAAATACTGTGATTTTCTTGCACAACAATATAAAATATTCAACATAAACTAATACATTAATACAGACACATACAAATAAGAAATCAGTAAGCTCTTACAAGGGAAGACTAAGAACACTATTTTCATTTAGAAGACATAATAGGAATACAAAGAAATTAACTAGCTTGTTTTAAGAAATACTCTAATAAGCCAAAGCAGTACTCAGAATTAGGTACATCCCACTATAGCATGACAGGGGAAAATGGAAATGTTATGAATGTTCCTGTACCAGTACAGCTGGGACGTCAGAGATAGTTACATTTAAACAAGCTGTTTAGTCAACCTATTAAAATTTCTCTGTGTGTGTGTGTGTGTGTGTGTGTGTGTGTGTGTGTGTGTGTGTGTGTGTGTGTGTGCGTGAGCATGTGTATACACAAAAGATCTCTTACATGTGCCCCACCGTACTAATCCAGTAAGTACGTTTTCTTATGCAGTCCTTACAAGAAAGCTGAGCTCTGCATATTCCTGGAGTTCCTAAAGAAGAAATGGGTTCAGAACAGCTAACAGGTATGATGTGAATAAGGAGGTTACTATCCTTTTTGTAAACCAAATCCAAGCGCACTATTTCTAATAGTTGAGAAAGGGAAAATGGCAAGTTGTGCTGACTCAGTAGCACTGCTATCCTACTTTTGAGTACAGCACAAGATAAAGAACAAAACTAACTTTTTTCTTTAATCTTGAGGAGCTGGGATTATAGGTCAGCTAGTAGAGCACTTACCTAGCATTCTATCCCTAGCACCACAAAAAAATACTATCATTAATACAGATGTACAACACAACTTCCATGCCTAATGTACAGGAAATACCTCAAAAGATTGTAAGAGCCAGAGGACCTGGATGCTTGCTTCAAGATAGTGTCTTCTATACAGGACAGAGAAACTACATCCATGAAATCTCAACAACCTGGTTGCCTAAATAAAACCAGTACAATGACACCACCAGTTGACATGCCAGTGTGAACAGGAAAACCTCACAAGGCCCTATGCCTACATGAAGAGCTACAGGCAATTAATTACCACTGAAAGTGAATCAGTCTCCTCCAGGGAGGAGCCCCCCGATAGGTTATCCTAATCCCAGTAGTCAACTCTAAACACACATACACACACACACACACAACACTAAATTGGACTCAGCAGGTTGTATTTATATATACATCCATATACAAAAATACACACATACATATATATAATTAAAGAAGAAGAGGTCATGAATTTGAGAGGAAGTGGGGTGGAGGGGACATGGAAGAGTTGGAGGGGGAGAGGCAAGGAAAGAAATGATATAAATACAGTACTGTTATGTAAAATTGTCAAAAATTAATAATAAAAAAAAAGAGTATCGGCCGGGCGGTGGTGGCGCACGCCTTTAATCCCAGTACTTGGGAGGCAGAGGCAGGCGGATCTCTGTGAGTTCGAGGCCAGCCTGGGCTACCGAGTGAGTTCCAGGAAAGGCGCCAAAGCTACACAGAGAAATCCTGTCTCAA
>LZPO01027449.1:303930-319420 GCA_001675575.1 Neotoma lepida | reverse complement strand
CGTTGGTGAGTGGTGGCTTGCTCCTAATTCCTCTGATCTCTGTCAGATTTTCACCCTTATTTCTTGTTCCGCGTGTTTACTAATAAGACTGGTTAGAAGTTCTTCTTACAAGTCAATATCCTTGTAATTTAGATTTTAGTACAGTTGGGACATATGCACATAATAGAATGAACTCTGTAGTGTCAGAGGAAGCACTGTGGAAGAAAAAGCTCCCCAGCCAGCAAATAAAGCAGAGAGTAGAAGATTTGGCAAAGCAAAATCTATAAACATAAATGGTATGGATACAAAGTGGCAAAGAACTATCACTTAGGCCTAAGGAATCTCCCATGCAAGGAAAGGAGGACAGAGAGCAGGTGAAGCTAAAGAGATATGGGTCCCATCTGTGTTACAGAAATTTCCAAGTGCTTCCATGAGTCTTAAACTAAGGTCACTGGATAGATGTTACAATAAGCAGGAAAGAAATCAGGATATGAATCTGCATAGGTTTTTTTGGAAACAGTGGCCTCTCTTTATGGGGAGGTAGGGAAGGAACATATCCCAAGAGCCTTGGTAGGTGAATAAAACTATAGTCCAGTAATGTAGAACCATACACATCTTTTCTATCTTTTTTTGTTCGTTTTGTTTTGTTTTGTTTTTCGAGACAGGGTTTCTCTGTGTAGCTTTGGAGCCTTTCCTGGAACTTAATTTATAGACCAGGCTGACCTTGAACTCAGAGATCTACCTGCTTCTGGCTCCCAAGTGCTGGGATTAAAGATGTNCACCACCACCACCCAGCTCACACCTTTTCTATGTTAATTAAGCATGTATTATGACTATAACTTTTGTAGTTTGCAATAAAAGTATCACATTTCATTTTCTTTTCTTTTTTTTAAAAAATTCATTATGTATACAGAAGAGGGCACCAGATCTCATTACAGATGGTTTTAAGCCACCATGTGGTTGCTGGGAATTGAACTTGGGACCTCGGGAAGAACAGTCAGTGCTCTTAACCCCTGAGCCACCTCTCCAGCCCCCTCATTTTCTTTTCTTATAATTTCATAGAAAAAAGATTTTTTCTTCCCATAAATATCTTTACAATCCTAGCATATAATTTTATGTTCTTTCCTTATTAGTGTAGAACAGTCNACCTTCTCACCTANAGGAAACACTATAGCCTCTCCTTGGCATATCCAAAATGTACATGTCACTATGTTTTATTTGTATGTGTAGTGGTGTGTTTTCTCCAAGCACATCTGTGTACCATGTNTCTGCCTGGTACCCACTGAGGTTAGAAGAGGGTACTGGATACACTGGAAGTGGAGTTACAGGTGGTTGTGAACCATGTAGGTGCTCAGAAACAAACCTAGGTCCTCTGAAAGAGCAACCACTGATATTAACCACTGACATCTCTCCAGGATCAGCACTGTTACTTTTGTACTTTGTGATTAGTTAAGTAACTAAGTTACTAGACAACAACCGTCAATTCTTTGACAGTCAATGTAATAACACAAAGCTCTACTAAGTATCTAATGGATAATGTGGAAGCGCTGGGCAATACTTCACTCAAGAGTCACAGATCATCTAACGAAAACCCAATACCAGGAATATGAAGCATTCTTTTGAGTTGTTGGTCAGGGTTGTCTAAGAGACTCCCAAACATGACAGGCTATTTTCTATTGTCCTTGGTTGCTCCCCAAAGGTGGAAGGAAGGTAAGTCTCTGTTGCTGAAGACAACCATGNACTTCTAACACAGGCCCAGGAGACCCGAGCTAGATCTGACACGAAAGCCTCCTCCCTGAGAACTTTCATAGTACCAGAAGGCACGATGCAAGCTTCCAAGAGAAAAGCAACCTAAAGTCCTACCAATTATGATGCTATAAACCACAACAATGATCAGCATGAAAAGATAACCCTAAGGATACAGTAGTGGCATACATACCTTGGCACTAACCAACAGCTCTCTAATTGGATTTAAGACCTGCTCAACAAGAAGGAAAGCATTCCTGGTACTGGAAATCTAGCCATCTACCCGGGACTAGTGACGTCATGAATCTTGGTGGATCTTAGAGAACCTACAATNACCACTTTACTAAATCAACATAAACCCCAACAACATTCTAAATATTTGTCCTTATACACACAAATTTGTGGAATCCTCACCCCTCATCAAGGAAACTTCTCTTTGCAACAGATGAAGACTAGGACAGAAAATCACAACCAATCAAAATGCAGAGTTGTGGAGCCNAGCCCCAACTGATAAATCTACCACAAAACTCCTACACTTAAGGCTCAGGGATCATTGTGGGAAAGGGGGCAGAAAGACTGAGACAAAGGAACGGGGAGTTTGCTGTGAGATTGTGTCTCCTAGAACTATGAGAAGCTACACCCATCAAGTCTCACCAACATGACTGCTTAAACATGAGCTGAACAAGGATGACACCAATAAACATGCTAACATGAAGAGGAATCTTAACATGAGGCCTCAACCTTATACAAAAAACTACAAACTACAGGCAACTGAGGAACGCTGAGAGCAGGAGAAATGGTTCCCCAGGGAAGAGCACACCAATTGGTTATCTAATACCAAATGGTCAGCCCTGAAAACATATACATACAAGTAACATTATATAGCTGAGTAGTTATTATATATTTTTATGTATGTATGTGTATATATACACATATACACAAACACATACAACAATTAAAGAAAAAAGAATCCAATATATGTATATACATATATACACATATAACAATTAAAGAAAAAAAGAATCCATGAATTTGAAAGAGAGCAACATGGGTGGGTATATACGAGGGTTTCGAAGGAAAAAAAAGGAGAAATGATGTAATTATAATCTCAANAAAATAAAGAATAGCTTTGAAAGGATTCCTGCATAAGAGAAACACAGGTGCACTTTTGTTTTAAAAGGTTTAGTCTGGAAGTAGATCAAAACACAGGAGGTAGAAACAATCCTTGATCAGCCCTAAATATATATACAAATGGGCAATACTAATTGGACTCCACAGGTTGTGTGTGTGTGTGTGTGTGTGTGTGTGTGTGTGTATACAATAATTATAAAGATCATTAATTTGAGAGGAGGTTGTTGGGGGATGACACTATAGATTTAGAATGGGAAATGGAGGGGTAAACATGATATACAGTANATTCATATATGACGTCCTCAACCAATTGTATTTTTAAAAAGAGAAAAAAACAGCATATATGATCTGTAGAAGAGCTTAACTAAAATAATGATCAATAGGAAGAAAGCCACATACAAGAAACNGGGAATCAACAGGACTGAGTCATGGGAAACTCTAGTATTTAAATACTGAAGAATTTAGAAACAACTCCAAGAGTCAGAGACAACTAAAGAGAAGAAAGGAATGTAGCCAAGTGTGAGAGTGCCACTCCTACTCATTTACATACCCTGTTTTCCTGCAGCAGTGACAGTTACCTGGCTTATGACAGAGTGTATGGCTCACAAACCTGAAAATAGTTACAATTTGACCCTTTAACAGAAAGAACTGTCAAATCTTGATCTTGATCTGAAAGAAAGAGGGTAAGGGAACTAGCAAAGTGTTGTACTGGTTAGTTTTTGTCAACATAAACTAGATAGAGTCACCAAGGAAGGGGGAACCTCAACTGAAGAACTGCCTCCTTCAGACTGGCCTGTGGGCATGCACATCTGGGAGTCACTTTCTTAATTAATGATTGATAAAGGAGGGTCCAGCCCCACTGTGGGTGGTGCCACTCATGAGCAGGTAGTCCTGAGTTGTATAAGCAAGCCTGCTGAGCAAGACATGGGAACTAAGACAGTAAGCATACTTGATGGTCTCCACTTCAGTTCCTGCCTCCAGGTTCTTGTCTTGACCTGCCTTTGCTTCCCTTGGTGAAGGACTGGAAAGTTAAAATGACATCAGTACTTCCCTCCTCAAGTTGCTTTAGGTCAATGTTCTATCACAGCATCAGAGACACTAACTAGAACAAATTCAATACAATTTTAGGTCACACAGGGGTTCCTGGTGTTTAGGAGTTGCTAAAGTTTGAATCTGCAATATCCCCCAAAGGCCTAAGTATTAGACACTCGTCCCTTCAGTAGGACGATAACCAAAGGAGGGAACATGAGGTGGAGCTTACTGCAGGGCTAAGATCCCTTCACGTGTGCCCTCAAAGAAGCCTGTGGGACGCTGGTCTGTTTCTCTTTTGCTTCCTGGCTCTCATAAGATGGCTCTCTCTTTGGTTCACTATTCAGTCCCTAAAAACATGTGTGTCTCTGTGACATGCCCAAAGTACTGAGGTAAATTGGTCCTGGACTAAAACCTCCAAAACTGTGAGTCAAAGTAGACTTTTCCTTGTCACAGGTAATTCCGTGTACAGAAAGTTGATGGATTGCTTACTTTTCTCCTTGCTGTNATAAAATACCTAGCAAAGGCAGCTTAAGGGTGGGTTTATTTAGGCTCACAGTCTCAGTGTCAGTCATGACAGGGAAGTCCCGGTGCTAGGATGTCTAAGGCAGCTGGTCACAGTGTTATGTGCAGTTAGGAAGCACAAAGAGATGAATGCTGGCACTTAGTTTGCTTTCTCCTTTACATTGAGGATGGGCCCCTCGTCCACNGGATGGTGCCCTAAACATTCAGGATGTGTTCTTCGTTCAGTTCAATCTTTCTTCAAACACCTTCATAAACATGTGATGATTATAAATCCCATTGTGTGATAATAAAAATTAGTTATCATAGGTGACCAAAAAATAATTGAAGGTCAAAAAGTTTCAGTGAGACTGTTGGTGTGACTTTCCTCCATCTGGCACAACAGTGGATCTCAAAGACAGTTTGGTGTTCTTCAGTGTGGAATTCTGCCAGGAAAGAATTATGAAGCAGGAGAAGGGGCTCAGATGTGCAAGGAAATGATTATAAATGGCTACAATAATGGGCTCAAAGTGGGACTAAAAAGCAAGGAAGAGGTACAGTCAGAGTGAAGTAACTGAAACAGATTATTAGTTTTGGGCAATGACAAAGTCAAGGCATTATCCATTAGCAAGAGTGGCTAAAGTAGCACAAAAACTAAAAGAATACTGAAGGAAAGGAGGTCAACTACTGTAAAGGCAAAGTCTGAAAGGATTGTCTAAACAGATACTGAAAGCACCCAGAATTTCAACAGAACTAATGCTGGGAGATTATAGGGAGCTAACTCACGAAGTACTGAGGAAGGCAGGGCTGCAGGAACGACTACGAACAAGAGGGCTTAGTATACAGTACAACAGCTTGAATGAGTGAAAAGTATAAAGGAGAAAAATATAGCAAGGAGTACAGTGGTTAGATGTGTATAAGAGACAGGTACAACAGCTTGAATGAGTGAAAAGTATAAAGGAGAAAAATATAGCAAGGAGTACAGTGGTTAACTCCTCATGCTCATGTTCTGGAGCCTAATAAAGGCAGTAAGCTTTGAAACACAGCTCCCCTACATGTCCTCTGGGAAATTTTCAAACGACAACAACAAAAGTTCAGTCAGCAGAGGTGGTAGAAATGGGACTGGAGTTGACACAGAGTAAGTAGGAGCCCAGGTACACAAGGACCCACACAATGCAGCATAGGTGGGAAATGGGCAGGACCTGACCCAGAGTAGGAAACCCAGGTATGTAGGATCGGCAAAAATACAGTGGCAGAGGTTTCAAAAGAAAGAAGGCTGTAGCTGCCTCAGGGAAGGGCATCCAGGTATGTGAGGGCACACAATGCATATAAGAAGTAGGAAGCAGGCAGGATGTGCCCAGAGTAGGGTACCCCAGCATGCAGGGACTCAAAACATGCAGAGAAGGTGGTAGAAGTGGGAAGCAAGTTAGAGTTGACCTAGAGTAGGGCACTCTGACATGGAGAGCCATAGCATGCGGCAACAGAAGCAGAGCACAGCCAAGGGTATGTTGATACTGGATAGTGACTGTTATTGCTGACTCTCAGGGGAAAACCAGGGACAGTGCCTGTAGCTCTGAATGCCAATCCCACAGCAAAAGAAAAAAGTGAGGGAGGGGGTAATCTGAACTATAAAAGTGGAAGTCAAGAAAAGAAAAAGGAAGGAAAGAAGGAAGGAAGGAAAGCAGGAAGGAAGGAAATGTTCAAAAACTCAGACATAAATAAAATGAAATAAAACAATAAGATGAGGAGGTGAATTCAAGATATGAAAACAGACTCAATAAAGAGAAAACCGACGAAGTAAAGCCAAATTGAAATGATGCTGAAAAGAAAAAGCAATAAGCCANATGAAAAGCCCAGTGGCAAACTTCATCAGCAGTGTGGATAATGTGGAAAACAGTATCAGAGCTTGAAGACGGTGGAAAGGAATTGGATCATTCAGTAAAAGTCAACAGGGGGGAAAGGAACACAAGAATGCTTTGGGCCACCATGAAAAGACCAAATCTGTGGATTATGGAGATAGAAGAATTCCCTGCCATAGGCAAATAAAGTATTTACAAAAAATTTCCCACTCTAGAGAAAGTGGTACTCATGCAGATACAAGAGGCCTAACAGAACNCCAAATGGAAAAGACCAGAAGAGAAACTCTCCATGTCATATTATAGTTAAAACTGTAAAACAAAATAAGAATATTTTTCTTAGTTAACTTCAGCTGTTGACTAGTGTCATCTGAAGGAGTCCCATGTCTGTGATTGATGATTAATTATTGTCTTGAGAGGCCCCTGAGAGAGACATTCATGGATCACCCTAGGAAGGGGAAAGAGATAAGATCTCCTGGGTAAACTGGGAGGAGGGGGGATGAGAACATGAGGGATGGAGATGGCTGAGTTGGGGGAAGGGACAGAGAGGGAAAGCAAGGAAAGAGATATCTTGATAGAGGGAGCCATTATGGCACCAGAAAACTGGTGCCAGGGAAATTCCCAGGAATCCACAAGAATGACCCAGCTAAGACTCCTAGCAATAGTGGAGAGGGTGCCCGAACTGGCCTTCTCTTGTAATCAGATTGATGACTACCCTAATTGTCATAACAGAACCTTCATCCAGTAACTGATGGAAGCAGATGCAGAGATTCACAGCCAAGTACTGGGCTCTCCCTCACATTTCTTCTGGTCAGCATGTTTAATTACAGCAACCAAGTAAACCAAGCATAACAGAGGATGATTTGATATAAAATTTTAAGTCAAAAAGGGCTTAGATTTACATTTTGAGTTCTGAAAGACAAAAAACTGTCAATTCAGACTTTTATCCTAATTGGAGAAAAAAATTAAAAATTTATAGGATTAAAACAAACTAATGGAATTTATGACCAATAAGGCAAATAAAAGGAGAATAATGGAAGGAATATTGCAAAGAACATACCCTAAAGNTCACAGGGGAAAATAAAATACCAGACCAACATATCAAAAGAGATTTAGAAAAATTGTACAAAAATAAACAAATGATAGGAACCAATACACACCTTTCAATAATAACTATAAAATATTATTAGTGGGTCTCATTCCCCAACAAAAGACACAGACTAGCAAACTGTATTTTAGAAAACAAGTTCCATCTTTTTGTTTTCTCTTGCTGGATTTCTTACACATCTGAGAACCTCCCGCCAGGGATGGCACTGCCAATAGTGGGTTGGGTCTTCTCACACCATCTAACAATCATGACAATCCCCACAGACATGGCCACAGACCAATCTGATCTGGACAATCTATCCATTGAGACTGCACAGATGACTCTGAACTACATCAAGTTGACAGCTTAAACTAAGCCACCTGTGAGGAATGTTTCTCATCTATATATACATACAGTACTACCTTAGTAACAATCTCCCTCAATAAGACATCTATTGAATTTTCAAAAGTATTCAAGTAATTCTTGCTAAGTAATATACATGCAGTCAAACAAAAATATCACTGTGCATAATGTTCATTTGTCTATGAAAAAACAAGAATAGGGAACTCACAAAATATTTAAGTATCGAATAGATTCTACACTTATTTCACAATATATTACCCCTTTCTATAACTAACTAGAAAAAGGATTTCTCATAGTCTCCATAAATATGGCCAACACAGAGGGCAAAATAAACTGGGAATCTTAGTTCTTGTATTNTTTCTTTTGTTTTGTTCTTCAAGCCAGGGTTTCTGTGTAACAGTCCTGGCTGTCCTGGAACTCGATTAGCCTGCCTCTGGCTGCCAAGTGCTGGGACTAAAGGAGTGCACCACCACCGCCCAGCTTGTTTTGTTTCCTGAGATAATGTCTCTCCCCCTAATCTAGGCCAGTCTTGAAGTCACTCTGTAGCCTAGGCTGCCCTTGAATTATGATCCTCGTGCCTCATCCTCCACACACACAGTCCCGCCCCCATCCCACCGTATGCATCACCGTAAATTTAGTCTGGTTTCTTTATTATCATTAGCATATATCATTTGTATAAAATAATGGTTTTCAATATGACATTTTCAGACATGTACACAATATTCTTTGATGCTATTCACTAGCCCCTTTTCAGCCTCCCTTGACCCTCTATTGCATCCTACAGGTCCCTCTGCCCCCCAAAATAGAAAAATATGGAATAGTCTCCAAATCTGCAATCCAGTTTCAGTATATGTTCTGCTGAAGCAAAAACCTGACCTGATAATTAAGAGAAAGTACAGAAGTCAGAGGAGATGCCTTCAGCTCTCTACCTTACCTTTGGTGAGCCCCTCAGCCTTATGACCCTGGAGGAACTGGGGAACCCATCATACTTAAGACTTCCCAGATTCATTGAACTAAATTAAAAACCAATGTAAAGAATAGCTGATAAAAAAGCCGGGCGGTGGTGGCACACGCCTTTAATCCCAGCACTCGGGAGGCAGAGACAGGTGGATCTCTGTGAGTTTGAGGCCAGCCTGGGCTACCAAGTGAGTTCCAGGAAAGGAGCAAAGCTACACAGAGAAACCCTGTCTCAAAAAATCAAAAAAAGAAAAAAAGAAAAAAAAAAGAATAGCTGATAAAACTATGACTGCTGCTCCTCAGGAGAACATGTATCCTCACGGCAGAATTTCACCTACAAATGCTATTGCTATTAACTGCAAATAATAATCCCAAGGTTTTCAGCTTTCTATAAAAGAAAATGAGCCATAATATAAACCTCTTCCTACACGAAGACTAAACAGATTTAAAATATGGTAAAGCTCCATTTCCATGTAGATATCAAATAATTCACCCACAGTAGACATCATGGCAAATATGGTAATAGATGAGAATGCAGTGTGTCCAGTGTATAATGTTTCCAGAAAAAAAGACCTTGTGTTAGTGAGCAGACATCTAACAAGACTTCAAGGTTTCATCATGCTGAAGAATTAGACGGCACTGGTAAATCACTAAAGGGTGATGCTTTTCATGAGAGGGTGGTTTACTGGATGGCCATTCAGGTTTCTATAGCTAAAGAATATGATTTTTCATGTAAACGGTCATGGTTCAACTTCACATGGAAACTATAGCATTTATCTATTTTGTATTATTTTTATTTTAGGCTATTGANGTAAGTTCTACAACTAAAATGAAGCATAGANAATAAGAGCCACTAGTTTCTGGTAAGTAGAAGTTATTTGGGAAATGTTTATTGGAGTAATATTGCTTGTGGTTAAGAATTCTGCAGCTGGGTGGTGGCGGCGCACGCCTTTAATCCCAGCACTAGGGAGGCAGAGGCAGGCGGATCTCGTGAGTTCGAGGCCAGCCTGGGCTAAGTGAGTTCCAGGAAAGGTGCCAAAGCTACACAGAGAAACCCTGTCTCGAAGGAAAAAAAAAAAAGAATTCTGCAAAAATACTACCAATGACAAAATATTTAATAGTTAATTAAGATGATTATTTTCATTAATACTGGATAAGGGCAAAATTGGAGTTTTCTTAAAGTAGCAACAACAAAAAAATATCTACTGGATGCAGCTGTTTGAGAAGTAGAAATAGAGAGACCATTCTACCCCCATGCAGCTTCTGGAAGACTCCATGAACAGTCCTAAAACGATGGGAACAAAGGCAAGATTACAAGAGATTGGTATTATGAAACTAATAGTATGACCATCCGGGAAACTATGACTTACTATCCAATAGCAAGTTAAGATAAGTTATGCAAGTTATTTGAAACGCACAAAATATAGGATCGGTCATGTGTTCTTTTAATTACAAGGAGAGGGGAAAGCAAAACAGAACCGCCAAACAAATAACGGTAAAACCACAAGTTTTGGAAAAGCTTGGGAAGCCGACTTCCCGGTTAGCAGCCATGTACGTGTACACAACTGCACAAAACCAGGCGGATTGCAAGGCCTGCTCCAAAAAACCGTTACAAAGTGATAAACAGCAGTCACCAGCCTGGATTTAATTTATACCCCCGCTTCGGACAGGACAAGGACCAGGACCAGGACGCCTGACAAATCCCCCAACATCCAGTCGCTCGGCAGAGCTGCTCAGCCCTCGCCCTGGGGCAGCAAGGAGCCCATTCTCCACGCCACGCGGGAGTCCCGAAGCCGCACGGTCACAATCCCGCTGGCCCAGAGGCGACCGGGCGGGCGGNGCGCGGGGGACTCAGAGAGTTCCGCCGGGACCGGGGAACACACAAGGGCGCGGGGCTCACCAGCTGCCGCACCTCGTCCACGGAGGCCATAGCCCCGGTGAGATGTCGCAGAACGGTGGTCTCAGGCCGGACCCAAACGCACGTCCCGGACGGCTTCGGAGAGAGACCCGCAGGGCGTAACCGGCGGGGCGCGGGGCAGTGCCGGGCGAGCCGCAGCCGTTAATGGGCGGGGCGGCCTCTGCGGAGAGGCTGGGGCGGGGCCAAAGCCGGTGGCTGCGGGAACGTGCCAGGGACGGCCGGGAGTTTCCCGCGCTCCGGGCGAGCCTCTCCCGGTTGTGCTCCCCCGGGCGTTTTAGACGAAAAGCGGGAAAGGGGGAGGTGACCAGAAACACGGGACGGGAAGAAAACGTTAGGGACCTCAACGCCCCGCCACCGGCGGAAACCGAGATTGTTGGCCCGCGCGGAGCCCGGAAATGGGCGTGGCCTCGGGCCGCAGACTGGCGCAGAGATTGAGACCCAAACGGAAGTGGGCGTGGTGGGGCGTGTCTACAGGGACACTGCCCCAGTAAGGCGGTGTCTGCGCTCGCGGGAGTCACACTCGATGAAGCTGGCACCGCGTGCATCCATCCAGTCGCTCTCCAGGTTCTCCAGACGCGCGGCTATGGTGTCGGGCTGAGCCGTCCCGGGGCAGAGGAGCTGAGTTGCGGAATGGAGGGGCCACTAGAGCCGAGCTCCGAGGCGATCCTGCGCTTTCTCGCCGAGCGCGGGGGCCGGGCCCGACACTCCGAATTGGTGCAACACTTCAGGGACGCCCTGGGCGGCCAGGGCGAGCAGCGCACCCGCGCCCGCGAACACTTCAAGGACCTGGTCAACGCGGTGGCCACCGTGCGCACCGACCCCGCGGATGGTACCAAGTATGTGCATCTCAAGAAGAGGTTCTGTACAAAGGGGTCCCCTCCGCTTGAGGCCTCACTCCCCCGGGACCCACCGCGTATCGAGGTGACAGAGGAGCCTCCAGTCCCGGACCTTCCAACCGAGCCATGCGAGGGCAGCCAGCTCCAGGAGGGAGCAGATCCACAGTTGTCTCTCGGGCTGGGTGGCGAAGTGAGCGACCAGGAGCCTCAGACCCCAGCTCAAAGTGAGGCCCAGGGTAAGAACTCGCCACAGGAGGTCCAGGCCGTGCCCTGGGCGTCAGTCCCCGGCCCCAGCGAGAACCTGAAACTCCCTCCACACGGCGGTGAGGAGGCTGAAGGGGGCAGTTCCCCTAGTGGGCCAAATACGCCGAGGTCGGCCCGTCAGAACTTTCGGGACCTGGTGATGGGCAGCTCCCCGCAACTAAAGAGGAGCGTGTGTCCTGGGGACGGGAGCTCTGGGAGCTTCTCCGGAGGGAGTCGCGGCCGAGGAGGGGGCGACTCCGACAGCGCATCGTTGGCTTCGTCATCTGCAGAAGAGGAGAGCAGCGGCGGGGGCTCGGTTACACTGGATCCTCTAGAGCACGCCTGGATGCTCTCAGCTTCGGAGGGCAAGTGGGACAGCCTCGAAGGGCTGCTCGCTTGTGAGCCTGGCCTGCTATCGAAGCGAGACTTCATCACCGGCTTCACCTGTCTCCACTGGGCCGCCAAGCACGGCAGGCAGGAGCTCCTGGCCATGTTGGTCAACTTTGCCAGCAANCATCAGCTGCCAGTGAACATCAATGCCAGGTCGAGCGGAGGCTACACTGCCCTACATTTGGCGGCCATGCATGGGCACGTAGAGGTGGTGAAGTTACTAGTGGGGGCCTACGACGCGGATGTGGACATCAGGGACTACAGCGGGAGAAAGGCCTCTCAGTACCTGAGTGAGAGCATCGCAGAGGAGATAAAGAACCTGGTGGGAGCCATGGACGAAGATGATGGGGACAGTGCCACCGGCCGCGGGAGTGGGCGCTGGAGACTTTCAAAGGTGCTCCCGTCACACCTCATCACTTACAAACTCTCGCAGGGCGGCGCGGAAGATGGAACTGACCATCACCATCACCACCACCACCACGTCGCCGAAGGAAGCAAAGCCAAAGATTCAGGTCGCAAAGCCTTGGGCAGCTCCAGTGGACGGATAAAGCCACGACTCAACAAAATCCGATTCCGAACCCAGATCATTCACACCACTCCCTCNTTCAAGGATACTGAACAGCCCCTGGAGGAAGGGGAAGAGGAGGAAGAGGAAAGGTCTCTTAAAGTCTACTCATCTTCCTTCAAACTGAGACCGAAGTCCAATGTATTTGGGTAAAAAAAATAATCCGTGCTAGAAATGCTAAGGTTTAGTTGTCTTCAAGGTAGCATAATACTGGCTGTGGATAAGAAAGTGGAACCAGAAAAGACAGGATAAAATTACGAATTTTAACTTGTAGGCTTGGGGTGGATCCGTAGTAATCCTTTCAGGATAGCATTCTGGGGCAAGAGAATGTCTTAAATGATTCATTGATTTTGTGCCTCTCCCTCCACCCCACCCTTGTAGCTTGGAACGTGTGAGAACTGGAATTGATTGATGACTAAGAGCCCCCCCCCCCTTGCTTTAACCATTCCTAGATACTGTGCACAGTAAGGACTCTCACACTTTCAAGTCCGTTTTTCTAAGTCACTTTTAGGACATCAGAAGATGCAAACTGTATGCTAATGCAAACTGAACCTGGTAATGTTTGTGAGTGAACAAAGCTTCAGGCTGCCCTGATTTTTTTACTGTTCGAATTTGTTCCTTAAGGCGCTAGAAGGTGCAGGTCAGAGTTGAAATGTGAAACTACAGATGAGAACTATGTGACTCGAGATGGGAGTCCTGTTGGTATCTTACTTATATTGTAAGTAGCAGTTCCCATTTTTTTTTTAAGTAATTTCAGTTTTAATCACTGAACTAAAGAAATAAGCAGAATTTGCTTTTGAGTTACTGTAATCTGGTTTGTGCCTATATAACACTATTCAGTATGCGGTACATTATTAATCACAAATTTTTATTTAAATAGAAGAACACTTAGCAGCCTATGGTACTTTTTTTAATGTGTGTCTTGATGATCACTAACTTGTTTTGCTACTCTGAAATGCTCACCTTTCTGGGGTTTGTACTCTGGGGATTCTTTTTGATGAAACTTACAGTACTTAGACTGATTTATATACTACTTAACAAATCTTTTTTTGTTTAGAAAATAGCAGAAATCAGTGTAAGTATTAACAAGCCTATGCTTCTGTGAAGTAGTTATTAAATCAACTTAATATGATTCTCATATAANAGACATTTAATTTTATTAATACATTCATAGTCTCTATGCTTCATAGCAACATTTTACAAATGTTCAAAATCTTTCACTTTTCTTACATTTCTTTGTATCTACTCAAAGAGCCATGGTGTAGCTACTGAAAAGCTACATAGTTTGCCCATTTAAAAATGGGCAAATTTACTATACTTTATAAAAGGAAAAAGAAATGGAACCATTTTTGTATTTCAATGCTGCTAGCTATTGCATTTCCTTATATATAAATGGAAAAATACTGTTCCTTAAAATTAAAGACTTTTATAACTGTGATCCTTAATTACATTCCATTCATTTGTGTTAGAGTAAATGGCTTTATAATTACTTTAAAATTTAACTCACAAACGTATTAAATCTTGTTACAGGATTAGAAATTTCTGTAGGAGACTGATTTGACCAAATCCTTCTCTCTTGGTCTTTCTGGTCTGATTGCTGAAACCTAAATAGTTAAAGCCTACAAGATAGAGGAGTGAGTGAGCAGCCAAGCCCACAGAGTGAAGGAGACTACATGGTTGTACAGAGCTGCAACATTTTGTTGTTAACTTTCCCAAGTCATAGAAATTTCTAACAGATTTGTCACATTTCTCTCAAGATAGCAGTTAACATTGTTTAAATATGGGTTGAAGATACTCATATGAANTACTTTAGTTGTGGCTATGGAGATGGCTCAGTGGATATGAGCACTTGTTCTGCAAGCATGAGGACCTGTNTTTGAATCCCCAGCACCCATGTAAAAGGCTAAGCATAGTTGAGGATGCCTGTAACCCAGCATTGGGAGGTAAGACAGGCAGATCNCGAGAGCCCAGGAGCAGGCCAGCCTACCTGAGCCTACCTGAAACAGTAACTTCTGGTTCAGGGAGAGACTGTTTCAAGGCTATAAGGAAGGCATAGAGGAAATCACCTGACATTCTACTCAGGCCTCAGAATAAGCACACACGGGCGCTCCCAAACATCCTCGTGCCTACACTACACACACAGAGTCACACACACACACACACACACAGTCATACACACACACACACAAGTTGTTATCCATTATCTTTGTTTTAGGATTTAAGAAGTAGATCATGTACATTGATAAGCACTTTTTCTGTATAGCCAGTGTAAAAAGCAATCATGTGTTCCATGTATAGATGTTAACTATATCTAGTGCAGAATAAGCTTACAATTCCCATCCAGGGCTTTTAAATTCCATTTAAGATGAGGCAACTGTACAAGCAGATGTTTAGAACCACATAAAGGTTCTAGTGAACAGTCATTGTTAATCCCTTCACATGTATGCTAGTAATTAATTGAATAAAATCTATAATTTTCTAGATTTTTAGATACCAAGTAAATACATCGTTTAACTTTCTCTTCACACTGAAGGTTTCAAACTCCCAGGCTCAGCAGATAAAAGTGATTGTCTTACAAGCCTGAAGAACTGAGTTTGACCCTAGAACCCACAGTGGAAGGAGAGAACTAACTCCTGAAAGTTGTCCTCTGATCTCTTCATGTGTGCCGTGGCATGTGCATTCCCCTACTCACATGCATGGTATATACACAAACACAAAACTAAGAAATTCAAATTTTAAAAACAGAAAGAAGAGGGAGCTCCTAGCATTCCTTGTCATAATGTACTTTGTACAGTAAGTGTACCATTTCAAGCTACTTAACTCCATTCCTCTTACTTCTCAATTTCCAAATCAAGAGTAGAAAAAATAATTTCTATAATTTGACAGTCA
>LZPO01027449.1:279265-295157 GCA_001675575.1 Neotoma lepida | reverse complement strand
ATAGGCCCTGTCTCTGTCCTTTTTGTCCCAAGCAAGGCCACAAGTGAAGTTGGTACACTTCCAAACCCTTCTATTTTTTATTTAACAAACCGTCTCTTCTCCTGTAACTATCGTTGTGTCTCTGTACAATTCACTGTAAAAGGCAACAAGAACTTAGAAATTCCAGCATCTACCGTCCAGACACGAATCCATGCTCTAATCCTTGGACTTACCATCCCTTTGGCTCTCCTTTGAGTCTTAGTGATGTTTTGTTTTTGTGGTGTTGAGAATATAACCCATGTCCTTACGTGCACTAGGCAAGTTCTCTACCACACTCCCATCCCCGGGGTCTTGCAAGCATTACAACCATTCCTGAATGTGCTGGGAAGAAAGTGTTGGGTCTGTTTCTCGAGCAGAGTTCTCGAAGTGGAAATGCATAGTTCTGGGAGCTAGCATGCAGGAGACAGCTGGTCTAAGAAACATCAAGTATGGGGGGGGTGGGTTGAGGCAGGGAGCTGGCGGGGCGGGAAGAGGGAGGAGAGGGGGATCTGAGGCTGGTATGTAAAAGGAGTGGAAGATCTTTTTAATGTAAAAATAAATTAATTAATTAACTAATTAAAAAAAAGAAACATCAAGTATGATTCTTTTCCATCAAATACTGCAAAATGTGTATTTACAACAAGGAATTCAAATCATTTTTGTCTTCCCCACCTTGTAAAACTTTTACTCAAATGTTTTAACCCCTCCCCACACACCCAGTAAAGACTTTGTTTACACAAAGACCCTTCTGCTGCATTCCAGAAATTTGATGGTCTAGAGCAGTGACCTCTTCCCCCTCCCTTCTTCATTTCCTGTGACTTCTTTTAAGACTAACTAATCAAAAAAGACTATGAGATCGGACCTCAGCCAATTGGGGGGAAAGGCATAGTCCCCACCTGCATTTAAACCAAGTCCACTTCCTGCCCCTGCTTTGGTGAGCAGTGCAACCTCTGCTTAGGAATGCAGCAGCCATTCCCTTTCGATAGAGAAACAAGTCTCAGGCAGAAAGGATGCATTGTAGGCATTGCTCACTCNTTGGGTATCAGCTACATGGAGCTACGACTCTGTGCCAATTCAGTAAAGCTGCCAAGTCTCTTGTCCTCATTCACTAAATTGATGAAGGTTGGCAATGTTTATTATACCACTGCTTCAAGCCTCTGCTTCCAGTCTGTCAGTCAACTCATTACAGTGTAGCATTAACCTCAGACTCCGTTGGGAACCCAGTTCCCAAGAGGGTGATCAAGTGAGAGAAAATGGCACCTGTGGTGGCTATTCTTGTTTGTCAACTTGACTACACCTGAAATTAACTAAAACCCAAGTGGCTGGGTACATCTGTGTGGGATTTTTTAATTAATTAAATCGTTTGATGTGGGGAGACCCACCTTTAATCCAGATCCTTGGAGACAGGGAAATGCACCTTAAATCCAGCTCTTTTGAGGTGAAGATCCACCTTTAATCTGAGCCACATCACCTGCTGGCAGACTATATAAAGGACATAGAAGAAGGAAGCTTGCTCTCTTTGTCTGCTTGCTCTCACTCTCACTCTTGTTAACAAGTCCCTTCCTTCACTGACATTACAGCCTTCTCCTTCAGGATACCGAAGACCAGCTGAGACATTCAGCCTCCTGGACTGAACAACTACTGGGTACTTGGACCTTCTGTTTGTAGACAGCCATTGTTGGACTAGCTAAACCACAGCCTGTAGAAATTCAAATAAATCCCTTTTCCATATATAAATATTTACAGACAGATAGATATAAATTCATCCTGTAAATCTTGTTATCTAGAGAACCCTGACTAATACAGCACCCTAGAAGTATAAATACTGTGGAATTTTGCCAAGGTACTGAAGAGTAATCTTGCTCTTGGAATTCACAGGGACACTTAGAATCCTGCTGGTCTATGAATTCTGGCATTGTCTTTTGATGCCACACCGTCTGGGAGCCTAACAAAAGCTCCTCAGAGTTTGCACTCCGATGCTTATTCCTGGGGCTGNAAGCTCCAGGAACAAAGCAACTACGGTGAAGTCCCTAAAGGTGACATAGTTTGACCTGTCTGGTTTTGTTACTTCCTCTTCTGTTGGTTTTAAGTGATGGGACTTGGGGCTTGTGACAAGCGCAGCTGGGCTGTGANACATGGGAAATGGGGATCCTCTCTTGGGATTCTTGGTTTCACTGATAACAGAATTTAAGACCAGACTCAAATGGAAGCTTAAGGACAATTTTATTAGTGTTTTNAAAAAAAAGCTTCCAGGGCAGGTAAGCNGTCAGCCTCAGCAACCTCCTAGAGGAGGAGAATGGAGGANAGAAGCTAGCATGGAGGTCACGCAAGAGATAAGGAGCCACATGGCAGGAAGGGGGGCTTTTACAAAAAGATCAAGGAAGTCCCAAATGTTGGGAAAGTCCAAAGTGTTAGAGAAAGCAAGCTTAGAAAAGAGAGAGAAAGAAGTGAATGGGAAGTTAGGCTTTTCTGAATAATTCCCCNAAAGTGGTAAGACTTGCAAAGCTGCAGGCCATGGCCTAGTAAGCTACTGTGCTAATGGCAGAGAAAGTATAGTGTCTTATTGAGGGACTAATGCTTCCACTTATCTATTTAGTACAGCTAAAGGTGAGCCAACCTTCTTCAGGAGGTGTTTCCTTGGCCAGGTGATTGACTGAACCCAACTGGAATTTCAGGTCTCNACCCAAGTCAGAGCCTCTATTCTCTTGACCAGAATTTTTCTCTTAATGGGCTCTTATTGCTACCCTAACAGCTGAAAACACATTCATATTTAGGCAACAACTCTAGTCTTAGGAAAGCTGAATGAAAGCCAGAGGGATGGGGGTGATAGGGGATGACTGAATTAGGCAATGGCTGTGGGGTGGAAGGGGCTGGAGTTTCAACACAGGGGTGGGTAGGGGATTTCAGCAACGTTAGGGGAACAGAAAGTTCCTTGGTCAGGGTCTGCCAGAGTTTGTTCTGAAATGACTAAGGTAACATCATCTTGTTCTGACTCCATTGTGTGTTTACTTAGACAGTTCTCAGCCCTCTATCCCCTCCCTACAACGATCTGCCTTGGCAACACATTTGAGATTTCCATGTTGTATTAACCAAAATAATAAAAGTAAACTAAGATAACTTTAAAAAAAAAGAAGTCAAAAATAATTGACATTATGTCTAAAATAATTACCATGCTCTGCTAAGAATGAATATTTAAGATTACTTTGACCCTCATCTAAATTTGATATGAATGATAGTCTTTACAATTTTTGCATTTGAAAACTCTGTACTTCTGAGCTTGGGCACCAGGAAATTTTTCAGAGGCACAAACCCGCTCTTGGTCTGGCTGTCAATAAAAATGACTTAAAGCTTTTAATTGACTTGATCAACATGGTGGTCAATAACTCTCTTGTGTGGATCCTTTGAGTTCAAGGTTTATTCCAACACACCTGAATCCTGCTGAGGAGTTCTTTTCAAAGACCCCTACTCAGGTGAAGACTCCACTATTGAAGAGACAGAAAGACATGCAAGATATTGTTAGAGGAGGAAAAAAGAGCAGTGGGAAGCCTCATGTATGGTCAGGCATGTGCCGAAAAGAGGTTGTAACTGTTAATATTACTACCATTAGTAAGAGCCTCTTCTCCCTAAGGATGAGCTCTCACAGTACCAGAAGGAGCTTTGCAAGGTGCTAAGACAGAAAAGCAATCAATAGTTCTGCCTGGCTGCAATGCCTGTGGACCACAATAATAATAGAATGGCAAGATATCCTGAATAATTCAATAGTGACACTTAGATCCTAGAGATGGAGAGAGACAGAGGGATGTAAATACAGTACTCATATATGAAATTCTCAAAAAATAAATTAACTTAGAAAAAAAGAAAAGATGAGGCCTGTTCTGCACGGGACCGTTGGAAAGAGTACCCTCAGGCCAAGAACCCACAGAGCTGACATTCTTGTGTGTGAAGGGAGAAAAGCCCAAAGTGGTTGCTTGCTTCTAGAACGTGCAGAAATTGCTTCAAATGTAGTTCAAGGAGGGAAGAGCCCATTCCAAGCTGGCAGCCAAACTTAGAAGTGCCATCATGTNGTACTGGTTTCAGAAGCCTGAAAGCAAGAGTGAGGGCTTCAGGGAGTCTTCCTCTTAATTTTCAGAGAGCTGCTGAGGCCAGGCAGCATGTGAGAGGGGATTCCCTGTGAGGTTCCGAGGGACCATTGCCTGAAACTATGAAAGGGAAGCCAGGGTCCCAGCTGAGATGCCAGAGCTGTGAGACATCTGCCAAGGACAGCTGCATACTGGGAGTAGAACCAGCCAGAGAGGGAGGGGGAAGNGAGGGGGAGAAAGATTACAGGAATCAAAGTTGGAGGAGTAGAGCTATCTGAAGTCCCAGACACTGTACATAGAGCAACAATTGGTGTTTGCCCTACTGGGCTTCTGTCTTTTGGTTCAGTATTTCCTCACTACGTCTCCATCCCTCNCTTTTGGAATGGGAATGGATATTCTGTGCCATTGTATGCTTAACTTAAAATATGATATTTCCCTTTTGATTTTGCAGAGGGCTATTGCTAAGAGATTGTCTTGAGCCTCAGAGGAAGCTGGACTTTTGAACAATTTTGAGGGAGTGAGATGTAGTGGTTTGAATGAGCAATGTCCCCTCCAGGCTCAGNTACACTTGAACACTTGGTCCCCAGTGGGTGTGTGGTCATACAGTGTTTAGTAGACNTGACCTTGCGGGAGGAAATACGTCACTGGAGGCGAGCTTGGAGAGCTCCTGTCTTGCCCCATTTCCAGTGTTTTCTTCGCTTCCTGTGTGTGGATGGAAATGTGATCAGTGAGCTTCCTGCTCTGGCCTTCTTCCATGTCTTCATGGCCACTGTAGACTCTCTTTCTCTCTCGCTCTCTCTCTCTGGAACGTAAGCTCTAATAAATTTTTTCTATAGAATGCTTGTTGNATCACAACAGAAAGTAACTAATACACCCATCAGACACCAAAGGGAAGCACTCTTCCTTCTCCTCTCTCCTCCCTTCGTTTTTAAATTTGTCTTTCCATTCTGTCTTAGGATGTAAATTGATTCTCATTTTTTTCACTCGATAAATTTTTTTTTTTCTCATAGGCACAACTCAGAACCCCAGTGTCCTTTTGTGAACTGAAATTCCCAGAGGAAAGGCAGCCCCGAGTTAAATATTCCACCAGGTTGATTGAATAATTTGTAGCCCTTGACTATGGAGAGTTGGAATGGCACAGATTCAGAGCCAAATTATNGTTAGGTATTTTCAGCCCCATGAATAGTTACTCATTGTCCACCTCTATAATTGATTGACAGGAGGTATAAATGATTCCTTGCAGTCACCCATCACCTCTGGCTCTCACAATCGTTCCACCCTTTCTACCTTCATATGCAGGAGTATGATAACAATCAATCATCTGTTAACTACTGCCATGCTGGTGAAGGACATAGTCCCTACCTAAAAGGGACCACAGGACTCTTTCCCTATTCTATTTGTTGGCTGAAGAGACCAGACGTTGGCTTCTCTATAAGAGGANTTGTTTGGAATCCCTGAATTATATGGAGTTTAGTTGGAAATCGTTATATATCCTAAAAGTAAGTCACAGTTTTATAGGATTAAAATACAAGGTTGAAGCAAAATCATCATGTCTCTGGTGTCCCCAAAGATTTCTGGGAAGGGGATTGGATTGTGGTAGGACAGAGACTGGAGTAAACTCCATCCAAGCTTAGCATATTAAAGAAGCCAATGGCAGAGAAAGATTGAAAGCCCTTCCCTACCTGAGCTTCATAATAGGTCATTCTCAAGGAAGCCCAAAATACATAAACATGAGTGGGATGGGTCCTATGAAATGTCCTATAGAGGGTCACACGGCTTATAGCCACATGATTTAGAGGCAGGGGTGTTTACCTCAATTCACCGGTCTATTTCCATTGTAAGGTGTGTTTTCCCTTTCTTAATAAACTGTATTTCTGTTTCCAACCATGTGTCCTTGTTCTAATTCTTTGCTGTGACACTCAAGAGCCTGGGTGCTTGAGCAGGTGGCCTGGGATTCAGATCCATGGCTGTGACAATGTCCCGTCATACAGCCATCTAACCCCCTTATTAGGAGGTAAGATCTGAAGCACAAAATGGCATTCAAGCGCACCAGTAGTGGAACTATGTAATGTTACTGGCTGCCACTGTGTGGGAGTTGGACTTTGAGGGAAAATTTTGGGACTCGGCCAGGTGGGAGGGACAGGAGCAATGAGCATGTACTAGAACAAGTTGGCACAGATGCCTGAACCTACAGGAAGGACAGCTGAAGGATTGCAAGGGAGACAAGGCNGTTGGGGAACATGTAAACACTGACTCATGAATCTGTCACATGGAAGGCTCGTCGGATTTGTGACACTGCCCTTGCTCCACCCAACCATGCAATGGTGACCTGAGTCATGAGCTAAGAGCTGGCATAGTTACTAAACACAGAATAAATAGTGCTTCCAGGACTTTGACCAAGTGATTTTTTTTTTTTTTTTTTTTTTTTTTGAGACAGGGTCTTTTTATTATGTAGCTCTGGCTGTCCAGGAACTCACTATGTAGACCAGGCTGGCCTTGAACTGCCAGAGATCTGCCTGCCTGTGCCTCCAGAGTACTAGAATTAAAGGTATGTGCCACTGTGCCTGACAGGGTGAAGATTTTATTTTTAAGACTAGTGGGTTGGGTTTGTAGCTCAGTTTATAGAATGCTTGCCTAGCATACATGAAGCCCTAGATTCAAACCCACATGAACACTGGTGACATCAACGCTACCCAACAAGTACATGTCAACCTCATTGNATTGTCCTTCCTTTTTCGTGTGCATTATGTCACCTAATCAACACCAGTGAGCCCACAGAGTAGCCCTAACTCTGAGGAGAATATTCATCTCTGGCACTGTGAGTTTGTATACAGGCCTCTCCTGTGGCTTCCTGACAGTCTTCATTCACAACTTTGTCTTCCAAAGTTTCTTAAATCAGGGATTTTAAGGATGATACAATGATTCAGATAATATGAAAAAAGTGCTGAGGGGTGGGAACCCTGCGAAGGAAGGAGGTAGGCAAAAGGAAAATAAAATTCCAGTGCTGTTGGTTAGGGCTATCTATAACCTGCAAGAAAACTACTCTGAATTTGATGCTGTGGCACTACCTGGGCAGTGTGTGGTACTAGGTCTTGTCTTTAGAACACTGCAGAACTAAAAGTCTTGTGGCTACGTCAGGAAAGCTCTTCCCTCAGTCCAGGTCTTGGCAGTCTACTTAGGGACACCTGCTGGGTCAATTTAGTGCCTATTCCTGCAGGAGTCTCTGCTCTCTTACTGACTCGGAGCTCTGGGAAGATTCTGGAATGGCTCCTTCCTCTCCAGGCAGCAGCAACCCATTACCAGCTCTTCCCTCAGCAGTGAGGCTTGTGCAGGTCCCTGGCTGGGCAGNCTGCTAGGTGCTGAAAATGGCTGTCATTTTGTCTTCTCTTTTAGAATGGATCCAAGATTGTTTTCTCTTTCTCGGTGTCTCATCTGTATCTTTTTTTTCAGGCTGATAATTCATAGAAATCAGGAAGGCAGCTAAGGGACAGGCAGACAGGCTTTTAGAAAACCCAGTGCAGAGGGCGTGGGCAGCAGAGAGACGGCAAGTTTGTAGGCACGCTGTGGACATGTTAGGGTTGGAGCAGTTGGACAACGCATAGGCCTCTGAAAAGAAGCCTGCAGCCTATATTCTAATATCCACTTCCAACTCTATTTAGGACAAAACACAGCAGAACTGAAATTTGAACCAGGTGCCCTCATCTTGCAGTCAGGAGGCAGGATCAACAGGCATAGAGAAGCGAAACTGTCTTCAGAAAACACTTAAGAGTTTTTACTGGCTGTAGCATATGTCCAGTATCTGCCTCTCATTAGCAACGACAAATGCAGCCATGTCTTAGATTTGGCAAAGTCACATTTCCATCTACCTCTATGTGTTTTATTATTTATTAACATTTTTTTCATAAAATATATTTTGATCGTCTCTCCCTCCCCAACTCCTTCTAGATCCTACCCACCAAGCTTTATGCTTCCTCTCTTCCTCTCTCTCTCTAAAAAAAGAAGAAACAAAAGCAAAAACAAGAAACTAAAAAAACCTGTAAAAATCAAAATCAAAACAAACAGACAAAAAAGACTAATAAGATCAACAACAACAAAAAAGCCAAACAAAGCAAAGCTAAACAAAAAAGTCACAAAAGTATCATTAAATTTGTTTTGTGTTGGCCAACTACTCTGGGCATGGGGCTTGCTTTGGTGTGTGGTTGATAAACCCAGTGACATTTCACTGGAGAAAACTGATTTTCCCTTCACCAGCAAATATCAGTTGCGGACAGCTTCTTGGTTAGGGGTGGGACCCTGTGGCCACTTCCCCTCTCAGTGCTGGGACCCCTCTGACTTGAACCTGTGCAGCCCTTCGTTGCAGGATATTTTATCACACTGTGAACCCTGAGATTGCATTATTTACTGGAAAATCTGTTTGTAGTTGTGGTGCGGCTCAGCCCCAGCACACACCTTTAATCCAAGAGCTTTCTGCTTGAATATTCTAAACAGGATTAAATAAAGTCAACCCTAGGTCAAGAGGCGGAGCAAGCAACCAGGTGACAGGAAGTGAACACAGGATTAATAAGAAAAAACCACAGAGGGTAAAAGGAGTCAGGAGGACCCATAGAGAGATGTACAGGAAGTGGAAGGGAGTGACATTCCATTTGAGGAGTTTTATTTGAGATTGTGGAGGAGAAGAGGAGAGGTCCTGGGACTTCGGCTGAGGAGGAAGGTCAGCTGGGTGTTTTTTCTGCCTCTCTGAGCTAGTAGGCTTTCACCCCAGCATCTGGCTCCAGAGTCCTTCTTTATAAAATCAAATGATTGAGATTTTGTTAAAAACAACAACCTTTGTGTATGCTGCCATTGTCTCTGTGGGTTCATGTGTGCATCCGTCCTGTTGTAGCTGGGAGACACTGTTTCCATAGATTCATCCATCACCTCTGGCTCTTTCTGACTTCTCTTCCCCATAGATCCGTGAGCTTTGAGGGGAGCGGTTAATGGAGACATCCCATTTAGGACTAAGTGCTCCATAGTCTCTCACTGTCTGCACATTGTACACACATGGGTCTCTGTGTTAATCCCCATCTACTGCAAGAAGCAACTTCTCTGATGTGGGTTGAGCAAGTCACTGATCTATGGGTACAGCAGTATGTCATTAGGAGTCATTTTATAACTATGTGCATTTAGCAGAACAATATTACTAGGTTTTCCTCCAGGACCATGACCTATCTAGTCTCAGGTTCTTGGCCATTTTAAGTTTCAGGTATGGGTTCCATCTCATGGAGTGGGTCTTAAATCTAATAAAAAAAAAATGGTGGGTTACTCCCATAACATTTATTCCACTACTCTACCAATATATCTTGCAGGCAGGTCACTCTTGTGGGTCATGGGGTTTGTAGCTGGGTGATAATAATGATTACCTTTCTTCTCCAGTAATAAGCAGAGCACCTTCCAGTACCATGAATGTAGTCAGCAGGAGTGAAGCCTCTGTGTAGGCTTGGCTTCTCTATGTTTACTGACAGGTAAATGTCTTCAGCAATAGGGCCTTACTATCAGGTTGTGAAGAGCAACTGATGGCCTTGGCAACAGCCTGTGATGTTTGGGAGTTTCTATGGGATGGCTTTGGTCAGCGACTCAACAATGTGTAACCCATTCCTGGCACTGGAGGTTTTACTAGGTGGCATAAAATGTCGAAATGAGGCATTGATCCTTACTATTGGTGACTCCATTTAGATTTCTTTATATATATACATATATATATTTATTTATATATATATGAAATTTAATATACATGTGTACATACATATATATATTAGAAAGCTTCTACAGTTGTAAGTTTCCATAAGGGTTTCCAAAATGCCTTTAGTNTTTCTTGTCCCTTCCATATTTTCTCCTTTACCCCTTCTTTCCGTTCTCATCCCCATTTCATCCTCCTACTCTAGTTTCCCCGTTATCTCTCCATAACACTATATTCTATTTCCTCTTCTTTAGGACATCTTCTCCCTCCCGCTAGTCACTCACTAGGTACCTAACCTCTGTGGTTATTTGGATTGTAGCACACATATTGAAAGGTCAAAAGCTAAAATCTACCTAAGAGAGAAAACTAACAATATCTGTCNTTTGAGGTCTGCGTTACCTCACTCAGGATGATTTTTCTTTTCTAGCTCCATCCATTTGCCTGAATGTTTCATTTTTCTTAACAGNTGTATAATATTCCATTGTGTGAATGTGCCCCCATTTCCATTATCCATTCGTCAGTTAAAACACATCTATGCTGTTTCCAGTTTCTGGCTATTCTGAATAGAGAAGTCATAAACATGGTTGAACAAGTATCTCTGTAGTAGGATGTCGAGTTCCTTGGGTATACACCCAAGAGTGGTATAGCTGAAATGTGAGAGAGCTCTATTTTCAGCTTTTTGAGGAANATCACACTGATTTCCAGAGTGGCTGTACCAGTTTTCACTCCCNCCAGCAATGGAGAAGTATTCCCCTTTCCTCACATTCTCACCAAAATGTGCTGTGATGTGTATTACCGATCTAGGTCATTCTGACTGTAGTAAGATGAAATCTCAAAACAGTTTTAATTTGCATTTCCCTGATGACTAAGGATGTTGAGCATAAATCATTAAGTGTTTTCAGCCATTTGCATCTCATCTTCTGAGAACTGTCTTCTTGGTTCTATGCCATATTTAAAAAATTGGGTTATTTCTTGATTGGGTATTCTTGATGTCCAGGGTTTTTTGTCTTGTTTTGTTTTTAGTTCTTTATATATTTTAGATACTAATCCTCTATCAGATGTATAATGGGTAAGGATATTTTCCATTCTGTAGTCTACCATGTGGCCTAAATATTGGTGTCCTTTTCATTACAGAAGCTTTTCAGTTTCATGAGGTCCCATTTATTAATTGTTGGTCTTAGTGCCTGTGCTACCACTGTCCTGTAAAGAAAGTCTTTTCCTGTGTTAATGAGTTCAAGCCTATTCCCCACTTTCTCTTCTGTCAGTACAAGTTGAAATCTGATATGATGATACCTCCAGCAGTTCTTTTATTATTTGGGATGTTTTAACTATCCTGGGTTTTTGTTGTGTTTCCATATAAAGTTGAAGATTGTTTTTTCAATTTCTGTGAAGAATTGGAATTTTCATGGACATTTCATTGAATCTATAGATTGCTTTCGGTAAAATGACCATTTTCACAATTTCAATCTTACTCATCCATGAGCACAGGAGATCTTTTTATCTTCTGGTGTCTTCAGTTTTTTTCTTCAATATCTCAAAGCTTTTATTATACAAGTCTTTCACCTCCCTGGTTAGATTTATCCCAGTATATTTTTGAGACTATTGTGAAAGGTGTTGCTTACCTGATTTATTTCTCAGTCTATTTGTCATTTGCATATAGGAGAGCTACTGATTTTTTNTGTGTGTTAATTTTGTATCCTGATACTTTACTGAAAGTGTTTACCAGATGTAGAAGTTTTCCGATGGAGTTTTTAGGGTCTTTATGTATAAAATTGTATTAACTGCAAGTAAAGATACTTTTACTTCTTCCTTTTCTATTTATAACCCCTTGAACCCCTTGAGTTGCTTTATTGCTCTAGCTAAGACTTCAAGTACTNTATTGAATAGNTATGATGAGAGTGGACAACCTTGTCTTGTTCTTTGATTTTAATGGAAATGCTTTGAGTTTCTCTCCATTTAGGCTGATGTTGGATGTGGAATTGCTGTAAATTGCATTTGTTATATTGATGTATGTCCTTTGTATCCCTAATCTCTCCAGAACTTTTATAATGAAGGGGTATTGGATTTTGTCAAATCCTTTTCTGCATCTAGTGAGATGATCATGGGGTTTTCATCCTTCCATTCATTTATTGATTTATGTATGTTGAGGCATTCCTACATGTCTGGGATGAAGTCAATTTGATCATGGTAGATAATCTTTTTGAGGTGCTCTTGCATGTGGTTTGCAAGTATTTTATTGAGAATTTTTATATCTGTATTCATAAGGGATGTTGGTCTATAGTTTTCTTTTTTGAGGGGGTCTTTGTATGGTTTTGGTATCATAGTAATAGTGGCTTCATTAAAAAGAATTAGATTTCCTTCTGTTCCTATTATGTGAAATAAGTTGAGGAGTATTGGTGTTAAAGTCTCCTTTGAAGGTCTTGTAGAGTTCTGTGTTGAATCCAACTAGCTCTGGCCTTTTTTATTTGGGAAAATTTAATTACTTCTTCTATTTCACTAGGGGTTATGGGTCTACTTAAATTGCATATCTTATCTTNATTTAACTTTTGTAGGTTATAAATATCAAGAAATTTATCTATTTCTTTCATGTTTTCCAGTTTGGTGAAATACTGATTTGNTGAAATACAGTTTCTGAATTTCCTCAATGTCTGTTATAATGTCCCCCTTTTCTGTTCTAATTTTACTAATTTAGATCTCTCTATGTCTTGTGGTTAATTTGACTAAGGGTTTGTCAATCTTGTTGATTTTCTCAAAGAACCCACTCTTCATTTNAAAGATTCTTTGTATTATTTTATCAATTTCAGCCCTGAATTTGATTATTTCTTTACATCTACCCTCTTTTTTGGATATTACTTCTTGTTGTTCTAGAGTTTTCAAGTGTGCTGTTGAGTTACTAGTAAGAAATTTCTCCAGTTTTTTTGATGCAGACACTTGGTACTATGCATTTGTCTCTTAGAATTGGCGGCACTGTGTCTTATAGGTCTGGATATTTTTNCATTCCATTCTAAAGAGCTTTTAATTTCCTTCTTCACCTCTGTCTTGACTCAAGCTTCATCCATTAGTGAGTTATTCAGTTTCCATGAGTTTGCAAACTTTCTGTTATTTTTGTTATATATTTCCATGGTAGTCAGATAGGCATCAGGGTGTTGTTTAAATTTTCTTCTATCTTTTGAGACTTGCTCTGTGTCCACTGTAGTCAATTTTGGAGAAACTTCCATGAGCTTCTGAGGAGAAAGTGTATTCTTTAGTGTTGGGGTGGAATGTTCTGTAGATATCATCTAGGTCCATTTGATTGATGACATTAATTCCATAATTTCTCTGTTTGGTTTTCATTTTAGTGAACTGTCTATTGGTGAGGATGGAATATTGAAGTCACCAACTATCACTGTGTGAGGGTCAATATGTGATTTTAGCTTATTTTTATGAGCTTGGGTATCCTTGTGTTTGGTGCATAAATATTTGGAATTTTAATAAATTCTTGGTGAATTTTTCCTTTAATGAGTATNTAGTATCTTTCCCTATCTCTTTCTCATTAGCTTTGGTTTAAAGTCTATTTTTTCAGATATTTTGATAGCTATACCTGCTTGCTTCTTGGGTCCATTTGCCTGAAGTATTTTTTCCATTCTTTTACCCCAAGGTGGTGTCTATCCTTGATGGTGAGGTGTGTTTCTTGGATACAGCAGAAAGATGATCCTGTTTTCTAACCCTTGTCTTTTTATTAAGGAATTGAGACCACTAATATTNATAGGTATTAACAAGCAGTGTTTACTGATACCTGTTGTTTTGTTGTGGTAGTGTGGCCCCCTTCTGATTTCCCATTGGCCCCTCTTCTGATTTACTGTTNTTAGATTATCTATTCCTCGTTTCCTCTTATGTGAACTTAACCTCTTCAGACTGAAATCTCTAGTGCCTTCTGAATAGCTGGGTTGGAAGACAGAAATTGCTTAAACTTGACTTTGTTATGGAATGTTTTTCTTTCTCTGTTGATTGTGATTGATAGTTTTATTGAGTGTAGTGGTTTGGGCTAGGATCTCTCAGAGTTTGTGGAATATCTATCCAGGCTCTTCTGACTTTCAGGATCTCAGTTGAAAATTAATGTGTTATTCTAATGGGCCTGCCTTTATATGTGACTTGGTCATTTTCCCTTGCAGCTTATATTATTCTTTCTTTCTTCTGTTCATTTAATGTTTTGATTATCTTGTGTCAGGAGGAATTTCTTTTCTGGTTCTTTCTATCTGGTGTTCTGTGTACTTCTTGTACATTGATAGACATCTCTTCCTTTAGATTAGGAAATTTTCTTCTATGATTTTGTTAGAATTATTTTCTGTGCCTTTGGCTTGGGTTTCTTCTCTTTGCTCTATACCTACTAATTGTAGATTTGGACTTTTCATAGTGAATATTTTGTGCCTAAATTATTTTAGATTTAACATTTTCATTGACTGAGATAACCATTTCTTCTACCTTATCTTCAACCCCCGAGGTTCTTTCTCCTCTGAAGTTTTTCTTTGGCCTCCTAAAACTTCCATTTCCAGTTTTATTTCAGTTGGGGTTTTCTTTAGTGATTCTATTTCTTTGTTAAATTCTACTTTCATGTCTTGAAATGCTTTCATTATTTCATTCAACTATTTGTTTGTGTTTTCACAGTCTTTAGTGAAGCATTTATTTATAACCTCTTTAAGGTCCTTTAACATATTCATAATTGCTATTTTGAAATCCTTGTCTTCTGCTTCAGCTAAATTGCTTTTCTCAGGGCCTATTCCAATGGGTTGGCTTCTGCAAGAGACATATTGTCTTGGTTGTTCATGTTTGTGCTTTTTGTGTTGAGATCTAAGCATCTATAGTTATAATATATGAGGTATTTCTTGGTGTAGATATCTAGTCTTGTCTTTCTTAGGTGGGTGTACCATTCTTTTGTTGCTATTTCCTACTCTGGATCCCAGACAAGTGTGATGTGTGTAGTGTCCCTGGTAGAGAGTGTTTCTGTGGGTCAGCAGGTGACAAATGAATGTTGAATATTGANAGACTAGGAGGAAAGGTTAAGAGGGGCATCAAGAAAGACCTAATGGGTCCTAGGGTCCACACCAAGAGGTGGAACCTCTAGAGAATGGAGGTAAGTGGGAGGAGGGGCAAGACTTCCTCCATTTTGGTTCAGTAAACTTAATTTTTCCCAAGTACTCTCTTCCCCCCTACTTCTCACCTCTGTATTTCTAATTCAAATGCTTAATGGTCAATTATATATGAAGAGGACAGAGGGCTGTATGGGCAAGTTAATGTTTAGAGAACGTGGCACTTACATGTATATTGGATATGAGACATTTACTAAATCATGGCTGANGCCTGACATCTGGAGACCATGAGTCATCTAATAATGGTTGACACCAGGTGTCTGGGAAACTGTAAAAGTTAGCAGTGATATAATCTCTTTTATAACTATTCCTGGCAAAGTGCCGCTTTTGTGTGTGATTGGTTTTTTTTATAAATATAGACTTGGGCTCAGCAGTGCCTTCATCTTTGTCTTTTGGCTTTTCAGGCAGCCTGTGTAGACCTGTTCATGCCTACCTGTGGCTTCTGTGTCAGTACTCACCTGTGTGCAGCCTCTAGGCCTGAGTGTCTGCCAGAATCTGCCTACCAAGTGGCCCGTGTACTGGTGAATAAAGTGTTCTTTATCTGCCAGAGACTGCTCACACTTCTCTCAATCTCTCAGCCTCCTATGACCTTCCTCCATTCGACATCAGAGCTTGGACTTCACACCATTTATATGGCGTGAATTGTACTCATGCGTCATCCCATTACTAAGTGTCTCTGAACAATGACAAAGTATTTTCCAAGAAAAAGTGATGACATCCAAAAGCTATACCTANGTATGCTCACTTTCTCTCCTACTCCTAAAATTTTATACATTTTAACCAACATTTGTGAAACCAGTCTGATGGAGATCAGTACAGATTGGGACCACATAACAGTGGNATACAGGTAAAAGTTNTTAGTTCTGTTCTCTGAAGTTACTTGTCTACTGAGGGAAACAGAGAGATAGCAAGCAGGCTCAGTAGTAGCATATTGGTCTAGGATAGATGATGCA
>LZPO01027449.1:236515-248166 GCA_001675575.1 Neotoma lepida | reverse complement strand
TNNANTNNNANNTTTNCNTTTTTACTAACTANNNATAAAAACGCTGTGCTTAGCAACAATAAACACAGTCAGCTTCACAGTTCCTTTGAGTCTGTGGCTTTCTGTCATCTCGTCGATCCTCACCCACCTGAGTACCGGAGACCCCCGGTTCTACTATGAGACTGAGTCAGTCTGCAACAATACCCCTGAGCAGGTGGTCCTGGGTTGCAGAAGAGAGCAAACTGTGGAAGTCATGAAGACCAAGTCAGTGAGCAGTGATCCTCCTTTGGCCTCTGCTTCAGTTTCNGCCTCCAGGTTCCTGCCTTGAGTTCCTGCCCTGACTTTCCTTCAGAATGACTCCATAATAACCTCACCATAAATTGTAACCTGAAATAAACCCTTTTCCTCTCAAGTTACTTTTGGTCATAGTGTTTTATAAATAAAAGGCCAACAAGGACAGGTGCTAAGGCTGATGACAACCTAAGTTTGACCCCTGGAGCCTATGTGGTAGAAGGATAAAACTGACTTCTACAAGCAGTCCTGTGACTGCTGTGTGTGCACTGTGGCACATGCCTGTGCAAATAAATAAAAAAATAAATAAATAAAATGCAAATAAAAAATCCAGGGCATCTGTGGGAGTTTGAATGTGATTGGCTCCTGTAAACTCATAGAGAATGGCACTATTGCAAGGTGTNGCCTTGTTGGAGGAAGTGTGTCACTGTGGAGGCAGGCTTTGAGGTCTCATATATGCTTATGCTAGGCCTAGTGTGGCAGTGTCTTTCCACTGCCTGCAGATCAAGATGTAGAACTCTCAGCTCCTTCTCCAGCACCATGTCTGCCTGCACACTGCCATGTCCCACCGTGATGAGAATGGACTAAAGCTCCGAAACTGTAACCAAGCCCAATTAAATGTTTTCCTTTATAAGAGTTGCTCTTCACAGCAATAGAAACCCGAACTAAGATAGTATCCAAAAGAAGACACAGCAAAACCAATCCACCCTTAGTTTAGTAATTCATTTAAAAATTACTGATTTTTAAATGTTTTTAATTGAAATAGAATTACATCAATTTCGTTCTACCAGTGCCTCCCACATACCTTCCATCTGACTCCTCCTGTGCCCTCCACTACTCTCAAGTCGATAGCCTCTTTTTCTTTATTATACTACTTAATTTTTAATTACTGGCTTACAATTACATTTGGCCCAGCTTACAGCTTAGACTGACAGTTACCAGTCCCGCTGTTATCAAGACTTTATACAATGGGCTAGAACATGCCCCCGGACACTTGACTGTATAAAGATCGTCTGGACACGGTCCTGCCTCTCCTCACACACCACATAAAAAAGACAGCGAGCTGTATATAAAGAAGAGCCNTGCAATCACACCAAGGGAATTCAGTCTGTAGTATTCTTTCCTACTTGTTCTAACTTTAGCTTTTCTTGAGTACCTAACTTTGTGTAATGTTGCCAGAGCACTTATTAGTAAAATATTTGGGTTTAGATTTTTCTGATTTCTGGAAGTCATGGACTTTCATGGCTAGTTCACTTCCTCATAGCTTTCCTTCTTTGGACTATATCGTTTGACTTCTGAGTCACACATTTTAAATTACTATAATGTCATAGACACATTGGATTTTCCATAGTGAAAAACTGAAGTGTGGCAGGCTAGGGCTGTTCTTGCAAGAGATTTTTTTTTTTTAAATCTTATATGAGTATATCTCATCAGATTTCTGTTCATACTCCAAATCCCAATCTCAGAATAGTATGCTAATTATATTACAAAATAGCAAAGAATGTTGATAGACCTGGGTGGGATAGAGGTAGAAGTAGACTATTCCAAAAGATTTTGCATTCTGAAAAGTAAAGTAGACATTGGTGAAGGTGCCGTAGTTTTGGTAAGCATGACTGTCTTGGTCTGCATCCTGTGGCATTGCTACAGCAGTGAAAAGAAATTAGTTATAGGGGACTTGTCCTTTGGAAGGATATGGGCACCTTGGCCTCCCCTCTTTCCTTACCTTTCCCTTCTGGCCACCTCAAAGTAAGCAGTTTGCTCTGCCACATACTACCACCATGATGTGTTGGCTAACCACAGAACCAAGATGAATAAAGCCTGCCTTGACAGCTCCAATATGCAAGTCCATCATCAAGGCTACTGACATGTATGCTTAAATAGGGAGTAATGAGATGTGTGTGTAATTAAGCCGTCAAGGAAGTTGTTTATCTGAGACACATTGTCACAGTGATGGGAAGCTGACAAACACAGGAAGTATGGATAATTAATGTGAGCAGTGACAAAAATAATGACTTGAGAGCCAAAACAGTATGGAAAATAGTTACACACCAAACAAACGGTATTAACTTTAGGAAAGACTCAAATGTTATAGATTTATTAACTTTTTTCTTTCCCTAATTCTTATTAATTTACTCTAATACATATTTTTGGGGGGGGAGGGCTTGAAAGAATAGGATCCAAATGTATCTCCAGCTCTGGGAGGGGTCATGAATTTCTGAACTGTCAGGAAAATCTTAAGATTACTATCTAACAGGAAGTGTTAGGGCAGAAAGCAAAAACATACTACTGTTTCTCCATTAAGAATTGACTACCTGGGTGAGAAAACACCTCCTGCGAAGGCTGTCTGCTCCAGAAACTATAGAGATAGTATATGGCCTATCTTAGCATGCAGGTCTGCACAGTGGCCCTTTAGTGACTATCTGCTCTCATCCCACAAGTGACAGCTTCCCTCCACCTCCCTGACTACTGTCCACTCTCAACCTATTTTACATTTCTCTGCAGTGAGCCTTACCTATCTCCTACACTGTACTTATGAAGATCAAAAGGAGAGAGATCCAGGTAACACTCTGGCCACATACAAAATCTCTCCTACATTTGAATTTGGAGCACCAGTTAAAGCCTTGGTGCCCAAGGAGTCTTATGTTTTCTCATGAGCAGAGCCACCACGGTAGCTTGGTGACCTCTATGATATCTATATGATGGAGACTACACCTGACCCTATGCCCTTAACTTTCTTTCCAAAATTGTACTATACTTAAATGCCTAAAAAATAAACTGCCTGAGATCAGACTCCAGAAGTTTGAACCAGCCCAGCTAACTAAGTCATGCCAAACTGGGTTTCTTTTCTTGCCTCTCTGTGGTGATATATTGTGTACCCCAATAAAGCTTGCCTGGGGATCAGAGGACAAAGCCAGCCACTATATTAAACAGAGTTCAGGCAGTGGTAGCACATGCCTTTAATCCTAGCATTTGGGAGGCAGAGATCCATCCGGATCTCTGTGAGTTCAAGGCCACACTGGCAGAGCCAGAGGTGGTGACACACACCTTTAATCCCTGCACTAGGAAGGAAGGAAGATGGCAGGACACAGAAAGGTATATAAGGTNTGAGGAAACAGGAACTCGCTCTCTTGAGGCTGAGGATTTTGTAGAGGTAAGAACGTAGCTGGCAGGGCTGGAGAAGTGGCTCAGAGGTTAAGAGCATTGACTGTTCTTCCAGAGGTCCTGAGTTCAATTCCCAGCACCCACATGGTGGCTCACAACCATCTGTAATGAGATCTGGCGCCCTCCTCCNTATACATAATAAATAAATCTTTAAAAAAAAATTAAAGAACGAAGCTGGCTTGTTCTGTTTCTCTGACCTTTCAGCTTTCACCCCAATATCTGGCTCAGGGTTTTTTTTATTAATAAGAACTTTTAAGATTCATGTTATACCTCTCACATCTGTTTCCCTGCCAGTCGTAGTACTTGCAGGGACCCTCAAACTTGAGTGCTGTAACTTAGGCCCTGTTCACACCTATAATTAATACTGTGTTCACTTATATTGTTAGTAGCAGGAGGGTGTGGGCCTGAGACATAGCTCCACGCTGCCACCTGTGGCAATTTGTGGAGTTCTGTTCAGAGTTCTGTGTTCAGGTTCACCACAGAAGAAAATGTGTGGATGAATTCCAAATGAGTTGAGCAGAATTGAAGTTATTAGGAAGAACAAGTTTAGAATAGATTTAAGCATGAATGTTAATAGAGAGGCCTTCAGAGTAAGAATAACATGGATGTAGGCTCCTCATGGGTGACTCGTGCTGAAGTGCCATAAATATGGTGAGGAAGGATGGTTAAGACATAATTTTTATTATACATGGGACTTCTTGTGAGAGTCTTAGAAAAACTCAGGCTTCCTGACAGGAAAAGAGAAAGACCGTAAGCATGATTCATTGCTATTTTACTTTTTTTTTTTTTTTTTTTTTTTTTTTTTTTTTTTTTGGTTTTTCAAGACAGGGTTTCTCTGTGCAGCTTTGGAGCCTGTCCTGGAACTCGCTTTGTAGAGCAGGCTGGCCTCGAACTCACAGAGATCCACCTGCCTCTGCCTCCTGAGTCCTGGGATTAAAGGCTTGCACCACTACCACCCAGCTGCTGTTTTACATTCTTATTTGGAAAGTCTTTACTGTATTAATTTTTTTTTTGTTATTGTGATAAAATACCACGACCAAAAGCTTAAGGAAGAGTCTGACTTTAATCCAGAGGATTAGCTGTCCGTAATGGTGGAGAAGGCTTGGCATTAGGGGTAGGATGCTGAGAAATCACATCTCAACTGTATACACCAGAAAAAGAGAGCAGACTGGAAGGAGAGCCAGCCTATAAACTCCCAAAGCCTGTGACACGCTTCCTTTAGAAGGTTCTATAACCTTCNCCAAACAGTGCCACNTATGGGGCAACAAGTGTCCAAAGCATGAGTCTCATTCAAACCACATTTATATAAATGGAATATTTTCTCTATTTAGGCAACCTTCACAGCAAATACTGTCCGTAATTCTTGTCTCTCAGCTGGCAAGTGGCTTCAACTGGTTCTGAGTATTTCCTTTCACTTCCCATGTCCCCTGAATTTTCCCCGTCTTTCTACACTACTTCAATACGAGGAGCCAAGAAACCATATAAACAAAGGCTATGTAAGTCTTCCACCCCCTCAGGTTGACTCTGACGGGTTCTTGGAGATGGTAGGCACAGTCATGCTTCAGGATTTTGCATTGTTCTGTTTTACCACATTGTACTGTTCCCTTTGCTTAGAGTGTCCTTCAATCAGAAACCTACACGGCTCCTTCTTTTTCTCGCTGAAGAAACGCTGGCTCCGCCCATGTGATGCATACCCGATGCCCCGGTCTAGCTCACCAGATGCCCATCTTCCACCTCCACACTTCTGAGGCATTCTAGCCTGTACTGCCTCCTCCTNGGCCAGCTACCTGNTAGGCAGCACCAGAGTGAGCTCCTGCAACANCAACTCCTCCTCNTCAGGCTCTGAGGGATCTGGACTGAGCAGGGATGGAGAGGAGAGACNGAGGGAGAGGGAAAGGAGTAGGGAGACGGAAAAAGTGTCTCAGAGCCCTGCTCTGCTTGAAAGGTCACTGGCTCTGAACCTTGGCATCAGTCCATAAACATCCCTNTTTAGCGCTCTGATTGGTCAGAGAGATCAGGTGACACCGGCTACCTAGCCTGCTGTCCAGGAGACTTAGGCGCTTGGTTGGAGGGTGAATGCTGACTGTCACCAGACCTGGCTACCTCTTTGAATTGAATTGGTGAGAAAATTAGGGATTGAGGCGGCCTTCCTGATGGCCCCAGTACAGAGAGGGACCAGTGAGAGGATTAGAGGGTCGTTTGTCGCCTTGAGAGCATCCTCAGTCGCCAACCCCCACCCTTGGGGGTAGAGGACCCCAGAGAGGGGTGGCTTCTGAGAGATTGAGGGCTGAAGACGTGGGGTCTCTGGAAGTGGTCTGCTCCAGGGTTGGTGTGTAGCTGAGGGGATCGGAGATCGGGTTCCCTGTGGTCCCCTTGCCACCACGTGTACCAAGCTGCTTGTGGCNGAAATCCACTGGCACAGCCACAGGCTTGCTGCAGTGACTGCTATCAAAGGCCCACTAAAGTGANAGAGGCATATTGTAGCAAGTGTATCTTAAAGAAATAAAGAAATCTCTTTCCTCTCTCTCCCTCAGTCCGTCGGTCTGTCCCTCCCTCCCTCCCTCCCTTCCCTTCTCTCTCCCTCCCCCTCTCTCTTTCTAGGTGCTGTGAGGCTTCCTTGTGAGGCTTCCGGATTCTTACCGAGTAAGATTATGGCTTCTCAACATGATGGGAGCAAAATAAATGCCTAAAAAATTTCCCCCTATGACAAAATGTGNGACAGCAGGCACAGACATTTCTTGAGAATCTCTTCCTTGTACTGTCAANAGGTTGGAAGGAACTGATCACAGGATTTGCCCTTCTTGCTTGAAAAAATTGATGCCTAGGTCTGACTTGATCTTTTGGGACAAGTTGGCTTGCAGTTGAACTAAATTTGAATTTCAAGTTGGACAAAATGATCAGGCTATATTTTATTTTACTTTTTAANTTTTTTTATTTCATGTGTATGACTGTACCTGCGTGTCTGTCTGTGTACTGTGTTCGTGCAATGCCCTTGGAGGCCAGAAGTGGGCATTGGATCCCCTGGAACTGGAGATACAGATGATTATGAACCTCCAAGTGTGCTGAGAATCAAACCCAGGTTTTCTGATAGAGCAGCCAGTGCTCTTAGTCGCTGAGCCACCTGGCCAGCCCCAGGCTATATTTTATATTCAGACAAAAGTTTCAAATGCTCTCTTTGTTATACTCTGTATGTCTCTGTATTTATAAATGTTTCTTAGTCAGGCGGTGGTGGCGCAAGCCTTTAATCTCAGCACTCAGGAGGCAGAGGNAGGCGGATCTCTGTGAGTTGGAGGCCAGCCTGGTCTACAAATAGAGTTCCAGGACAGCCAGGGCTGTTGCACAGAGAAACCCTGTCTCAAAAAACCAAAAAGAAAAAAGAAAAATAAAGGTTTCTTCCTGCAAAATAGGTATACAGATATTTTTCTTTTGATTTCTGATCANTGCTACCTCGCTGAGATTTCCGAGTTTTAGAAGCCCATCTTTTGCCTTTATAGGGTTAGGCAGTTCAGCCAGGGTCTGGATTATTAAATCACTCTAAGCAAAGCACAAAATCTCAAGTTGCAAACTAGAATGCTAAATTAACTAGCCATAAATATAACTGTCAAAATGCTCCCTCTTCATCATTTTTCAGGGCTCTCCTGTAGGGAGAAGAGCATGGAGAGACAGGTCCAGTCAGATACCCAAATGAAAGATGATCATAAATCTTGGATGCAAAGAAAAGTAGACCTGAGCGGTTCAAGGTGTTCTCTTGGGCATGGATGTGATGTTTCATCTCTGAGCTAACCAGCTTGGATCATGAAAAAGCCAGTCATGCCATGACAGAAGCACTGCTGTCAAAGTCTCACTTTCACATTCTTTACCCAGAATGTNTTTAAAATGCAAAAACACTTTATTACTTCAGACACATTAGAATTAACTGAGGGGTCATTTTAGTTACATTTATCATCTCAATCAGAGAGGTAAAACATTTACAGACCATCCCTAGGTTAGTCTTGTCCGTAGCTGGGTTTTTATGTGGCTGCTTCTACATTAGAGATGACAGGTGTTTTTGAGATTTGGGATGCCAGTTCACTGTCAATCATGTGGATGTTTAATTCCAGTACCAAACATTGAATTTGGGTGGCTTGCCAGGGCTTCTGCCTGGTTTTTACCTTCCTGTCCTATCTGGGATTGAAGTGTAAACTATGAAACGTCAAAAGGCCACATGCTCAGTTTCCTTTTCATTTCCTGGCATGTGATCAGATGTATCTGTAAGTGTTTTATCACTTACAGCTGCATGCATGCTTTTATGGACGCTAATTCCCTTTTTCATAATGACCCTATGGTGCTGGCATTATTTCCATTTCATAGCTGACACAACAGGCGGAGCGCGGTGAAATGACTTGTTTATTTAGTGGCTTGCTCATTTATGACTCCAATACTGTCTCTCTATGCTCATTTTAACCATCAAAGTAAAATTAGTAAAGTCCATAGCCTATTTTTAAAATTCCTTTCAAATGAGGGCAATCTGGCTTCTCTTACNGAAACAGAATCTGTGTGTACTTCTCTCTGACATGCTCTCACATTAATGCCTGTGTTTTGCTTTATGTAGATTTCTGTGCTGGGTCTTTAATATTTTCTGTGCCATTTGCTTTTGGCGGTGTAGGGACGGTTTTATAAGTACAAAGCAGAAAACAGATTGTAAAATACTATTGCCAAAATAGTCAAAAGCTATNGTTGTGATGTAATGCTTTAAGTGGTATTTTTGTTTGTTCGTTTGGGTTTTTTTGTTTGGTTTTGTTTTGAGTTTTTCAAAATGAGGTTTCTCTGCATATCCTTGGCTGTCCTGGAACTCGCTCTGTAGACCAGGCTGGCCTCAAACTCAGAGATCTGCCTGCCTCTGCCTCCTGAATGCTGGGATTAAAGGGATGAACCACCTCACCTGGTGCTTTACGTGTTTCTTTATGAGTGTAGTAAAAAAAAGATTTAGTAGCANGTCATCTAACAATCAAAGCTGCAAAATGCTGGCAAGGATTAATTGCATTTTGAAATGCTGAAAGAACTACAATGCAATACAGAAATAGCTGTTATTTCTCTTGGTAACAATGATGCAGAAATGGCTAACAAAACTGTAATACCCCCACATTAATAATTCAAGGAAATACTAAATTTCACTTAGAGATTAGGGTAAACAAAGACTTCTGACGTCACCTAAGTTCACAAATGGAATCCCTTTTAACCTAAGGATGCACTTGGCAGAGGCTAGCTCTAGGTGAGAACATGATCTTAGCACGCCCAAGTTCACTTTCTTGGCACCAACACATAACAAATATCTCTTCAGTACAGCAGTTGAGTCTTTAGTTGCTCTGAGACAGGGTCTTCCTCTGTAGCTCAGGCTGCCCTAGAATGCACGGCAATCCTCTTACCTCAACCTTCTATGTCTTGAGGTTACAGGCCTGAATCACCATGTTCAGCCTGCAAATCTTTTTCATTCTGTTCTTGGGTAAATTCTTGGATAGGGCTGGTGTCCATACTACAGTCATAGAATGAGGGGCTCCCTGTAGTTAATGTCATTACGGATGGTCACCAGTGCACACATGTAAATTATAACGCTTGAGTGCTTACTGTGTACGGGGCAGAATGTTAAGATTTTAACATCCTAACTTATTCAGTCTTCCCACTAACCATCTAAGAATGAGACTATTATTATCTCCACTTCATTAATAAGGAAAAAATAATGAAACTTAACTTGTACATGGTCAGTAGTGGAGCTGAGGTGTTTTTATTTTTTTCAAATTATGAGGGATCCTTGTGAGCTCTACTACCAGCAGAGACGGAAACCACAAGAGGCAAGAAGGAAACCCAGTTCAGCGTGACTTAGTTAGCCAGTGTTGGCTCACACTTCTGGAGTCTGAACCTGGGCAGTTTACTTCAGATATTTAAGATATTACTGTACATAGTTAAGTACAGTACGATTTTGGAAAAAAGTTTCCTAGTANCAATTATCCCAATCCCATGTGCACAATAAAGCTTAAGGTGTGACTATATCAAAACTCTTTTGCAAAGTATATGTGACCTCTACCAAGAAGATGGGTTCTGTAGCTTAAGGGCCTAGGATCTGGTATGGTCTCTGGCCAAGATAGCGTAGAAGTCATCAGGCTATAAGGTACATGTGGACATCTCAGTTCTATTGATTGAGAAACAAAGCTAAAGGTCTGGAGAGGAAGAGTTTGGGATAAACAGTCTGGGGGATTTTGGGTGAGGTCTGGCTCTACTGGTCAAAGGTCACCAGGTTATTAATAACATCCACTCTCGGGGCTGGAGAGGTGGCTCAGCGGTTAAGAGCACTGACTGCTCTTCCAGAGGTCCTGAGTTCAATTCCCAGCAACCACATNGTGGCTCACAACCATCTGTAGTGAGATCTGATGCCCTCTTCTGGCCTGCAGGCAGAACACTGTATACATAATAAATAAATCTAAATAAATAAATAACATCACTCTCAGCTTTCTTGGTGGGAAACAGGTATTCATTTCTTCCATGGAGGAGACAAGCCTGTGTGATTAACATTCCTGGTTTCTCCAGTGTTTGTCTGTGAGTACTCATGCCCTCTACAAAACTACATTTATATATTTATGTGGGATTGGGGTGTTCACCAGCAAAGAACAACTTGTAGGACTTTATTCTCTCCTTCCACTATGTGTGTCCTAGGAATCCAGGTAGTCAGGTTTTTCACAGGCCCCTTTATCTGCTGAGTCATCTCAGCATCCCTGGGGCTGAGATGCTAATCCAGACCGTCCATCCCCCGAAGCCTCACTTTTGAACATCATATGACAAAATTAGANTCTTAAAGAGAGAGCTGTGCCTGTCATTACTAGGTCAAAAGAGAGNAAAATTCCATCCTCTCTGAGGCACAAATCAACCATCAGTATAAGTGCATTTTCTAAAAGTTAACCAAGATATCAAAAATCTGTTATTTCGACTTGTACAATATCTTAATGTCCCNTACCTACCCTCATCACCTTAAAATAAGGAACTAAAACTACTAAGATAACCTTACAAACACTATATCAAGAATATTTGTCATGCTTTGAGAAAACTAGTTAGGTTTTNTGGTAATTGTGAGAGAAATATAATTAAATTCAACTTTAAAACAAAATGAAACAAACAAAAATGTCCCAAGGTAAAAATTGCAGTGATCTACCTAATAGATGGTAGTGTGTTTCACCCATCTTATCTGAAACTTAAAACCAAATGTTCAGTCATTTTTGTTACCTTTGTCCAGGAAGAAAAACATAAGAACCATGGGATATATGCTGTGTATTGTGAGGTTTTCATAATAAACCACTGATGTGTGTGTGTGTGTGTGTGTTTGTATGTGTGTGTGTGTATCTAGAGCTAACTAGATATAATAAAGATGGTAGTAAGCCATAGTTAGAACCCCTGGGACAAGAAGAAACTTGACCCTAATAACCAGGGGGGGAAACAAACCACCTGAGTCAAATTGAAACTAATAAACTTGGATTTTTGGGAAGCCCATGTCTGGAAACAAGTCATGGCACAAGTTGTCTTATGTTTAATTTTATGTTTAATTTTAAAAGTGAAATGAACTGATATTTGTTGATGGTCCTATCCATACAGAAATCATAAACATTAATGATAGCATTCTTAACACTTCATAACATGTATAAGTAAAAGAAGTTGAACTAAATGCATTTTGTATTATAATATAGCCACAAACGTATGAGGCCAGGGAGTGGAATGTGGTGGTTTGAGTGAGAATGGCCCTTGTAGGCTCATCTGTTTGAATGTTTGGTCCCCAGTTGGTGGAACTGTTTGGGAAGGATTAGGAGGTGTGGCCTTGTTAGAGGAGGTGTGTCACTGGGGCAGTCTTTGAGCTATCAGAAGTCTATCCCATTCCTAGTTGGCTCTCTCTGCCCTGTGGTTATGTTCCAAGATGTAAGCTCTCAGCTACTGCTCTAGCACCATGCCTGCCTTCCTGCTGCTATGCTCCCCACTACGATGGTCCTGGACTCACTCTCTGAAATTGGAAGCCTTCAATAAACTTTCTTCTATAAGTTGCCTTGGACATGGCATGTTATCACNGCTATAGAAAAGTAACTAAGACATGGATCAATCTTAGATTCCCACCATATGGGAGGTGGAGGCAGGAGTCTTAGGAGCTCAAAGTCATCCTTGGCTACATAGCACGTTCAAGCCCAACCTGGCTCTTTTGCTTGATG
>LZPO01027449.1:196986-213030 GCA_001675575.1 Neotoma lepida | reverse complement strand
GAAAAAAACGTATTTCCCTTCTCAGGTTTAGATGTAGCTTATGAATGGAACTAGTCTTTTCCTAAAATAATCACATTAAAAAAAAAATCACGCCTGCATAGCAGGAACATTGAAAATTAATTTTTAAAACACATAAAGGGATTATTTTGATTATTTCTATGGAAAAATAGATTTTTCAAGCAGGAAGTAGTGAAGAAGCTGAAAGTGAACAATCTTGAATTTTTTGTCTTGATTTGAAACATGAATAGCTGTGATTTCCTTTTCTCTCCTCAGCCTCTGATTTTTTTTTAACTTTGGACTTTAGCCCGAGTGTCATTTCAGATCCTTAAATATGAATTTGAAGTTTTACCTTTTTCTTTCTGTATGAAGCATAGATTTTTACTACTTACTTTAAAAGGTTATGACAGTTTGATTTTGGAATGTTGTGTCTAATGTTTTTTCCTGAGGGCAAATGCCTTTTGGGTTTACAGACTAGGGAAAGGATTATTTCTCTTTTAGATGGGTAAAGCTGCTTCCATTGTTCTACTGAAATGAGTTTCATTCTGAAATACTGAAAGCAGGGACTGTGATAGAAAAGGATTGGGCATTTTGTCCCTTGCTAACTCAGCAAAGGAGGTGAAAAATAGGTACAACTTGTAATTATTACAACAAATAAATATTGGAGAAAAAAGCTTTAGGTCACCTGTGTATTCTGTTGTTGCAGGTGAGTCTCAGCTTTGGTAGGGGGATACTTCTATTTTTCTGTTGCCGCAGAGGGAGTTCCATATTGACAAGCAGTATTTTTCATGGAATAGTTAATTTCAAACATTTTCATTGATGCTAGGGATGTGGTAAGAATTGGGACAGTCATAAAATTTGTGAACCTTAATTTCTATGGAAGGAATGCTTTGTTTTTAATAAATGACTACCTGGGGTGTAATTATTGTTCTTAGATTAATCTTTGAGATCCAGAATGGTTTTCAACCTATTTTGAGGTCATGAAACCCCTTGAAAGTTGGCAGGAAGTGGGGGCCTAAATCAGAAAATACAAATACACATATTTCTATATAATTTTATATGCCATTTTATGCCCCCATCCGTTAACTCCATTATAAGAGATGTGAAGCTACTATTTCAGAATATTTAGGCTTCTTGAGGCAGACTTTCTTGATTGTTTCAGAAAGTTGAAATGAGCGTATGTCAACTTCAAGTACATAGATGGCTCTAGTAAACTTTTGCTGAAAATGTTTTTAACAAAATAGGTTATTAGAATTTGTTGAACTGCTGCATTGTGAATCAATAAAAGTATATCATATTATATCTTGTCCTTCCTTCCCCCCAATATTGTAACACTTAAGGTGAAATAAACATGAAGATAAGAAAAATAACCTGAATGGTCTTTGACATTGAATTTTATTGCCTTCCTTGTAGTAAGATATTAAATCTTACAATTAAATCATTTGTGGCATGTGTATACATATATGCATAAAATGGGGACTTACATATGTGAAATCAGTTAAAACTTGTTATATTCAGTGAAATATTTTTATATAAATTGAAGCTATCCTCTCATTAGTTTTCCTTTATCTAAATAGATATTATGCCTGAATAAAAACCTAGAAAATTATAAAAGATTCTCCATTAGGGTACTATAGAAATTTTGAAGCAAATTCCCCTTCCTGTCTTCTTTTGGATGCTCAGGATGATTGTTAGTATATTTGGCTGGATGTCGGCTAAAAATACAGTACTAAGATTCATGCTTCTTACATAACTATCATCAGAATAAATTCTGCCTTAGATTTCTTCTGCTTCCTGTTTTTAGAAATGTGTCCATGTTTTGGTGGTTTACAGTTTTCTCAGTAATATTAAATCAAATTAATATACCATGCTTCTGGTATTGTACATTTGAGCTGTTTATTATAAATAATATAAAGGGAAGATTATAATCAGTGGTTGTTTCATTTATTTGGATGGTTTTCTTTTCATCTCTGTAATTAATTAAATATTTTGAGAAAGGTTCTCACTATTGTAGCTCTGGTTGAACCTGGAACTTCCCTCAGATTCAGACCTGTCTGTGTCTGCCTCCCAAATGCTGGGATTAAAGGCATATGCCACTGTACCCAGCCTTGTCTTAGTCATTTTTCTATTGCTATAACAAAATGCTCAAGGCTGGATAATACATAAAGAAAAGAGTTTTGTTCATAAATCTGTAAGTCTTAGAAACGTGGCTCTGACTTGTGGTCAGTTCTAGTGATGGCCTCACAATGATAAGAGTGTATTTGAAAGTAATCATGGGATAAGGAGGAAGCCACATAGATCAAGGGTGTGGTTCACTTTCCCTAACAGTCTACTCTTGAGGGAACTGACGCACTTGAAAGAGCATTATCCCTTCTAAGAGTGGCATCCCAGTAATTTAACCACTTCATTAGTCCCTTCTGAGAATGGTGTCCCCAGTGACTTTACTTCCTCCCTAGTCCCCACCTCTTAACAAGCTCTACCACTGGGGCTGGGCTGATGGCTCAGTGGTTAAGAGCACTTGCTACTCCTGTGGAGGACCTGGGTTTGATTCCCAGCACTCACAAAGGGACTCACAGTCNTCAATAACTGCAGTTCTAGAGGATCNCATGTACTCTTCTGACCTTTGAGGATACCAGGCATGCATGTGGTGCACATACATACATGTGGCCAAAATACTCATATCCATAACAATTTTTAAATCTTAATAACAAAACAAAACAAAAACTTTAAAAGTTCTACCATTCGGGTGATGAAAGAGCTCAGTGGGTAAAAACACTTGTCACCAAGCCTGGGTGATGAGATAGCTCAGTGGGTAAAGACACTTGTCACTGAGCCTGGAAAGCAGAGTTCAGTCCTCAGGACCCACACATTAGAAGGAGAGAGACCTGGCTCCTGATAGTTGATCTCTGCACCTCCTACTTTCATGTCCTTCATGTCTTTCCTCCCACTCTCCCCTTCTGCAACCACACTGGGGAACTAAGCTTCCAACATGTGAACCTTTGAGGTATAAAACTATATCCAAACCATAGAAATCAATAATTGTACTCAGTCTTCAAATAATTTAGAAAGTGCTCCAGAAAAAATTTTTTTAATTTATTTTTGGGACAAAGTTTCATCACTTTGTACCTACCCCTGGCTGTCCTGGAAATCAAAGACTCAAAAAGGTCTCATCATTTGGTTAAGAATAGTAAGTGGCNGAGCTGGGACTTGGATGTGGTTGGTTGCAGGTTGTCCGTTCTCTTGGTTCATGTTTCTTGTTAGTGAAACATATCAGGCTTTCTAATCATGAATTGTTCTCTTGGTTATTTTGCACCCCCTCAAAAGACATACAGTAAGAGTAGTTAGCAATTGTGACACCAACTGCCTGGAGCTTCACATTAATCTCTCTTCAGTCCTCAGGTTCTTCTATTTTACAGAGAAAATTCACCTCTGTTTGAATGTAGCCCACATGCTGTAGACCTCTATTGAAATGTAGTGAGCAAGAACTATAGAGTTGGACTGTTATTTGTTTTTGCACCCTTTTTCTTTGCTTGACACAGAATCTGTTGATGTGTAGCCTAGACTGACCACAAATTCAGGATCTTCCTGCTGAAGCCACTTGAGTGCTGGGATTACAGGTGTGTCACACTGTACCCACTTCTCTGGATTTTTTTTTTTCAGTCTTTGAAAAGTGGTTTTGTTTGTTTTGGGGGGTTGGTTTATTTATTTTGTATGTATTGGTATTTTGTCTGCTTGTCTGTATGTGTACCAGTGTGCCCACAGTGATTTGGTTATTTGATAGCCAAATAATTGTTTCAGCTAAGGCAAATACATATATTGAGATGCACTAGTGTTGATCTTAGAGACACTGTCTTGAAGGTGTCTTTGATTCTGTATAGGTAAGCATTTGTTATGTATATTACTGTGCTGAAAGAATTATAATCTCTAGTTTGAAATAGAATGGAAAACAGTTACATGTATTTATATATCTATTTGAGAAATATCTAGTAAATATTAACTCATTTCAAATAGGCTGAAGACTTTTCTTTTACTCTAATTTTATATTAATTGGACTGTCATATCCAGTTCTCTAAACAAGAACCCTATAGTGTTTGTAAACCCTACGTGCTGATTTTAGGGCTCCAACATGTTGACCTTTGTTTTTGCTCCTTTGTTCAAACAAATCCCCTCACACTTTTTTGGGGGGTGGGGGCTGGGGGTTGAGACAGAGTTTCACTGTATAGTCCTGGAACTGTGTGACTGTCCTGGATCTCATTCTATAGACCAGGTTGGCCTTGAACTCACAGATCTTCCCCTGCCTCTAAGTGCTGAGATGAAAAGTGTGTGCCATCACTGCCTGGCACCTCATGTTTTTTAACTTTTAAAAAAAATTGATACTGTAATATAATTATAATATTTCTCTTTCCTCCCTCCAAATCCTCCCATATATTCCTCGTTTTTCAAATTCATAGCCTCTTTTCACCAATTGTCATTTCATACACACACATATATAATATGACTGACTATATGTGTATGTGTATATATACATACATACATGTGAAACCTCAGTCTGTATATTGCTGCTTGTATGTATGTTTGCAGGACTGACCAGTTGGTATTGGATTACCAACTAATATGCTCTCTCCTGGGGAAGACTTATTTCTCCTGCTCCCAGCATTCCTTAGTTGCCTATAGCTCTTCATGTAGGCCCTCCCCCCACCCTGTCCATTCGTATTGTCCTTCCTTAGCTCATGTTGAAAGTTTGTGGGTGTAGCTTCTGACATTACTAGGAGATAGTCTCACAGCAAATTCCCTGATCCTCTGGCTCTTACAATCTTTCTGACCCCTCCTGGGTGATGTTCCCTGAGCCTTAGATGCAGAGGTATTTTTTAGATGTATGGACTGTGACTGGGCTCCACAACTCCGAGTTCTGATTGGTTGTTGTTTTCTGTCGTGGTCTTCATCTGTTGCTCAGAGAACTTACCTTGATGAGGGGTGAAAACTACACTTACCTGTGGATATAAGGGACAAATGTTAATACATTGTAACTAGGGATGGTGCTGGCTTAGTAATGAAGTGGTTATAGATTGTCCTTCAATATCTGTGACATGAATCCCTCCAACTATTTTTTTTTAACCTACACAAGATTTTACTCATATTCAGGGCTAGCAGGATGGTGCTCAGCAGGATAAGGTACTTGCTACCAAGTCCAGTGATCTAAGTTGGAGCCTCTGATTCACATGGCAGGAACCGGTTCTAGGCTGTCCTTTGACCTTCACACATATGCCATGGCATGTGCCCCCCCATTAATAAATAGTATAAGAAATATAAAGATTTCACTTCTATTCAGAGGTTGCCTGAAGTTGTCAAACTTGCATGATTTCAAAATGTATCCATCATCTCTTTTTACCACAAATGTATTTTGAAAATAAATTACTTATACTTGAACAATGAAAAACACTTCTGACCTTACATATGAATACAGTGAACAGTTGTGATAGCTACCAAGCAGAGTGATAATGATGAATATGAAAAAGATTGCTAGTAAACTGAAGAAATTGACATGTTTAAACAACTCCGCTGAGGAATAATAGACATTCAATAAAGTGCACATATTTAGTGTGCAATTTGGTAAGTTTGACCAAGACACTTAAAAAATGTCAATATAATCAATTCAAGGAACGTCTGTCACCCTTAAAATTTTCCTCATGGCTCTTTGAGGTCTTCATTTACTGCTCCTAGAGACCGTTCCTCTGTGTGACTTAAGATTCGTTTGTGGGTTTTAGGGTATTATGTAAAATTATTTTGTGTGGAGGTGTTGTCTGACTTCTTACGGTTAACATTGACTTTTGGCATTTATCCATGTTGCTTCATGTACATTCTTTTAGTATAGTATCAGTAGTATTTTGATAGACATTTGGGCCATTTTCTGTGTTGTGTTGTGTGAGCTTTTGTGTAAACGTCTGTGTAGAGGCATATACTTCTGCTCTCCTGGTTAATATCTAGGACCAGAATAACTAGAACATAAATGATAAGGAAATAGTTTTCTTCCAGTTGTTGGCTTGTCTCTATTTTTTCTAACAGTATGCTTTAAAAGGTAAGAATTATTACTATTCTCAGACAACATATCTATGTAAAAGATCTGAAAGATAATTTTTAAAAGCTCTAGAGGACTTGTGCCTGTAATTCCAGCACATGGGAGGGAGAGGCAGGAAGATGTGGAGTTTCAAGGTCATTGTCTGCTACATGGTGAGCTTGAGGTCAGCCTGGGCTACATGTGATCCTGTTTCAAAAAGCAAAGTCCTCCAAATGAGTGTATTCAGCAAGTTTACAGGATAGAAAGTCAATATACAATGGTCAGTTGTCTTTCTCCTTAACTGGTACTGAACAACTGGCGATTGAATGAACAATTGCCACCAAAAACATGCAGCTTCACAGAACTGTGTACAAGGTGAGTATGCTGAAAACGACGAAACTGGCTATACCGTCTTTATGGATGGGAAGACGATTAAGATGCTCACTCTTCTCAAACCAGACTGTATCCCAGCAATATACCTACAGAGACTGAGGAGCTGATTCTAAAAGATGGGGAAAAGTGAAAACCCTTGGGAAGAGCCAAGTTGCTATAAAGCTGCCGTACAGTATGGTATTAGAAAAAGATATAGTCAGTGAATAAAACAGAGTTCACACACAAACATGGCCAATTAAATTAAAAAAAAAAATAACTCTGAGACAAAGTCATAGACCAGACTGCCTTGAACACAGAATTCTCCTGTCTCAGCTGCTTGAATGTTACACATTCAGCTCAGTTATTTTTGGGAAGCTAAAAAGCAAATCGATACAGAGAAGTCTGTAACAGTTGCTTAATTATATGCAAAAAAGTGAGCAGAGAGTCATTGTAGGGTTTTCTGTTTGTTTTGTTTTNTTTTGAAACAGGGTCTTAAATAGTTCAGGCTGGCAACTTTGGACTCTGTAGTCCAGGTGAACCTCAAACTCAAGATCTACTGGTTCAGTCCTCTGAGTACAGGGATTATTGGCTCTTTTCTTATTTGCCTCTGTCTTCGTTTGTTTGTTTGTTGTTTTGAGACAAGGTCTCAACTGTGTAGCTCTGGCTGGCCCAGAACTCACTATGTAGACCATGTTGGCCCCAAACTCTTAGTTGATCCTCTTGCCTCTACCTCCTGGTGCTGGGATTTCAGGTGTGTGCCACCACACCTGGTATCTCTGTTTTATCTGTAAGAGAAATTTTAGAAACCGTTACTATTTGTATATAGCAGGATCCATGAGCAACATCAAACATTGCGCGCATAATTTAATGTTTCTTTTCCTCCTTCCATTCCACAGCCTAGTTCCACTCTTTGCTCCCTCTTAAAATACATATCTGATTTCTAGTGAACTTTGAGTTGAGGTTGCCTCTTTTCTGCTTCTCCAAGTCTTTGTTTTTCTTTTCCATGTCCCTCAAGACACCTTGGTAACAAATCCAGCTAGAGTTCCTGCCCCATCTTTGGCATTTCTTAAGTGTCTTCTGTGTGCTGACACCATCCTAAGTGCCTTAATTTACATTACTTAGGTTTATTGTTGTTGTTTTTAATAAGCCTAAGCCATTTTTTTATTATTTTATTTCATGTGTCAGTCTTTTGCCCGATTGTGTATCTGTACACCATATGTGTAGTGTCTGAAAAGGCCAGAAGAGGGTGTCGGACCCCCTGGGACTGGAGTTACAGATAGTGGCAAGTAGTCATATGGATGCTGGGAATCAGACCCAGGTCTTCTGGAAGAGCAACCATTGCTGTTAACTGCTGGATTCTCTCTCCAGCCCTGAAATACTGATNTTTTTAATTACTTAGTGGTGGTCACTTTTAGCCTCATGTTTTAACTTGCTTATTCTCCTTCCTATTAAAAGGCCATCAAATAAAGTAGACATTATTGATGAATCTTATTAATTTAGAATATTTGTAATTTCACTTACAATGACATTTTTAGGCTCTCTATCCTGGGAAAATAACTCTTAACTTTTTTCTACATTAGGAAAGGTATGTTTTGAGACAAGACACACACACACACACACACACCCCTTAGGCTGGTTTAGAACTCATAATCTTACTGCTTTAGTCTCTTGAATTGTAGGTGTGTGGCACCACACTGGGCAGGAAATATCTATGTGTTTCTAAGGTGCTTGAAACAATTAAAAAATCTATTGTTTAGTTTAAAATAGGCAGTCTAGCCGGGCGGTGGTGGCGCACGCCTTTAATCCCAGCACTCGGGAGACAGAGGCAGGCGGATCTCTGTGAGTTCGAGGCCAGCCTGGGCTACCAAGTGAGTTCCAGGAAAGGCTCAAAGCTACACAGAGAAACCCTGTCTCGAAAAACCAAAAAAAAAGGCAGTCTAAGCCAGATGTGGTGGCAAATGCCTTTAATCCTAGCACTCAGGCAGACGTAGGCGGATCTCTGAGTTCAAGGCCAGCCTAGTCTACAGAGTGAGTTCCAGGACAACCAGGGCTACATAGAAAGACCCTCTTTCTAAAATAAAATAAAATAGGCAGTCTAAAAGTCAAGAACAAGACCTTTTAAATAGTGATTCCTAAATTTTTATTAAAAATCTGATCATAGCGTTAAAATAATTGTCCATCAGAAGCATGATGGAAATTTTAGAGTAAAGTTAAGACAAATGACAGTTTGATGAGAGATTGCAAGGAAGATTAGAAATTTAACCAGTTCTTTTAGTAATTGCTTAGTTGTTTTGGAGAACATGTCCTACTCGAATGGGAAAGCATGCCAAGTCCAGTTACGCAGCACACTGTATGGAGGTCACTTCATTAGGAACCAGAGTTTGTGTTGATTGTGAAAACTATCACAAGATTAAAGGTGGACATCAGCCAGGAGAACGAACGGTTAGTATGAGATCTGCTAGAGCTTTCTAAAAGGTTTGACGCAAGTATGGGAGGCAGGGAGAGACTTAAAAGGAGCCTTGTGGAAAAATTGTAATGTCAGGCAAAGTTTAGATTAGAATATCAGGCATTCTTTCAGCTCCGTTAAGATTTGGGTGATGTGTCTGGGAAGGAGGAATTTTCTTAAAATGTTGCAACTTTTTTAGAAGAAAAATATGAGGCTGAAAGGATAATAAAGTATCTGCCAGATGTCCTGTCCTAGTAATCCATTAAATAACTTGTACTTGAAACTCAATGAATCCTGATGACACTGTAAATGTTTACAGTGTAGTAGAATTATTCCAAAACCTGTTCCTAGCTTTGATTGACCTGATGAGTGTGTGAGGCTGGACTTTTCCTGAAATAGCTCGACAGAAAAGTTACGTGTTAGGTAGATAGCAGTGTATTTTTATCCAGGCCTACCTGAGAATGTGTTTTCCAGTAAGGTTGCTTCTCTTCTGTTCCCCCCACACACACAGTTTTAAAAATAAAACATTCACACTAAACATACATGTATGTTAGGATTGTATAATAAAAATTCGTGAATCTACTGTCTAACCAGTAATCAAATCCTTTTCTTTTTTGATATATGATTTTGCTCTGTAGCTTGGCTGGCCTAGAACTCATTATGGTAGCCCAGGCTGGTCTTAGATTTACAGTAGTCCTGCTTTAACTTCATAAATGCTGCAGTTACAGGTCTGCAGTGCCACATCAGGCTCATAAATTATTTTCACAAAATTATTCATATTGCTACAATACCAAGTTTATCTTGGCATCTGTGAATTTTCTTGGCTTTCTTTTCTGTTTTCTCCTTCCATCCCTTATATCTTCTCCTCTCTTTGCAGGTCTTCTCAAGAATCCTGAGACTTAGTTTTTCCTTTTAAGAGATTCAATAGTCCAGGGGCAGGAGTAGAGGAATCTCTGGGAATTCAAGGCCAGCATGGACTACATAGTGAGACCCTGTCTCAAAAAAAACCAAATAAATATCATAAAATGAAAGAGATTACATTTCCTTTGGCTCATTTAAATTCTGTTCCATGCTTGAAGATTTAGAGCAGAAGGCAATTATATCTCACTTTTTCTTAATGCTGTATTATCTCTTGGGAAGCTTGACTCTTAAGTACTCTGTAGTGGTCTGCTTTTGCAGACTTGAAGGTAGAAATAAATGGAAGTAGGACATAGTAATTAAGAATATCATTATGCTTTTTAAAAAAAAACCTGTGATTAATAAAGCTATGTCTGCCTATTAACATGCCACTTNNGTTGTTCAGTGAATGTGGGTAAATGAGACATAGTATTGAAACAGATTAGAGTGAGTCTGTTTTTCTGAAAGATAAATTGAAGTGTAAAACCCATTTTAAAGAAAGGGTCCTGCTTTTGTCATTTTAATGTTTTTTTTGTATCCAGTGGCTCTCAAAGTATTGTCATCAGACCAACAACATCTGCAGCACCTGCACCTGGATGTGTGTACAAATTACCTGCCTATCTCAGATCTTTAGATGGTTCTGATATGGCAGTTTGAGAACTATAGCTGTATAGCAACAATTAGCTTGTCTTGCTGGTTGTTTAAAGTGATGTGATGCTGTATAGGCCTGAACTTTATATTGCAAATGATAAAATCCAATTTAAAGTAGCCTGGAAAAAAGACTTAATATAAGAGGCTTCCTTCAGAGTATTGGGAAGTTATTGAGGTATCACACTGATTCAGTGCACCAGTTGTAAAAAATAAGAGACCTTGTGGTTAGAAACACTTGATTCTATATTACTTTGCCTTTATTGGTTGGATACATCCTTCAGAACTAGGAAAAATAGTCGTAGATCCGACCCCAGTTCACATGTGAGTTAAGCAATTCCACGAAGACCTGCTTTCTCCCATTCTCAAGCCCATTCCTTAACCATTATGTTCATGAGGATGAGGGTAGATGATTGGTTTGCCTATTTCTAGGAAGAAGGAGAATGGGCAGGCATGCNACTATGACAGTGTAGCTCACTACTTCATAGTTGGTTTGCCCTCAGTTAGACTTACAGGAAAGAGACCTGGAAAAAAGGTAGGTGACAAGGTGGCTCAGTGTATAAAACACTTGCCACACAGCGCTAAGGACCTGGGTTTGGACCCTAGGATCCTTGTCAAGATTGAAGGAGAGAACTAATTGCACAAAGTTGTCCTCTGACCTCCACATCACATGTATGCTCTCCTACACATACATCGTATATACATATATAACAAAATATGCAGAGGTATATGAAAAGGTCATCTAATGTTCTCCTACATTCTCATGAATTCTTTCTGCATATGTTCTTACATAGACACAACTGTATTATGTTAATTTTTTCCCTTTTGTTTTGCTAGAGACACTTTCTCACTATTTATATAGCACAGGCTGGATTTGAACTGCTGATTCTTCTGCCTCAGCCTCCTAAGTGCTGGGATCACAAATGTACAAGTTTGAACATTTTTTTGTTAAGCATAGTTTCTCCTACTGAATTTCTAATTTCTTCATCCATTTTCTTATTAGCATTTTTTGGTCAAGACTCCTTAGTAGAATTATAAAAGACAGTTTCTTTTAAGTTTTTCATTTATTGCACTTTATTTACTTTGTGTGCCTGTATGTGTGTGTGTGTGTCATGGTGCTCCTGTGGAGGTCAGAAGATAACTTGAAGTCACTTTCCTTCTTCCACCATGTGTGTCCTGAGGAGTGACTCAGGCCCTCGGGCTGGTGGCAGCCTTTACCTACTAGGCCACTTCAGTGGCCCCATACAAACCTATTCATTTTTATACCATCTGGATTTTGGTAAGATTGTTTTCTCTCTCCTTTCTCCCTCTTTCCTCCCCTACCCCCTTGTGTGTGTCTGTCTATGTGTGTGCGTGCCCATCTGCACGTGTGTGCACACGAAGGCAAGGATGTATGAAAGTCAGGATAACCCCAGGTGTCAGTTTTCACCTTCCATCTTGCCTGTAACCTGACCTCTGTTGTTTGCTGTTGTGTACACAGGCTAGCTACTCTATTAAGCTTCCTGGGATTCCTGTCTTTGTATCTTATCTCACTGTAGGAGCACTAGGATTACAGATGCCAGTTCTGGGGACAAACTCAGGTCCTCATGTGAAGCAGGTCATGTTGTCCACTGAGTTGTTTCCCCAGCCTTGTTTCCTGATACTTAAAAAAAATTGTGTGTGTGCACGTGTGCACGCGAGCAAGTGCCCGCGCACACTTACGAGTGCAGGTGCCTGTGGAGGCCAGAGGAGTCAGATTCTCTGGAGCTGGAGTTATAGGTGGTTATGAGGTATCTGGTATGGGTGCTGGGAACCAAATTCAGATTCTCTGTAAGAGCATTACATACTCTAGCCCCTTATTTTTGAGACAGGATCTCACTGTGTAGACAAGGATGGCCTTGAACTGACAGAGCTCCACCTGCCCCTGCCTCCTTGAGTTCTGGGATTTAAAGGTGCACCACCACACCTAGCACCTTTTTATTTTTTAATTTATTTACTGGGGCCGAGGCTTGTATCATGATTTGTGTGTGGAGGCTAGAGGGCAACTAACAGGAGTCTGTTCTCTCCTTCACCCATGACCGAGGACTGAACCTGGTCATTGGGTTTGTTGGCAAGTGCCTTATCAGCTGAACCATCTTCCTGACACCTGCTTTCTTATTTTAAGCTTATAAATTCCCAGCTTTCAAAGACCGTATAACTTGTTTTGTTACACTGCTTTGCTTACAGCTATTTGATCTTTGCAAAATTTATTTTGAAGAAGCAGACATTTATTCTTCATATTACTAGTACTTTGGGGTTTTATATAGGCTCTATAGTTATTAAAAGTATAGTTTTTCAGGGCTAGAGAGATGGCACAGGACTTCAGATCACTGTCTCTTCTTCCAGAAGCTCTGGGGTTTAGTCCCAGCTGTAAATTCTAGTTTCAGGTGATCTGATGCCCCCTTCTCGCCTCTGAGGGCACCAACACACACACACACACACACACACACACACACACACACACACATATATATATATATATGTTTCCAGAGAAAAACACTCATTCATTTAAATAATCTAAAACAATATTTTTTAAAAAGGGAAAAGTTTAAAAAAACATAATTACTGGAAGAAAAATGCCAGTTTAAAGCTGCTTTTTAGTTATTTCTGTAAGCTAAATGGTTCTTGATTTACTGTGAGGTTTAAAGACAATGGCAAGTAACAAAGAATCTTTAATAACAATATATTTTCCTAATGAAAAAGATCTTATCTGACAGATCTAAATTTTATAAAAGAGTTAAAAATTTGCACAATACTTGTGATTAACCTTCTGTTAATATAATCAAAACATATGTAATTTTATTTCTGGAAATAGCATTTACTCATTAAGAAAATTATGGCAGAAATCTGATTAAACACTGAGAAAATTCTAGACTCTTCAGATAGCCTGGTGTTTTGAAAAAGCCTTGTGCTTTGGCAGGAGCCCAAGAGAGGAAGTGCCTGCATCTGCTACATTCTAGAAGCTTTCCCCAGATCACTCACTGTAAGGCAGCCAAGAAAGCTGGCGCTCACTACTGTGTGCTTCTGGAAGGATCTGGAAACTTGTAGCAAACTTGAGGGAGGAGGTATAGGAGTTCTCCCAGAAAGTCATTTTATTGTGGTCATCTGTTTTTACTGAGATTCAACTTAAGGGTGAAGGTGAAGGTACTTTTCAGCTTTTATGAAATAGAGGGCTTTCAGTTAGGCGTCTGAGAAGCCTCTTGGTTTAGACAAAGTCACATGAGAAAGATCAGAGAGATGCCTACAAGAACAGGTTGGTAAGTCACCCTAACTGATGGGAACCTGCTTCTGAAGAAAGTGATGAGGGCTGTAAAGCAGTAGGGGAGGAGGAAGAGTGCTAGGGCAGTGGGTGAAGCAAGGCAGAGCCTGTCAGTGGTTACTTACCACCTTCTTTATCATGAGTAGTCCTCACTAGGAAAGACTGCTCCCAGGGACTGGGGAAAAAAGGCAGGGGTGAGAGGTTCTGTGGTTATAGGACTGTGAAGACCAGAGTTCAGACCCTCAGAATGCAGGAATTATGCCAAGTGGGTGTGACAGTCTGCCTGTGATTCCAACCTTAGATGGCAAAGACCTGATCCCTAGAGCAAGCTGGCTACAGGGACTAGCCATATGAGTGAGCTCTGGGTTTGGTTGAAAGAACCTGTCTCAATGAATAATGTAAAAGGGTGGTTAGGACAGACGTCAGCCTCAGGCTATGCATGCACACACATGTGCATCACTCACAAAAGAATGGAAAAGGAAAAAATTTAAAAAGGGCTTTGTTACAAGGTTGAAATTAGGGGGAAAAAATAACAGCTGTGTACTAGGCTTGAATTTTTTTTTTAAACATAGAACATAGTAATAAGAGAAGTTAGCCCTTCCTAGAAGTAATAGCAAAACCTCCTTCCTCCAAAGCTAGCCCTCAAAAACTGTGTCTTTAAGAGAAATTACTAGTTTAAATATACAGGGCTGTTAATTATTTTGGTATTCTCCACAGCTTGAAATAGTAGCGTTGTGGTTGGATGTGTAGCTCAATTGATACAGTACTTATCATGCTCTGGGTTTATCATGCAGTGGGTTCCATCTCCAGTACCACATAAACAGGGCATAGTGGTACATACCTGTAATCCCAGTTATTAGGATCAGAAGTTCCAGATCATCCTTGGCTACATAGTAAGTTCAAGGCCAGCCTGGATACATGAGACCCTGTCTCAAACAAACAAAAAATAGCATAGCTTAATTCATGTTGAATTAATATACCATACAGTCCTATCTCTTTCATCATTCATGATTCAGTCCTTTCACAGAGCTATAAAATATTCAGTCACCTCAGTTTTAGAACATTTTTATCACCTCCAAATCCATAACTTTGGGTTTTAAATTTTAGAACCGTACTTGGGAGCCTGGCGGTGGTGGCGCACGCCTTTAATCCCAGCACTCAGGAGACAGGCAGACTCCTATCTAGAAGTTCGAGGACAGCTTGGTCTACATAGTGAGTTCCAGACAGCCAGGGCTACAGAGAGAAACTCTGTCTTGAAAAACCAAAAGAAAAAAAAGAACTAGGGAGCTCTGAATATTTTTTTCTTTTATACCATTTTTAACATCTTTAAAACATATTGGTGATGGTTAAAGTGTATTTTTGTGGGAAATTCGTGTTTTAGATCTAGATCAAAGAGAAAACTATTTTTCATACTATATAAAAAGCCACAGCTGGGACTGGAGAGATAGCTTAGCTGTTAAGAATACGTTCTAGGGGCTGGAGAGATGGCTCAGAGGTTAAGAGCACCGGCTGCTCTTCCAGAGGTGCTGAGTTCAATTCCCAGCAACCACATGGTGGCTCACAACTGTCTGTAATGAGATCTGGTGCCCTCTTCTGGTGTGTAAGCAGACATGCAGGCAGAACACTGGATACATAATGAATAAATAAATCTTTNAAAAAAAAAGAATATTTTCTGCTCTTCCAGAGGACCTGAGTTCAGTTCCCACCAGCACCCATATCNGGTGGCTCACAACTTTCTGTAACTTCAGCTCTAGGGCATCTGATGCCTCTGGCTTGCAAGGACACCCATACTTGTGTGCATAACTACACAGTGTGTACACATACAATTAAGAATAATAAAAATAAGTGTTTTTAAAAACCCCCACAACTGTTCAGTTGCTCTACTTGTAATAGTAACAGAAAAACAAATGGGTTGATGTTTTTCTCTAGCATGGAACATCTAACTGTTAAAATCATAAATTAGCTGTTATTAAATTGGTTTATAAAAAAATTAGCATCAGTTCTAGCCTGGAAACTAACATCTCTGTTCTTGTAGGTGTGTGACCCTGTGAAGTCTTCCAAGATGATCTGGTGTGTTTTAATGATAGGGATTCTACTTCCTCAGTCTTCAGCCCATCCAGGCTTTTTTACTTCAATTGGTAAGTCTTTACCATTTATAACTTACTGTGTTCTACATTTTAAAATGTAAATGCTTTTGTATTTTTAAATTAATTAAAACAAATGTACTNTATTCCTGAAGACTAAATGGGCAGTTAAAAAACAGTCAGTTATATCTGTCTGCTTGTTTTCTTTCTTTCTTTCTTTCTTTCTTTCTTTCTTTCTTTCTTTCTTTCTTTCTTTCTTTCTTTCTTT
>LZPO01027449.1:144028-159619 GCA_001675575.1 Neotoma lepida | reverse complement strand
TTGTAGCCTATCTATGTGGCCTGGGCATCTTCACACTTGGAGAGTAGCCAGCCTCCCCAAAAGAAAATTATACATGGACATGACATTTTAACAGCCTGTTTTTAGAAGGCATACAGTGTCCTTTTCTGTTTTTANATCACACCTGCTAGGAAAGCACCCTACCTCTGAACTACATCCTCAGTTCTACCCAGCATCAGGGTGAGGGAACATGGGCTCACACCACTTGAAATGAATTCCAAAGTTATGTAAAAAGAGCAGGTAATGACTGAGTCTGTAGCTCAAAACCCTGGCTTGGATCTTGAGCACTGGGAAAACAAAAACATGTAGTTAAGATGTTATTACATTTGGAAAATACAACTTGCTAGTTTTGTAGCCCTTATTTTTAAAATATGTGGTTTAGCAGGGCATGGTTGCACAATGTTTTTTAGTCACTTATTTTAGAGGTGGCATTATGATACAATACATAGTCGGGCTTTGGTATTTTCTGCTTGTGGTGGTGTTTAAAATCTTCACACNAAGATGGAGTTCCTTGGTGTGTGTGCTTTTTCANTTAATTAAGGTTTGTGTTTTTATTCTAGGTTACTTTTTTGATTACTATATATATTTCTTTAATCTTATTTTTTTCATTTAAATTTAAAGATAAAATTTCTTCTCTTNTAGATGAGTGATGTGTCTGCTGGAGGAGCTACAGTTTTTCCTGAAGTGGGAGCCAGTGTTTGGCCTAAAAAAGTAAGCTCACTTGNTGGGGTTTGTTTTTGTGGGTCTTTTTCTCCTGAAGTAGAGCTGCACCTGCAGTTTGTGGCTCAGGAATGAGTTACATTTTCTTTTATTTATTTTTATTATATTGGTCTTTTGCCTGTNTGTGTGTGTTAGATCATGGAGTTACAGACAGTTGTAAGCTGCCATGTGGGTGCTGGGAATTGAACCTGGGTCTCTGGACCATCTCTCCAGCCCCGAGTTACGTTTTCAGACTACATTCATCTCTAAGTAAAGGCTGGGNAAGAAACAAGGGTGATAACTGAGATCTAATTTCCGAGATTTGATTTTTTGTATAATTCTCTCCATATTGCTGGACTATTCTCTAAAACACTNTTTTGGTTTTTTAAGACAGGGTTTCTCTGTGTAGCAGCTCTGGCTGTCCTGGCACTCACTCTGTAGACCAGGCTGGCCCTGAACTGAGAGATCCACCTGCTTCTGCCTCCCAAATGCTGGGATTAAAGGCGTGTGCCACTATGTCCTGCTAAAACACTCTTTTGTCAACCATGTGTTAACTACCATATGATTAAGGAAACATTTCAAAGTGATTGAGTCACAGATTTAGAGAGCACTATACGCTACTGTAGAAGGAACAGGAAAATGTAAGTGCTGTGAAAAGTGAAGGCCTCGAATTTTATTTGGTGATAATTTTGAGTTGTTCTCCACAGGGCACTGCTGTCTTCTGGTATAATCTGTTTGCCAGTGGAGAAGGAGATTACAGCACACGGCATGCAGCTTGTCCCGTACTAGTTGGAAACAAATGGGGTAAATAGTCCCTGTAGTCTCTGAAAAATGAGTTCTTTATTTCACTTTGAAACTTTACATCCTGTACCTTAAAACAAAATGCCTCCTCCATGATTTGCCATATGGCTTCACAGTGTATGGGATTCAGCTAAGCCCGATCTGAATATAAATTTGCATCCCNTAGATGAACATTTTAGTGAGATTGTTTTTGAGGTTAGGTGCTCCATTTCACTTGAGTTTTCCAAGAAGCATTAGATTAGTTGACTTCTAAGTTGAAAAATTAGAATCTTCCCCTGGAAAGGTCATAATCTGAGAGCGTGTACTGACGGGTAAGTCAGAATATGGTGCAGTGCGGACTAATGACTGAGATGAGATGGGGCTTTCCTAAGCTTTAGCTTAATTTTGTTTCCTCAGCACACAGCAGTTACTTTTTAGGCATGTTAAGTGACAGAATAGATTTGGGCTAAAGCTAAGGCAGCACTTGGCTTCAGTGCAATATTTAAGAGGCCCTCCTCTCAGACCTTGTAGGTATAGGATTGCCCCCATTAACAACTAAAATATGAAAAGAAACAGGTTTAATTTATATTAATCCAGTATGTGAGTTACCGTATGTCAGTGGCCACATTTCAAATGCTCACAGTCTACACGTGTCTAGTGGTTATAACATAACCACTGCTAGGAAGCCTGCTCAGCAAGACCGTAAAATCCTCTAGCTGATTATGATGCTTGTAAACTGTTGGACCTCGGTGAGGACAGGCTTAGTGGGAAGAGAACAGCTTTAAAGGCTCTTCTCCATCATACAAGTGATCTAAAGCAGCAGCAAAAGGTTTTGGCTCAAAGACATAAGAAAAAATGGCCAACTGTAACAGTAACATGTGGGCAACCTAATTCAGATATTTTGTGTAAGTCAGTGACGTTAACTTACTCTGTAGTACCAGAAAATGGGGTAGAAAATTTGGGGGAGGGCATCCTTTAAAAGAATGTATTATGGATGTAGTGGTACATGCTTTTAATCCCAGCACTCAAGAGGCAGAATCAGGCAGATCTTTGAGTTCAAGGATAGCCTAATCTAGAGTGAATTCCAGGACAGCCAGGGCTATGCAGAAAAACCCATCTCAAAACAAAACATTTGGAACCAAGACAACTGTATGTGTATGTGATANCAACAGCTGACCAGAGAATTGTGTTTGCTTCACTGTCTTTGGATTTTGGAGGTAGTACTTGGAGGCAGGGGAAAAGTTCTGTTCCATCTATGCTGTTCCAGTGTAGCTCACTGTAAGGCTCATACATACACATACATGACATCTGATGTTTCCAACATTTTCAAGTTTAAGCAGCATCTGCCTTTATCTGGGTTTTAATCTTAAGCTTTTAATCCGTGTTGAAACTGTTATTGACAAGCTTTTAGATGAGGAGAGAAGAAAATTCTTATTTTTTTTTCTCATAGTATCCAACAAATGGCTGCATGAACGTGGACAAGAATTCCGGAGGCCATGCACCCTGTCAGAATTGGAATGACAGACAAGCTCTCCTTGCTCCTGTTGTCCTCTAATGCGCCTGGCACAATTGCTGATTATAACTTTCAGAAGTTTACAGCTGACTAACACTCCATGATTCATTCGGTCATGAACTTCATCCCGTGTTTTGTCTGTGGACAATCACTTATTTTGTGGGTTTTTTTTGTTTTTTAATTAACACTCAATCACCACGTTATGTAAAATTTTACTATTCAGTTATCACAGGGTACAGGACATTTAAAATGAGGAATCCTAATTCTGTTGTTTAAGAGCTTTTTGGTTAGATTTAAAAAACAAAACATCCGATTGTAGATTTTCCACATCTCAGTAGATGGTGGGCTAAGGGAGGCTGTGCATGGGGTGCAGATGCCTACAGCCCTGCTCTTCCTTGGCTAGATTGCTGAGCACTGTTAATCAACTTAGACCCTAGTCTGGGTCCTCAGGGGCTTGCCTCCATCTATTATTCCACGTTCACATTCATTACTATTTAAAGAAACTGTTTTCACCGAATCCCCCTCCTCACCAGTGATGAATTCAGCTGGTTAGAGAAAATTACTTTATTGAAAAAGTCCTGCATAGTAGACCTGGCCTCACAACTAAAATGCTCAGACTTCGGCTTTTTCTTCAATGACTGACGGTGTCCAGAGACTTGCTGTTCCATATGCCAACACCCTGCCTTGTATCCTACTACAGCAGCTGGTGATGTTGGCATTCTGATTCAATACTGTGCCTTAGGAGACTGGGAGTTAAAATGTACAGGTCCTTGTAATGACGAGTTGAGGGAATGGATTTTTAAAGAGAAATCTGTTTTATAAAAAGCCAAAATGTGTTTTTCTTTTTAATTCTGAAATGTGTTATAACAGTGACCTATTTATGATCTTAAATCTTTTTTAAAAAAATGTTTCTGTGTGGTATTTTTCATGTTTAAATTAAAATATGAAATAACAGTGCTCANAAGTTACTATACATTACTCCTTTACTACATAGAGCTTAGGTTTAATATTNGTGTTTAGACATTTAGTCAATCAAAACATGGTTCCTTGGGGTAGAGCATGCCTGACCTGCTGCAGACTCTGTGAAACACTAACAAAAAGTGTACTTCAGAGACANTCATGCTTTGATTATAAGTCATTACAATAATGAAACTTACACTTTATCNTATTCAAAAGCCTGGGTGTGGTCTTGATGTGTATGAGGGAATTCTTCATTCACATAGGGTTCTGGCTCGCTCTTTTTAATTCTCTGGGAAAGTAGGTATTAAAGTGAACTGTTCCAGTCATAAAGATTTTAGCAAAAAAGTAAGTTCAGCACTTTAAACTGAATTTGCAGCCAAAGGTACTTTTTTAAAAAAGAACAGTCTGGGCATGGTGGCCCACATCTTTGGTCCCAGCACTTGGGAGGCAGAGGCAGAAGGATCTCTGAGTTCCAAGACAGCCTGGTCTACACAGTAAGTTCTAGGTCAGCCAGGGCTACGTAGAGAAATCTTGTCTCAAAACCAGACAAGCAAATGAACTTCTTTTAGGCTGATGGTGTAACTCAGGCATAGAGCAACATGTGTGAGCCCTGGGTTCCATCCCGCTACTAAAACCCCACACCAGTTAGCGTGGAAGCAACAAATTCTCTAAGGAAAATGGGGATTCAAGGCCAGAAAATAGTTTTGTTACAGTGTGTTAGCAACTAGATTATGAATTAGGAAGATAATGTATAAATTTAAAAGCAAATTCTCTATCTTACATAAGAACTTAATATAAAATACNAATCAGCCTGCCTCTGCCTCCTGAGTTCTGATGAAACATCTGGCAGTTAGAGAAAGGTGCCCTTGGCGTGAGTGCCGTTTGCAGTCTCGGGGAACTTTGTACAATGGCTGGTTCCCAATCAGAGAGCCACAGGGTTTATGAGGTGAAGGGGGAAAGTTGTTGAGACCAGGAATGGCCTATGAACATATGAGACACGGGACCTCATTGGAAGTCAGCGGTGTTAACACAGGAAATAACGTGTGTTGTCTAGGATGTGTGAAAACTGCCATTATATAAAAGTTCTTCAAAACTTGATTTCCTATCAGAAGTTCTGATTCTGGGCATGAAATGAGGCAGAGAGTTGAAATGTTTACACCCAGGCTCCTAACCGGGAGTATTTGTAATCAACATAAAGTGGAGGCAGCTTAAGTACAGAACTCAATGGGTGGGGACAAGGTGGTTATAGGTTAGAAAAAGTCACATGCTCAACATGGATGAAGCTCGGTGAAGTAAGTCACAAATGCTCTTCTCCACTTCCAAGGGAAGTAAATGCTCACCTGGATGGAGAGGAGATGCTTGGGGGTTAGTACTTAGTGGGTATGTTGNACAACAATATACACTTAATGTGATCTAAATATACTTTGATTTTAGACTTATTTTGTATGTATGAGTGTTTTGCCTGCATGTATGTATGTGCACCATGTGTGAGCTTGGTGCCCTTGGAGGTTAGAAGAGGCCATCAGATCCCCTAGAACCAGTTATTGTTGGTTGGTAACCATCATGTAGGTGCTAGAATTGAACTCTGGTCCTCTGTAAGAGCAACAGGTGCTCTTAAACTTGTGAGCCAAGCCATGTCTCCCGCCCCTAAATACACTCTTAAAAATAAACATGCCAGAGGTGTAGCTCAGTGGTTGAGCGTGCCCAAGGTCCTGGATTCAATCCTCAGTCCTCTCCAAAAAAAGAAAAAAAAAATTAGTATCACAGTTTTAAAAATTTGACAATTTGAACAATTACATTCCAACCAATTCTTTTTATAAGCCCTCCAAATTGAAAGCAAGGGCATCTGAATTTATAGCCACGTTAGGTACATTGGCCAAAGGTGGAAGCAACCCCTTTGAGGATGTATCTGCAATTGAATGGATGAGCAAAAATAAAACTCAAGATAGTCTTAAAAATTAATCTGGAATCAACTTAAGAGAATTAACATTGAAAATTAGCAGAATCCCAAAACAAGACTAAAGGATGAGAACAGCTTTATAAGAAAAAAATTCAAGCTANGTCAGGCATGGTGCTGCACACCTTTAGTCCCAACACTTAAGGCAGAGACAGAGACAGCCCAATCTACATAGACTCTAGACTCTGTTTCATATAAACATTCAAAACAACGCTTAAAAACAATTTAATGCTATGTACGGTTTAGAAACATANCTGCAAACAGAATGGCCAACATGAATACATACATAAATTTACCAGATCTTAGAATGAAAATTGGACATACAAATGAACTTCATGACCTAGAAAAGAGGAAATTAGAATATAAGGCATTGACAGCAACTCCTGCACAGAACAGGAATATACTTAGTATGGGCTGGAGTGACAGCTCAAGCCTAGAGTTTGGAACCCCAGAACCCACATAAATGTTAGGTGGGCATGGCAGCCCTCTTCTAAGATGGAGATGGGATTTCCAGAACAATCCAGCCGCCAGAACTGCTGAGTTCCAGGCCCCTGTCATAACATAAAGCCACTTCAAAACACACCAGATACCAATTTCTGGCCTCCACAAGCGCAAATCTAGGCACCTGCACTGTCACAAACAAGTAAGTGTATATAAACAACACAAAAGGATCTACATCCACTTGGCACATAGACAAATCTGTCAACATACAGGAAATTGGACATGTCAAATCCTTTGTCCAAGGAGTCTGCTAGAAGACAAGCTGTGACCTCTAGAAGTTGTGGACTAGATACCAAAGACAGTGGATATCTGTCAGATCTGTGGGTACATCAGTGTTCACAGAGGAGTGTATCACTTAGTGTTTTGTGATTTAGGGGCGTGGGTATTTTGTTTGGTTGGTTTTTGTTTTTTCTTTCTAGACAGGGTTTCTTTGTGTAGCCCTGGCTGTCCTGGAACTAGCTCTGTAGACCAGGCTGGCCTTGAACTAGAACATCTACCTGCCTCTGCCTCCCGAGTGCTGGGATTAATATGCCCCAGCCACCAAAGAATGTTTTTCAGCGTGCAGTTCAGGCCAGCCTCACACTGATAACACCCCTGGCCCCAGGGCTGAGATTGTGGGCCTGTACCATCATGCTCAGCTACTGTTCATGAGTTTTAAATCTGTCTTTTGTGTTGTGTCATAGTAGCCTGCTAAAGTACAGAAGACACCCCAAGTTAGTGGAATAGGAATAGCTCAGGAGAGTTGTTAGAAGAAAGAACCTTGTTTTCCACCCTACAGAACTAGATAGAATGTACAGTGGAGTTTTACTGTGCAGTATAGATGAGAGAAGCTGAAGTCACCAAGAATCTGTGTGTGATTCCATGTTTGAAATGTCCAGACCAAGCCAGTGTATAAAGAGAAAAAATGGAGGGGGGCGGGCGGGTATAACACGAATTCTAAATGGTCTTATAACAAAAACCTGGAGCCAGATATTGGGGTAAATACTGAAAGATCCAAGAGACAAAGGAACAAACCACAGCCACTTCTCACCTCGCCAACTCCACAAATCATCTGACTGACTGCCTGTGAGTCCTCAGCTGAAAGGGGTCTGAACTCCATCCAGCCATTTCACTTCCTATCTCAACCTTCCTGGTGCTGGGATTAATGACGTGTGTGCTTTCCAAATAACTGGGGGGCAAAGGCATGAGATCTGATGTGTTGGGATTAAAGGTGTGTGCCACCACTGCCTGGCTCTGTTTCTCTCTTAGACTGGATTAATAGTCTAGAGTGGCCTTGAACTCACNGAGATCCAGACTGATCTCTGCCTCTGCCTCTGCCTCTACAGTGCTAGGATTAAAGTTGTGTGCCACCACTGCCTGGTCTCTATGTTTTACTCTGTGGCTGGGTCTGTCTTCTGATCTTCAGGCAAGTTTTATTAGAGTACAACAAAATATCACCACGGGGGGTAATTAGAGGCCTAATAACTGAGGGATTGAGTTCTCTTCAGCTGGTAATGAAAACATTTCGAAGTGCAAACCAGAGGTGGTGGAGCAAGGAGGATAAGAAATTCAAAGTTGTCCTCTGCTACATAATGAGTTCAAGGCCAGCCTGGAACACGAGAGACCCCGCCTCAAAAACAATAAATGTTGGGTGAGAATGTTTTAAGTTGNATGATATGAAATATATATCTCAAAGCTGTTTTTAAAAAGCTAGAAGCCNGGTGGTGGTGGCNCANNCCTTTAATCCCAGCACTTGGGAGGCAGAGGCAGGCGGATCTCTGTGAGTTTGAGGTTATCCTGGTCTGCAGAGTGAGTTCCAGGATAGCCAGGGCTACACGGAGAAACCCTGTCTCTTATCACCCCCAACACACAAAAAAATAAAGATTGGCCCTGATCTCTAACCAGATTAAGAAAGTCTAAGGATCAGTATCTCTCAGGAATGTAGATAAAAAAATAGTCTTACATTTAACCAACAATAAGTGGACAATCCGTGTTTAACTNAAAAATAAAGCTTACTGAAATATGCTTAATACACTAACAAGTCCAGTTCAACAATTAAATCACAAAGTTGGGGCCAGCACCATGGCTATGTGGNTNAAGGCACTTGCTGCNAAGCCTGTCAACCAGAGTTCAGTCCCAGGAGTTCGCAGGGTAGGAAAGAACTGATGCTGACAAGTTGTACTCTGACCATCACACATGCTATGACACGTACATGTATCCTCTCACACACAGAAATTAATGCAATTAAAAATGGTAAAGTCATGTTGATCTCAAAAACCTAAGNTTGGTTTAATGGTCCAAATTCCACCTGGGTAAGTCATCATATTAGTATGTTAAAGGAGGGAAAAAGAAATAGTATCATTTCAAAAGATGCAGAGGAACGCANATGNCAAATTTCAGTATTGCTGATGATTTTTTTTTAAGTGAGCCAGGTATGATAACANGTCTGTGATCCTTGGCTCAGGTAGGAAGCTTGCCCCAAGTTCAAGGCCAGCCTGTGCTCTGTAGCAAGTTTCAGACTANCCAGACCCTGCCTCAAATAAAACACCGATTTCCTGAACCGATTAGTGGCTTTTCAGAAATCTTGCTCTGCCTCACTTTCCAGTAAAAGACTGGATGCTTCCTCAGTATGGCAAAGNATCNGCTTTCCCCAGGGGTAGGTATTGAGCATTGTGCTGGAGGTCCAGACAGTAAGGAAGAGGAGAGGCACACACCGGAAAGGAAGTAGCTTTCTCCATCAGCTGAGCATGTTGGTAAAACATCCCAGAGTTCTGCAGAACTCTCCTGCAGACCTTAGGAAGCACACAGCACACAAACTCTATGTATGGAAATGAACGACAAACTAAATTTTTAAACAAAATTTTTCCAAACAGATTGTAGGAATTGGCCTAGATTTCNTCACACAGANGCCCCTACAGGCAATGATTTGTACACAGCTTTTGATCTTTCAGAAGCCTCAAGGTGGGGTGGCATCTTNATCTTCCAGGACTTCTATAGTCAATTTGTGACGTTGTCCTTAGGATCATAAATACCACATGGCAGTAGTGTCGGGTTGGACACTTTACTAGGCTGTGCCCAAGCTCAACACATCCATAAGTTTTGTGACCTAATCCTGGGTTTTTGTTTTGTTTTCTGCTCTGAGGCAGGTACTTATGAATCCCAGGCCATCTTTGAACTTGTTATGTTGTGGAGAATGACCTTGAATTCATGACCCTCTCGCCACTACCTCCCAAGTGCTATGATTACAGATGTTTGCTACTATGCCTGGTTTTGTGGGGCCAGTGACTAGTGCATGCTAGGCAAGCATTCTACCAATTAAGCTACATGTCCAGTCTAAGATCTAATCATTTTTAAAACATTTTTAATTAAAAATTTTTTTCTTTTCTTTTAATTACGTCTCTGTCATGTGGGGGTGAGGTTTGTGAATTTTAGTGCAGTGCCTAAGATGACCAGAAGAGGGCATCAGATACCCTGGAGCTGGAGTTCCAGATGATTGTGAGCAGCTCAAGATGGGTGCTAGGAACTGAACTCTGGTCCTCTTGAAGAGTAGCAAGTGCTCTTAACTGCTGATCTGTAGTGGGCAGCAGTTCCAGCTTTGACCTGGAAGCACAACCCCTAGTGAGGCTTCCAGTAACTGCCACGCCTACCTAGGACTTCCCCCTGGGGGCCCGAGACGAGAGCCTTTAAGACCAGAGATCCGTCTGTGCCAGCCCTCTTGGTTCCTGGATCCTGGACCCTGGATGGTAGACCTAGCGGAGTTCTCCAGTGAACACCGCTAGACTGCACCTCACCTCTCCTGGGCCCTGTAACCAACCCCTTTACTGGCTGTAAGTTACCCCTAAATAAATCTTCTATTAACTACATGGAGTTGCCTTAATAATTTCCCCCATTACTGATCCATCTCCCCAGCTTTTTAGTAATTTTCAACTTATTATTATTATTATTATTATTATTTTGCTTAAAGTGTTATAAGAAGTTAGCAGTCTTAACCAAGAAAAGTAATAATAACTAAAAGGAAATTAATTTCTCATTTGCATTATCACATGACTGGGTATACATAGAAAAAAATGAGCTACATGCCATATAAAAGTGATTGTAGGGGCCTGGGGGAGAGCTCCACCGGGCAAATGCTTGCTGTACAGGCATGAGGACCTAAGTTCAGGACCCTTCACACACATTACTCTAGGGGACAACACCCACTGTAATCCCCTGTGCTGAGGAGGCAAGGACAAGACAATCCCCAGAGCTGCTGGCCAGACAGCCTTCCCAGATTGGTCCTGTCCAGGTTGGGTGGCTGACTCTGACTCAAACGGTAACGGGAGTGACAGAAGACAGCTGACTCCGACCTTCACACACATGCACATGTGTGCACACTCCATGCACATATACCATACACACGTAACCACACCTCCAAAGTAAATCATTACAGCATCGGGATTAAAAGGCGTTAAGAAAGCGGAGATAAAATGTTAGGTTGTTCAGAACAAAATGATAACTCCTAGTTTTGGGGGCACCTGATGGTGCTAGAGGAGGTTGAGGGTGGAAGGGAGGCTGGCTGCTAAGNAATGCCTGAGATTCCGAATACGGACAGGCAATGGGAGCTGAAAAGAAGTAAAGGAACTGTCGGGGCCTCGTGGGAAGGAAGTTAACGCAGAGGAGCCATCTGTGTAGGAAACAATGGGAAAAGTGAGGAAACTGGACTTCGCCCTGAGGGGAGAATGAAGTGTACTGAGGAGGGAGGGTGCTTGTTTGTCTGCCTGTGTGTGTGTGTGTGAGGATGTGTATTTCACAGAGTGGAGACAGACAGACTGACAGAGACACACTGATGCTCTGATGGCAGTTCATAAGCTGAGCAAAAATAAAATACAGGGAGATGGGGGGGGGAGGGCACGGTAGTTGGAGGGATGCCTGAGGTCGGCTCTCTCATGGTTGAGTAGGGTACACTTGTGGAAACTTATGTAAGGAGAGCGCTACTGCAGGGGTCAGCTTTGTTTAAGCTCACCCCATCATTTTCTAGTAAGTCTTTCAGCATNTCCCCNTTCCTTAAGGTAACTTGAGTTTCTNCCNTTTACAACTAAGANCAGTGANTGATTTGAAACCCTGTTACCGCTGTTCTGTCAGCTCATCTTGGCGTTCTCCTCACATTACCATCTNTCACTGTCAACTCTTGAACACTTTAAAATGTCACTCAAGCAAGGCTATCATGACGGAGAATAGAGGAAGAAGGGCAAAGGGCTGAAGAAAATGAAGAAAATAGATAGTTAACTTTAAAAACAAATATCAAGTACTCCTTTTCCCCCTCCTGCAGCCCACTGCCTGCTAAGAGNGCATGTGCGCATTATCTTAGTCCTTTCAACCAGAGCCAGGAAGTGGAAGTTTTCAATCTCCTCACTTAAGCCCTTGGCAAACACAGGCAAGGTCCTGGCTTTTCTTCAGACGCTCCAAAGATGCAGATTTCCTGCAGCCCCTCCCACTCTCCTCCCCTGNCCCAGTCAGTCCTGGAGGCTCACCTCCTACAGTCTCTCCTTGAATTTTACCCACACGGTTTCTAGTGCCCGGTGACACAAAGCTCTCAGAATAAATTACAGAACAAAGCCCGTCAATCAAGTGAAATGTGTTTCTTTAGAGTCTCCACCCCAGGTCCCCAGCTGAATCTTGTTCTGCCGGGAGATGGGGTGACAAGAGAGAGTACGTAACAATCTGCCTTACAAGGGGGCACTGAGTGAAACAGGGAGCAACATGGGGGTGGGGGTGGAGTGGGGTCTCAGTTTCAATTTCCCAGTAGCAGTTTCTAAGGCAGAAGTAGGGTGGGGTGGGGATGGGGGTGCCACTAGGTTCTTTGTGAGGTACCTGAGAGAGAGAGAGGAAAAAACCAAAATGGTGAGCTACTACTACAGGACCAGGCAGGGAACCTTTGGGTACACTCTAAAAATATTCCTCAGAGTTCTCTCTCGAGCCCAGGGCAAAGGACCAGGAGATTTGTACACTATCTCCCTTGTGCCTTTGCGAGTGGCTGCTCCAGGGTAACTGATTCCTAGGCTACTTCCAGCCAGAGGCTGCCAGTCTAACAGAGGAGGTTCAGGTCACTGAAGTCAGTCTGGTTCCAGGAGCAGACCTTGGCACAGGAGGGAGTGAGGACAGCTACAGCTGCTGCTCTAGGAGACACCTCCCCTCATAGGAGTGAGATGCTCAGTGGGGCTGAGGAGGCACCAACCCGACCGGGAGCCAGCACTCTGCAGTATAAGGAACAGGCCTGGGAATGAGGCAGTGTTCTATTGGACTGATAATCTGACCTCAAATCCCTCAGCCTGTCTGCATGCCTCACTGTGCTTTCCCACAAACAGTGGTGACAAGGCCTACCTTACCCAGCTCTGAGAAATGCACCAGAAGTACAAACAGAACATTTTTAGTACCAAGCTATGTAGAGACTCAATGTTCAGTGAGTTATTGAACTCCACATGTGAGTGAAGTCCAACAGAGCCGTGAAGACTGNGTGAGGGTTGACCAGACACAGGCAAGCTTTCCAGAAAGTGACTCAAGACTAGGTGGATAGCTGGACTTGTAGGTCATGGGTAGAATGCTTGCCTAGCNTGCANGAGGCCTTAGGCTCCATGGATGGGNTGACATGGAGAGACAGTGNGACAGGAGGAACACAAACCCCTGTAGAGTANACTCTGCTTCTCCCACCATTCATGGCTTCCTGCTAGAACCTGCATCCACCCATCTCTCTGTCTGTGTTGACCTAAAGTGGGTCCTCTGGGTTCCCATGGCCCCTTTGTCTTGTCCTCCATTTTCACAGTCTTCCAGCAGGCTCACAAAGCTATAGTAGTGGCTATAGTCCAGTGTCCTGAATACAATGAGATCACAAATACAACACACATACACACGTGTGGCACACTTGGCCCTGGGAAACTGTGATGGGGTTGGGACTTGGAGCCTGGGGTTCCATATTCATCTTACCCTCCAGAAATCAAGTTTACAGGAGGCTGACAAATCAATGTGGTTTTGAACATGCTTNATGGAGATAACAAGGTGGGGACCCAATCTTTTAAAAACACTAAGGCAGTCACGTTTTCTATTAGAAACTTAAAAAAAAAAATTAGAATTGTGAGGTTGGACAGATAANGCCATTGTTAAAGCACATGCCGGACCTGAGTTTGATTCCCAGAATTCACATAAGAAAGCCAGACATGGTGATGCATGCTTGTAATCCCAGATCCTAGAGGCAGAGACAGGTGACTCCCTGAGGCCTGCTGGCAGCCTAGCTTAATTGTCCAGTTCATGCCAGTGAGACAGACNGTGCTATTAAGAAAAATTGTGTGTGATTTCCTTAATTTACAACTTTAAAAAAAAATAAAGTTTAAAACAAATAGATAAAGAAATGTAGTTGGATGTGGTGGTGTACACTTTTAATCCCAACACTCAGAAGGCAGAGGCAGGTGGATCTCAGTGAGTTCCAGACCAGCCAGGTTTACACAGTGAGTCNCATGCGGGTCAGGACTATACAGTGAGACCCTGTAAGTCAGTATGTAAATCAATAAATGAATAAATAAATGAAATAAGGTAGCCAGCACCTGAGGAAGGAGAGCCAAGGTCATTCCCTGCCTACATACCATCTTTGTTGCTGTTCTNTTGCTGTGAAGAGAGCGTGACTTAGGCAACTCTTACAAAAGAAAACATTTAAGTGGGGCCTTGCTTACGTTCAGAGGCAGGGAGCACAGTGGCCCAAAGGCAGTGGTGCTGGAGAAGTAGCTGAGAGCTTTATATCCTGATCCGCAGGTAGCAGGCAGGCAGGCAGACAGACACACAGACACAGACATACACACACTCACACATATCACATTGTATATGTGTTCTAAACTGCTGGCCTGTCACTCATCACTCCCTAACCCCAGAAGCCAGCTCTCTCTAGCTCACACAGCTGCAGCTAAAGAGGTCCCCACCCCCTCAATGGGTGGTAGTTAGAAACTCCCCAGAGGCAAAGCACCTAGGAAGCAATGCTCCAGAAGTTGTTCTCAAGAGTGTGCCCTCTACTGGGTGAGAGCAGAACCTCATGGCTGCGGGACAGTGGGACATTCAGACAAACTAGCTCTCATCACCAATTCCTGGAACTCATTTGAAAGTTTTCCTTCGAGAGTTGAAGACAAAGCTAGGCGGTGGTGGTGCACGCCTTTAATTCCAATACTCAGGAGGCAGAGGCAGACTCATCTCTAGGAGTTCGAGGCCAACCTGGTCTACACAGTGAGTTCCAGAACAGCCAGGGCTACACAGAGAAGCCCTGGGGGGAGAGGTGAGGGAGTGTGGAGGTGGTGTTTCAAGATAGCAACCATTTGGGCTTCTCAGGTAACTNCGCATACTCTGTGGGAGGCAAGGGCGCCTTCCATTGGCCTTTCTGAAGCCTCCTACTCAGTTGTGAGAGGGATAGTCATGTCCAAAGACAGCAGCCAGCATACTGCACATGCGACCACCTGCTTAAGAACCCACAGTGATGGGAAACATCTCACTACCAAAATTGTTTTTTCTTTTCCTGTTATTTGTAGATGCATTTTCCCACCACCACAACCATGAAGTCAAAAAATTGTGATTCCAAGTGGAAAAACGGGACAGACATTTGCTGTGGCCAGTTTTTCTATTTACATCCGTGTGTGGGGGTTTAATATAAATGCTTAGGTCTAAGGCATTAATATAAGAAAGTAAGGAGAAGAATGTACCAAAGTATTTCCGTAAACAAGGTTTTACAACTCAACTTCGTAATTTAAATAAAACCATTGTTAAGTTTCAAACCCAGCACAAGCAGCTGAGGTACTTATGAAAGGCAACCTGACCTCCAGGTTCTCCCAGCATCCCTCAGTCCCTACATGTTACAGGGTATGACTGGCATTTCCCACCCTCTACCCTGACCGATCCAGCCCAGGGGCTGGGCCGCCGTTCCCCCAGAGATTCTTCCTTATGTAGTCCAGACATTTTGGTTACCTGTCCCTTTTGTACCTTTGGTCTCCTGGCTGCTGTACCAGGTTTCCCTGTCTCCCCTCTGCCTCTTCCCACATGGCCCAGCTCAGCCTGGTCAATGTCCACTCTGGACTCTCCCAGATGCCCTGCACCTGGCTATGTCTCCCTTTTATCCATAATAAACCGTTTTATCCATAATAAACCTTCTCCTCCACACCTAGGAGCAGCCATGTCC
>LZPO01027449.1:105465-134061 GCA_001675575.1 Neotoma lepida | reverse complement strand
AAGGAACTATGGGAGGAGGGAGCTTATAGGCTGATTCACTAGGCAATATTGGAAACAGAGATAGTCAGGCTGAGTGTATCTGAGGCCTGGTCCTGGACAGCTACTTCTGACACACAGACCCTGTCTCGGCTTCCCCAAACGGTATCATCAGCCAGAAAACTGACATTCAAAACCTGAACCTGTGGGGAGCAATGTGTGTGTGTGTGTGTGTGTGTGTGTGTGTGTGTGTGTGTGTGTGTGTGTACATACTCATATATATGCATGGAGGCCAGAGGAGGACATCCGTGTCTTGAATTATCACGCTTCACCTTATTCCCAGAGACAGTTCTCTCACTGAATGTGGAGCTAGGCTGGCAATCAGGAAGTCACAGCCATCCTGTCTCTGTATTCTTACAGCCTTGGAGTTACAGGTACATGAGCAGCCNTGCCCAGCTTTTTGCATAGATGCTACAGATTTGACCTCAGGTCCTGATGCTGCACACCAAGCATCAGGTGTACATCCTTACCCAGTGAGGCATCTCCCCAGTCCCCATGGAACATTTTAGGTTCAAACCATAATAGAAATANGCAACACATTGTCATTAGCTGTGATCATCCATACANTAGATTACCAAAACTTACTCCTTCTATCAAAACTGGGCCCCTTGGTCTCCTTCTTCTCAATCCCCCTCTCAGACTCTCTATTCCCTGTTTCCAAGAAATTGACTCTTCTTTCTTAGGTTACACATTTGAGATCATAGAGCATGGGCTTTTCTGATTGATTCCACCCAATGTAATGATTTCCAGTTCCAGAATGATAGGATTTCCTCTTTGAGGCGGAGTAGCACTCCATTGTGTACACACACTTTCTTTATCTGCTCCCATGGTGACGTGTTTAGATTGTTTCTGTGTCTTGTTCATGATGCTGCAATGAACAGGAGAGTGTACACTTCTTTTCAACATGCTCTCTTCAGTTCTGTTAGATAAATACCAGAAGTGGGGTTGCTAGCCGGTGGAGCAGTTCTGTTTTTAGTTTCTAGTTTTCTGAGGAGCCTCCATAGTGCTTTCCAAAATGGCTATACTCAATGACATTCCCATCAGTGGGGTACAAGTTCCCTTTTGCTGCACCCTCACCACTTCTGTCTACCACTAAAAGCCGTTCTAGCAGGTGTAAGGTGATGTCTCCTGTGGTCTCCATTTCTCTTTCCCTGTTTAATGGGAGGTGCATCTTTCCACNTCCACCCATCACTTGTTTGCCTTCTTCAAACTTTTTCTTTTTTTAATTTTGTTCTATGTGCATGGGTGTTTTTCTTGCATGCCTGTGTATGACATGTGTGTCTGGTACCTCCAGGAAGGGAGCAGAAGGGAGCACTGCAGTCCCTGGAACTGGAGTTACCACCAAGTGAGTGCTGGGACTCGAACCCAGGTCCTCTGTGAGAGCAGCCAATTCTCTTAACCTCTGAGCTGTCTCTCCAGCCCCCTGTTTGTCTTGTCTGTCTGTCTGTCTNTCTNTCTGTCTGTCTGTCTGTCTTTCTNTCTTTCTTTCTTTCTTTCTTTCTTTCTTTCTTTCTTTCTTTCTTTCTTTCTGAAAGAGCTTTTGGCCATTTTAAAGTTGGGCTGTGTTTACGCTTTCGCTCCTTTCTGTATTTTGGATGTTAACCCTTTATTAGCTGAGTAGTTTGCAAATCCGTTCTCCCTGTCCCTCTGTTGCCCCTGCTCCGCCATTGCTCCTGTTGCTGTTCAAAAGCTTTTCACACTAGCAAATCTCTACCTTTTTAACTCATTTGAGACAGTGTCTCCTATAACCCAGGCTAGCTTCGCACTTTCTATGTAGCCAAGGATAACCTTGAACTTCTGACCCTCTTGCCTCCACCTCCTCTAATCTCCTACTGAGATTATAAATACACACCAACAAGCCAGGTGTACTCAATCCTGNGGCTCAAAATCCAAGAATTCACGTCAGCAAGCACTCTACCACCTAAGNCCCATTCCTATTTTTTAATTTTCTAGAGATGTTTTTATCTGTCTGAAATTTCATAGAAAAACTCCACACACTTGTGAGTTTGCCTATTTTCCTAGCAAAGGACTTTCTTACAGCTGTCGTTGGGTTCTCAGAAGCCTGTGAAAAGAGAAACACCCACAGGTTTAGGAGTCAACAGATTGTCTCGGTGCTGGGGTGATGGGTCTCCCCANTTGCTGAAGAAGGGGGGGTCCCAGGATTTGGGGCTTTGGGTATTTAAACAGATGTGGGACTAGGTAGACCAAGACAAGTGAATCAGGAAGCAATTTAATCTACTTCAGTGCTTGACATGAACAGTCTATGTGGTGATGGAATGGACATTGTTTTCCTGCCTCCAATCAATGCGCTGCTCATTTGGGAATTCCTGGAGGTTGCCAGGTGTAAGTACTCAGTGCCCTCGCCGGCCCCTCAGGGGAAACAGTGGGGTTAGGACAGCCTCACCTTCCACAGGAGACATTCAGACCCCTGATCTGTGGTATACCCTTCTCTCAATCTTTTAACTGACCAAAATGAGAGAGGAGAAACCCTGGCCAAGAGCGCAGGACACGTGGCTGGAGGCGGCATTGTTGGGGTGTCGTGGCTAACTCTTCCCTGAACCTGCCTCCTGATGTCTCTCAAGTGTTTTATGATGTTAACTTTGTTTAGAAGGTTTGACGTTTTATGAGATCAAACTTGTCAATCTCTTTATGGTTTCTGATTTTTGCATCTTGATTAGAAAAGCATCCTCAGTTCAAGATTATAGTAATATTCTGTGATTTCTTTTCCCNTGGAAACAGCCACAGCTGATGCATAATAAATTAGTGTGCCTGTGCCCAATAAAACTTCTTTATGGGCACTAAAATTTGAATTTCATATCATTTTCACACGCCATAAAATATAGTTCTTGTTTTGATTCCCGCCTCTGATCATTAAAATAAATGAAGCCCATTTCTAGTTGGCAAGTTACAAAAGGCTGGCACTAAGTGGAACCACCACTTGCCAAGGAACTAGAGTTTCAACTTGTCAACCACACCAGGAAATGAATCTCCATGTCAACGTAGCATGTTGCTGATGCCTTGGCTCAGAGCATCAAGCCAGAAAGCANAGCTTGAGGCTAGGGTGTGCTATCTCTGTCTAGATTTAACTGTCACTTCCAATAAAGCGTAGACTTTAAGCCTCTCTCGGAAGCAGCTTCCTGTAGTTCATACTCAACCCTGCGTCACCAGCACTGCAGACGGGACGGCCATTCCATCATCTTTCAAACTGACACAAAGGTTTCTCTTCTGTGATTTCTTAAGTGCAAAAAGACCAGGGGTGACTTGGGAAACCACCAGAGTCTGCAGCAAGCACCCTCTCCAGCACTCATTAAAAAGATGCCTTTGGGGGCTGGAGAGATGGCTCAGCAGTTAAGTGCACTTACTGTTCTTCCAGAGGACCAGGGTTCAATTCCCAGACCCCACAGGATGGTTCACAATTATCTATCTGGTCTCCAAGAACNCCAGGCACACATATGGTATATAGACACACATACATGCAGGCAAAACACCCACACACGTAGCATAAGAAACAAATTAAGAAGAAAATTTAAAAAACACATTGTCCGTGAATTCAGACATTAGTCTCTTTAAGTTTTCCCCGATATCTAAAAAGGTAACTTGTGCAGAACACTTGTAAAAGGACAATTCTGAAGAAAAGATAAAAGGCCCCTGATGGTAGGACACAACCACACTGAATTATAACCACCTGTTTNGATTGTTTGCCTGTGACTCAATTAGTGATATCAGACTCTGTTCACCATCATGATACACCCATCCACCCACACGCCACTCACACATACTCACTCACGCTCACACACACGCGCGCGCGCGCACACACACACACACACACACACCTGTCTCTTATACACATCTAGATGTGTATACGCACACACGCACACACCACCCTCTCTCTGTCTCTCTCTCTCTCACACACATACTCATGCTCACATATACGCACAACACTCTCTCTCTCTCACAAACACTCTCACACATTCTCTCACACATACACCTCTCTCTGTCTCTGTCTCTCTGTCTCTGTCTCTGTCTCTTTCTCTTTCTCTCTCTCTGTCACACACACACAAGGCAGGATGATAAGGGAAGTCTTCAGAAATGAAGAGAGGGATGGAGAGATGGCTCAGAGTTTAAGAGCATTGATTGCTCTTCTAGAGGTCCTGAGTTCAATTCCCAGCAACCACATGGTGGCTCACAGTCATCTAGAATGAGATCTGGTGCCCTCTTCTGGTATGAAGGCATACTTGCAGGCAGAATACTGTATACATAATAAATAAATCATACATAATAAATAAATCTTTAGGAAATGAAGAGAACATGAGAAGATAATGGTGGCCAGAGAATGGTGGGGCAGAGGCAGATGCTGGGGGATCCTGGGCTTGGGCTTGAGAGCAGACAGAAACTTGGGACCAAGGTCAGGGCTGTCTAATGCTCAGAAAGAGGACAGGTAGCCTGCATCTGAAGAACTGGGATGCTGGCCTGCACCTGCAAGGACTTGAGTTTCTTCATTTCCACAAAAGTTGTGTCTGCTGTATAGATATTCTCCAAGAGCTGTTTGGTCTATCGTGTTTACAGTTTCAGAGCTGGGGAGGCAATGCCATCCTCTAAATGCTGGTGGCACAAGCATGAACACCTGGTTACAAAGACCCANGGTCAGATCGCAGCACCTGTGTAAAAGCACAGGGGCCAGAGGCATCTGGGCCTGGTGGTGCATGCTTCTAATTCCACAAGGCAGGGCAGAAATAGGTGAAATTCAGGCACCTCTCCCCACATACATAACACACACACACACACTGCCACCACATATACATACCACACACACACCATACTACACACACACACCACACTACACACCACACACATACACACACACACCACGATACATACACACACCACACACACAACACCACGCATTCCACACACACACATGCACATACCGCACACATGCACACGCACACACATACACACACGAGCTCACCCTCACGTGCAAAGAGATTACAAAGCCTCGACCTAATATTACAAGGAAGAAGCAAGATGCTTCCATCCACCTAGTGATGAAGGGGAAGAATGTCTACCTGAAATATTTCCAACCCAAGCACACTTCATACACAGGAAATGATGACCGTTCACCCGGTATTTAACTGTGGCCTGAGGAGCCCCGAGCTGAACAGTGACTGTGGTCACAGTAAAAGTGTCTGTGGAGGGATGGAGCATAGATCAGTGGCAGAGCACACTGTTACGGTGCTCGAGGCCCTGCTACAGTTCTAGAACAATCGCCACCAAAAGCGACTGATGGCTGATCTGTAGCTATACACCCAGGACACAAGAACTGAGGGGGCGAGAGATGGCTCAGTAGTTAAAGGTACCCATACCTGCCTGTATCTCCAACTCCCAGGGTCTCCACAGACATCAGCATGCACATGTCCATACCCCTTCACAGAGCCACACACACGATTAAAAACACAAGAAATGCTTTAAATTTTTTTATTTTATTTTAAAATTGTATGTATNTGTATTTGTGAGGTATGTGCANTTGAATGTAGTGCCTGCAGAGGCCAGCAGAGGGCGTTGGATCCCCTGGAGCTAGAGTTACAGATTGTTGGAAGTCACATGATTTGGGTGCTGGGAACCAAACCTGGGTCCTCTGCAAGATCAGTCTGTGCTCTTTACCATTGAGCATCTCTCTTGCCCTAAAATAAAATAATTCTTACTAAAAAAATTACCCTCCATGTCAATAATCTATCATGGGAAAAGGTCACTCAGCATTTAAAATGTGATAATTAGCAAACTACGGTGGTACATGCCTGTGGTCTCAGCATTCAGGAAGTTAAGGCAAAAGGATTCTGGGTTCAAGGCCAGCCTGGGTTATATGTAGTGAGACCCTGGCTCAATAAATAAATAAATAAATAAATAAATAAACCCAAACCAAAGCCCAAACAAAACCAAAATGAACTGAGAATCAGCACCCCCAAGGACTAGAAATCATAATATAATATTTCAAATTATTGAACAAACAGAAAGTATAGTTTTACAAACAAAACCTAATGAAAAGTGAATGCTCAAGCCTGAAGGAAGAAATCAATAGAATTCAAATGAAAAATATCACTTGTGAAAGAAAAACTTCAGTGGGTCAATTAAACAGATTAGTCCATCTAATGAAAATCAGTAAATGGAACAATGTAATTCAGTATTTTAAATTAGACCCAGAAAACATATCTGGCATTCTAGGCATGCCAGAATTCAGGAGAGAGAAAAAGAAATGTAAAATATAAAAGAAGGGAAATCCACGCCCCAAGAGGAAAAAAACAAGCTAAATGAGGCAAAGAAAGTATGCATACAGCAACTGCAAGTTTCCCAGGATGAGTGGAGCCCAAGTCTTCTGCTNCAGGAAGCAGGAAAAGGAGACATCCCCCTTCTAGGTTCCCTGTAGCTAAGGACAAGGATGTGGGGAGGTTAGAACCACTGTGCCTTGCTGCTTAGGATGAAGGATGATACTGCTGTTAGGGAAACAGTGTGGGGGGATCCTCAAAAAGTTAAACACAGNGTCATCACGTGATCCAGAAATCCTACCCCTCCAGTACTGCTCATCTCTGCCATACACACCCTAGAGAAGCCATTCAAACCGGGAGGATTTATCTTGGCTCATGGTCTCAGAGGGATCGGCAGTTTCCTGTGGCAAAGAAAGTATGGCAGAGCTCCTGGAGACAGGAGCATGTGGCAGAGGTCCCTCCTGCCCTGTCCCAACAAGAAGCAGTCAGGTNGAGGTTATGTGATGACTCCTCCCCACCCCCAGTACAACTGAACTAGCTTCCTTGACACATTTGCAAGATCATAAAAGGACTCTTCAGCTCCATGAACAAGTCAAAGTATCCAGACTGCCTCCTCCGAGTTTCTGAACACCTGGTGTTTGCTTTGTTCTGTGGTCAGTGATGCTCCGTCTGCACCTGCCGAGACTCCCTAAGCTTCCTTCANCNCAGAGACAATCTGTTTGATGGCACAGCACAATACCGATTCTGTCTGTGTGTGACCAGACAGTGTGCTGCTCTGTATTGTGGGGTGTATCCCCACACTGTCTGAAGGAGACAGTTCAGGTTGTAAAACAGTAAAGTGAACTTTTTGGTGACCTTCTCCTCACTACCGATCTAATATGAGTATCTTATGGGGGACAGTGACATTTAAAGGGAAAATGGAATGTGCTTTTAGGAAATTTTTGTTTGATGAATGAATGTCAAATGTTTGACTTCTAAATCTTTCTTCTACTTTTCTCCTTTCTTCCTGCTAGGAAAGGCGCCGATGCCCAGACCTGGCTACAAACCTCAGGAGCCCAATGGTTGCGGTTCCTATTTCCTGGGTATCAAGGTACCAGGAAGTGTATGTACCACTAATATTACCTTCTTGATTGATGTGTTTCTGAGTAAGAGCAATCCAAGAGCTATGATCACTGATGGAAGTGATCATTTATGGAATCCATTCAAACAATGTGATTTGGCATTTTAAACGAGACNAGGGGAAGGGAGAGAATTTTCAAGGCAGACACTTGAGTTCTTTCTCCCAGACTACTGTCCCTCAGCTAAGCCTCTGACATTTGTGAACTTCAAAATCTCTATAAGCATTGGCTACAATTTATGGCATCAATATACAATTTAAAGATAATTGGATGACGTTGACTTATTTAAACTAGTAGTTCATTTCAGCAATGGACTGGAGTGGCTGGTAGTGGCCAGAAAGAACTGATTTCTGNAAGCAGACTTCCCGTTGAAAGTGTCGAATCACCAAAGTTTGGAGTTTGACACACCTGCTGTTTCCTGAGATTTTTTTAGCACACCGCTGACCCTTTCTCAGACTGTCAGCTTCTTCTNGGAGCAAGCGATGACTCGATCTCCTTGAAGGTTTCATGGAAGGGTCTGGGTTTTGTAGAGTGCTTGCCCTGCATGCATGAAGCCCTAGGTAGTGCCACATAAACTAGGTGTAGTGGTACATGCCTGTAATTCCAGCATTCCAGAGGTTGAAACAGGAGGATCAGAAGTTCAAGGTCATCTTTGACTACACAGTGAATCTGAGTTCAGTCTGGGCTACATGAAACTCTCTCAAAAGTTAGGGGTTGGGTTGGATGATAGCTCAGTCAGCAAGTGTTTGCCTTGCAACCAAGAGAACCTGAGTTTGGTCCCCAGATCTCACAATAAAAAGTCTGTTCATGGTGACATTTGCTTGTAATGCCAGCACTGTAGGGTGAAGACAGCCAGGTGCTTGGGGCTCCCTAGTCAGCAAACTAATCTATTTGGAAAGTTCCAGGCCAAAGATGGACCCTGACTGAAAAGAAACAAACAAACAAAAAAAACACTCAAAATTAGCAGCTGGGAAATAATAGCTGAGGTTGTCCTCTGGCCTCCATTCAATAGCTCACATGGGTGCATGCACACACACACACACATACACACACACACATACACACACAAGTGCACCTGAACATGCATGAACACACACACGCACACACACACACACTCTCTCTTTCACACACACACACACACACAATACATACATACACACACATACACACAGAGAAAATTTCATAGATGCTTTTGACCTGCACCTTAGAAGTTTCATATAAAATGTAGCTACAGGTACATCAACTATTGTATTGAATTGTGTCCTATGTAGGTGTATGTGTGTTTGAATTATGTTGTGTTGTGTTGTGTGTGTTGGGGGGGGCTATGAGCACATGTGAATTCAGATACTTGTGCACATATGTGCGTGTGTGTGGGTGTGGAAGCCAGAGATTGATACTTGATGTTTTCTTCAATTGCTCTCCAAATTATTTTTTCTTAAGTTGTTTGTGTGTTTGTGTGTTTGTGTGTGTGTGTGTGTGTGTGTGTACCTGTACTTGTGCATGCTGGTGTACATGCATGTGTGTGTGGAAGCTGGAGGTCAGTCAATGCTGGATGTTTTCCTCATTTCCTCCCCACCTTTTATGTATTTTGTGAGTGGGAACATGTGTGCCACAGCGTGCACGCAGAGGTCAGAGGACAACTTCTTGGAGTTGTCTCCTTCTACTCTGTGGGTCCTGGGGATTGAACTCACGTCTTCAGACTTAGNGCCAGGTGCTTTCACCCANGGAGCCATCTTGCCTCCCCTCTACCTTATTTTCATTTATTATTTGTTTGTTTATTTAGAGATGGGGGTCTCTCCTTGAACCTGGAGCTCATCACTTGGCTAGGCCAGCTCGCCAGTCAGCTTCAGGGATCCGNCTGTTTCCACCTCCCCACAGCACTGGGGCTACAGGCATGCTACTGTGCTTGGCTTTTATGTGGGTGCTGGGATCAGAATTCAGGCCCACTCGCTTACACAGCAGGCACTTTGTTGACTGAACCGTCTCCCCAGCTCCTTCTTATTTTTTGAGCAGAGTCTCTCACAGAATCTAGATCTTACCAGTTTAGCTAGACTGCCTGGCCCACAATCCTCTTGTTTCCACCTGCCCTGGATGGGTTCCAGGCTGCCAACTTTTAAGTGGGCATTTAGAGTTGAACTATCAGGTCTTCATGTTTGCTTGGCAAGTACCTTACTGACATCCATCTCAGGTCCTGAGTAGTCTCCTTTTAAAAAAGATTTTTAATATATGTTTTATATATCAAATAATACATATTTAAATTGTATTTTATGTGTATGGATGTTTTTGCCTGCATGTGTGTCTGTGCACTACATGCCTGCAGTGCCTATGGAGGCCAGAAGAGGGCATGAGAGCCTCTGGGACTAGAGTCACAGATTGTTTCCATGCTGGGTCCTCTGGAAGTGCANTCAGTGCTCCTAACCTCTGAGCCACCTCCCCAGCTCCCTGAATTGTATCTTAATACAGCTAAGCCTCAATTTTTAGCTGATTCAAGAATTTCACTGGGCAGCTGTCATCTAAGCAGCTCCACGAGGCTTCTTCTAACTGACCTGCTGCTCACCTGTTGGCATTTCCACACTAACACCTGAAAGGTCATCCATACTCTGGGCAATTTTCATGGATCTGTTAGAAATACGTACTCACACACTGATTTTGTTAGAAGCTTGANTGCTGTTGGCTGGACATGTTTTAAGTACAAGAAACTAAAATGTCTTGGAGGAAGGTGTCTCTATATACAGTGTTCTTGTCCCTTATACTGCCTGGGGCCAGCCTGTTCGCAATCAGCAGTAAGTATATGAACACAAGCAAGAATATCCTCTCAACTGAGCATATTAGAGGAATGACATTCTCAGTTGNGAGTTTAGTCATTCTGGAAGGGGATGCATGGGGATTGAGGATGTGACTCAGTGGTAGAACACTTGCCTAGCATGTGCAAGGCCTTGAGTTCAGTTCCCAGTGCTGCCAAAATCAATCAGTCAATCAAATAACAAATCAATCAATCAGCCAGTTAATGCAGTACAGCGGTGGTGCACGCCTTTCATCCCAGCATTCAGGGTGTAGAAGCAGGTGGATCTTTGTGAGTTCAAGGCCAGCCAGAGCTACACAGTGAGACCATCTCAAAAAACAAACAAATAGATTCACACTATTTAAAAGTAGTTCAAGAATCTCCCATTCGAGCAAGTGGAATGATGGTCATTGCACTTCAGTAATGGGCAGTTGCCTTGTCGTAGTGTGGACAGACAAAACCCTTTGCCTCAGGCATCAGACAGCCTACCAAGACTTACAGTACCCAGTCTGTGTCCCATCTAAAGACCCGGGCTGTCTTTAATGTGCTTTTGTTGTTGATTTGCTTTGCTTCAGGGCATTTTAAACAGCGGAAGTCCTTGTTCTGTGTCAGGTGGCCTTGGATTAGTAAGAGGACCTGAAAGGCACTAGGTAGAGAGGCTCTACCATCACTGATGACACTTCTCNCCCATGCCCTGAAAGCAGATTTCACCATCTCCCATCCACATCCCAGCTTCCAAAGCCAAGTGTGGAGGCAGGAGGATTCACTCAAGGCCATAATGANTTTGGGGCCAGCCTGAGCTACATAAGAACCTGTCTGGAAAGACTAACGAACAAGAAACCAAGCCCAGATTATCAGGAGGACGCAAAGGTGTCTAAGATGCCACCCCCAGGACTAACCTCACCTGCTCTGTGATCTCCTGCACCAGTGAATGCTCTCCTGCACTGATGAGTGCTCTCATGCACCACTGAGTGCTCTCATGAACCACCGAATGCACTCATGCATCACTGAATGCACTCATGCACCACTGAATGCTCTCATGCACCACTGAATGCTGTCATGTACCACTGAACNCACTCATGCACTACCAAGTGTGCACATACCTATGTTTTTATTTTTTAAGACTATCTCTTCCTTGCTCAGGATTATGTGCTAACTCTAACTTGGAAGGCAAAACTATTTGTCAATTTGGCAAATAAGTTTTGTTATGTGGTGCTGAGACTCAAACTTGGTGCTTCAGGTACGGTCAGTGACCCAGACTCTAAGGCCGGCAAAGCTGCTTCCACGCACACACATGCTTGCGTGCGTATGTATGCATGTACATTTCCTGCTAAAACCTTTGACGCACTAAGCAAACTGACCTGTTAACCCGCGCCTTCTCTTTTCCTGCTCTGAGTCTACTTGAATCCTATTTCATCTCCTCTCCTTCCTCCTCCTCCTTCTTTTAAGACAGGGGCTTATGCAGTCCAGGCTAGCCTCAAGCTTGAAATGCAGCGAGGATGACTTTAAACTTCTGGTCCTCCTGCCTGTGCCTCACAAATGCTGGGATACAGGTTTCCAGGCCTGGTTCAACGCAGTTCTGGGGATAAAACTCAAGGCTTCATGCACCATAGGCAAGCACTTGCCCAGCTGAGTCACATCCCAAGCCCATGTACCCTCATTTCTCAGAATGCTCTCAGTCTTCCACTGTCCCCACAGTCCCTGTGTCCTAACTGTGTGATGCTCCCCCGTCGTATGCCACAATCGGTACAGCTATTCACAGGATGCTTAGTGCGTGCAATGCTGTGCTCTGACATCATTCCTCTTGTGGTTGGACACTCGGTGTCCTGCACCCCTTTTTTCTACCCAACTCAGATACACCCTTAAAACAGTGCTAGAGAGGACAGGTCTTTGAAAAAGACTGGCCATGTTCCAGTTACTTGAGGCTGAATTGTTTAGAGCAGTCTCAGAATCTTTTTCCTCAACAGACTCTCAGACCAAAATGTAAAGTTTGAACTGAATGTGGATCTCCTGGTGTTCTGCCGTCTCGATTGCCCCTTTGGTTTCTGTTTTCATCACCACATCTGGCTGTGGATTTGAAAATAACTAATCTCACAAAAGGAAAGATGAAAAAAATAGTTTGGAGTCACATATGACGCTAATAAACAACATTAAAACTCAGCATCCAATGACTCGGAGCTTATCCTTCCAAGTCCTTGGTGTTTCTGAACGGATCTAATGCGTGGCACACCCTTGAGAAGTGGCTAGTTCCTAGTGAGGTGGACAGGGTTGCCTCAGGTCCTTGGTCTAAACGTGGCACTCTCCTGCTTCACTTTTCCAGATGGACCTGGGCATCCCAGCAATGACCAAGTGCTGTAACCAGCTGGACGTCTGCTATGATACCTGCGGTGCCAACAAATACCGCTGCGATGCAAAATTCCGATGGTGCCTCCACTCCATCTGCGCTGACCTCAAGCGGAGCCTCGGCTTCGTCTCCAACGTGGAAGGTAGGTCTCTTAAGGACACTTCCTGGTGGCAGGGAGTTTCGCTCCTGTCTTCACACAGGCAGCTTTACTGGGCCCCCTTTACTGGGAGAGATGGTCAGAGCGTGCCGGAAAGGCAGAGGGAGAGTCTAGGCACTCTTTCATTAAAGTTCTTGCTGTCCGTGCACTGCTGGCACCCTTCCTGCTGGAAAAGGCCACAGCAACGCTTCCACGGAATAAAAACCTTTCCTTTAAGACTGGAGAAAAAGTGTCCACGCCCTTGTCAAATAACTTTCCACTCAGTAGTCCCTCTCTATAGGACCACGTGGTTTGGCTAAAGCCCCCTTTTCATATTTGCTCTGACTCTGGGTAGGAACTTTAAATATCCTCTTCTGTGTGTGTACAGCTTTCTGTGTGCTTCCGGATAGTTATTTTTAAGCACTGTCTAACTACTGAGCTCCCAGCTCCGACTCTGTAATTTCTTTTTCCTAAATTACTGTCCAAAAGGTTTTAATCTCTCCACTTCTGAAGCCAGAATATGATAACCTTGTATTATCATATTCAAAGCTTCCAGATGGGAAAGGTTGAAAACCAGGCTCCTGTGAGCCACAGAGATACCAACTGTGGGAACAATCTTGGATGTGGTTTATAGAACAGTGTCTATAATATGAGAATGTGGGTAAGGAGCTGGGCCTTGTAAAGGGAGAACTCTCCNTCCTGTGTCCACAAAGAGTAGGAAAGAACTTGTTGTTGATGTAGGTTCAGGTCAGGTGACTGCTCTAGGCCAATGTTCTATTGATTTGTCCTTCCTAAGTATCTTATTGCTCTCCCACTGGCCAGGTTGCTGTAAATTCTGTTTTTAGGTTCCATCCAAGTGAAGGCCATCCGCTGGGACCAACTACATTTTTATATCACCTAAATCTGATAGCCTCCGCCTACAGTTGAAGCCACTTGATAATTTTTTTTCTTCCCTATAGACTAAATAAAATCCTGGAGTTTGGCTTGCACAGCTCTTTCTAGGTGAGCCCTAGGCTACCTCCTTAGCATCCTTCTGACATCCAGATCTCCCTTTGGACCCCCACACTGAAATCTACCTGGGTTGAAGGCCCACCTTACCACCCTTAAGTTCCTCCTTCGTGAAACATTCTGAGTGTTTGTTGATGGTACTAAGACGGTGTATTTGAGACGTAATTTACCTATGCTTTAGCTCATTTAAATACTAGTTGAATATATCTACAGAGTCATACACTCAACCCCATATTCATCATCTCCCAAAGAAATCTCACAGCTATTTCCCTCCAACTCCTCCTGCTCAGCCCAAGGCAACTATGAATCTAATTTCTACCTCTATCGATTTGCCTATTCTAGACTTTTTATATAATGGAATCAAAATACATGGATTTCCGTGACCATTTTCTTTCATTTATCTATGCTGTAGAACAGTGGTTCTCAACCTTCCTAATGCTGTGACCCTTTAATACAGTTCCTCAGATTGTGGTGACCCCCAACCACAAAATTACTTTTGTTGTTACTTCATAACTCTAATTTTGCTACTGTTATGAATGGTAATTCATATTCGTTCTTCCAATGGTCTTAGGCAAACCCTAAGGGTCATTTGACTCCCAAAGGGGTCTCGATCCACAGATTGAGAACCCACTGCTATAGAACGTATCNGAAGGTCATTCCTCTTTATTGCCAAATAATAGTCTGCTGTATGTCTTCCCGTGTCATCTTTATCTGTCCACTGGTTGATATTTGGGTTGGTTTGGCATTGTGCTACCATGAACACTGACATACAAATATCTGCAGGAACCATGTTTTCATTCTTTTGCATATATATGCATATACACATATATGAGAAATTGATGGATTATATGGCTAATATATGTTGAACTGTTGGATAACCTGGCAAATTGTCTTCCTAAACAGCTGCACCACTTTATATCCCCCCAAACTTCCATCCTTCACATCCTTGTCNAGATTCATTACCATTTTTGTCACAGACCCTTGAGTGTCTCCCTGACAACTGATGATGTTGAACATATACGTGCTTATGAGCTGTGTCTATCCAGGTTCATTGCCCCCTTTTAATTTGCTTTTTTTTTTTCTTGGTTTTTCGAGACAAGGTTTCTCTGTGGAACAGTCCTGGCTGTCCTGGAACTCACTTTGTAGACCAGGCTGGACTCAAACTCATAGAGATCCTTCTGCTTCCNGAGAGCTGGGATCAAAGGTGTGCACCACCGTTGCCTGGCTCTTTTATTTGCTTTTGACATTGAGTCAGGAGAGCCCTTTGTTTCTTGTCCTTTGTCAGATGAATGATTTACAAGTATTCACTGCTCGACTCCTGCCCCACTTTGAGACAGGGTCTCCACGTAGCCCAGGATGATGTCAAACTTCCAGATCCTCCTGCCTCAGTCTCCTTGGTCTGGAGTTACAGGTGGGCACCACCACAGCAGCTTCTACTTAATGTTATTATTTTGAGGCCCAGAAAGTTTGAATTTTGAGTAAGTTCAATTTATTAATTTTCATCAATGGTGTTTTGCTGTCATATGTGGTAATAAGGCTTTANCTGCCCAAGGTCAAAAATACCTACTGATCTTTTCTAAGAGTTTTGTTATCTTAGCTTTTGGTTTAGGGTTGTGATCCATTTCGAGGATTATTTATAGATGGTGCAAGAATGGGGTCCATCTTCATTGTGTGGATATCCAGCTGATTTAGCACCGTTGTAGGAAATACCATTCTTTCTCACATTAAACTGTAAACAGTGACCCCTTGACTTTTGACCTGATTCTATTCCACCGACCTCCACCAGCACCTTGTGTCCCTAGCTCCATGGCGTTGAGTGAGTCTGGAAGATAAGATGTGTGCTTGACTTGCTCTTTGTCAAGATCTCTCTGGACACTAGATTCCTGTCATTTCCACGGATTTTTAGGATTGGCTTGTTAATTCCTACAAGAAATGACAGCTGTCATTCTCAGAGCTTTGTTTGCATCTGTGGATAAATTCCAGTATTGCCACTTTTACAAAATTATATTTTCTGGTACAAGAATATGAATGTCTTTCTATTTGTTTCTCTCTCCATTCATTTCTTTCCANAGCGTTATCATTTTCAGAGGAGAGGTCTTGCACTTTTTTGGTAATTTTTTTTCCTTTGTGATGTTATAGTAAATGGAAATGTTTTCTTAATTTCCTTTTTAAATTTTTAATTTATTTTTATTTTATGTTATTGGTGTTTTGCCTGCATGTATGTCTGTGTGAGAGTGTCAGATCTTGGAGTTACAGACAGTTGTTAGCTGCATGTGGGTGCTGGAAACTGAACCCAGGTCCTCTGGAGGGGCAGTCAGTGCTCTTAACTGCTGAGCCATCCCTCCAGCCCTTGTTTTACATGTGTATTTATCATGAAGCCCATGTGAAGGTCAAGGGACAACTTCCTAGTGTCGGTGTCCCAGGTGACTCTCCTGAGCCTACCTCTCATCTTGTTCTAGGAATGCTGAAATGACAGCTGTAAGCCGCTGGTCCAGCTTTTGTTTCCGCTTGTGTTTGCTAAGGACAGGGTCTCACCAAGTAGCCCTGGCTGGACTGGAACTCACTATGTAGACCAGACTGGCCTCAAACTCAGAGCTCCACCTGGCTCTGCCTCCAGCGCTGGGGTTGAAGGTGTGTGTCACCACTTCCAACTCCAGCTTTTTTATGTGGGCTCCAGGGGACAAACTCAGGCTATGTCAAGCAGGGGCTTTTACCCACTGGGCTCTTTCTCCTGCCCTTTTAATTTTCTTGACAGATGATTTATTGATGCTGTACAGAAAGACAATTGGTTGGTTTCTGCCTATTGANTTATTCTGCAATCTGGCTGAATTAATTNATTAGTTNTGGTAGGTTTTCAGTGCATCTCTGAGTCTTTACATAATTTGGATGCCTTTCTGGCTAGAACTTTAATCTTGGGCCATACGACCCAAAGGAGGCGGTGCAAATACCACTACACCCCACAGAAGTGTTAAGACTGCATATCCTTGTATCTTCTCCCTGTCCTGCAGGGAAGAGGAACCAGCTTAGCTCTGAGCATGAGGTTGGCCCTANGTCTTCCTAGGTGACCCCTGGCAGGTGTGGAAGTCATCCTCCTGGGTTGAGTGTTTCTGTCATGGAAAGGGTTGGAGTCTTTCTGCAGAATGTGGCTTATGGCTTTTATTCTGTTGGTAGGTGGTATGCTCTACTGATTTTAGTGTGTTAAACTAGCTTGCATTCTTAGGATAAGCCCCACGTGGGCATGGTGTGAGTCCTCTACGTGCTTCTGAGTCTAGTTGACTGATCTGTTGAAGATGTTGCATTTAGTCATGAGAGATCCCTATGAGTGGTTTATTATTCCCCTGGTTTCCCTGTCTGATTTTTGTAATCAACATAATACTGACCTCATAAAATGAAAGACAAAATCCTAATTTCTGGAAACATTTAGAAGGAATTGCTATTAGTTCTTTAAATATCTAGCAAAATTTCCCCTGAAGCAACATGGAAGTGGATTTCCTTGAGAGATGTATTTTGGGGGACTAACACTATTTTCATTTTCTATTTCATTGAGTCAGTTCAGCATGGAATTTCCATTTCCTCTAAGTTGTCTAAATTTTCTAGCATGTCATGGTATCCCTTATACTAGTGAGCCAGAAGTCTTCCCCTGGGATGCCTTCCCCCAGAGCCCCTTCTCCCAAGGGACAGGAACCTTTCTGAGAGTTCCGAGCCACCTCATGGTCATTGTCTTCATACTTAGTATAATTAGCTGCTGTCCTGTTTGCTTGCTCCACCTCTTGGTCCAGACTATGAGATCCTTGAGTTGGGGACGATGTATTTTTTTCTGTTTATCTCTGACACCCGAGAGAATGAGCCTACTATCTCTCATACACATATTCTTCCATCAACAAGTGATTGTGTACCCCACACTTGAGCAGGGCAAGCTATGGGAAACAAAGTAGTGTAGTNTGAGTGAGTATGGGATTTCAATGCCTTTCCCCAGGGGTACCACAAATGTGAGGCACTAGCAAGTACATCTGCCTTATTGGAATAAAGAGGGGCTTTTCTGAAAGCGCTTCTCTTAAAGGTCTGCTGGTCCTCTCAATTGTGTGCTCTGTCTATCATCCTCTGGGAATCACCCAGGAAACACGCTGCCTCACGTGCTATGGAGTAGCCTCTGCTGACCCTTCTGTNTCTATTCNTCTTTTTCAAGCAGCCTGTGATTCTCTGGCCGACACCGTGTTCAACACNGTGTGGACCCTGGGCTGCCGACCCTTCATGAACAGTCAGCGTGCAGCTTGCATCTGTGCAGAGGAAGAGAAAGAAGAGTTATGAAGACACTATTCTTCCAGGCTTTGAGTGACACCCCGGCTCCGTTTCAGAGATGGCGATGTGACAGAAGTACAGTCCTTTCTTTCAACCCTTTGGAGACTACGGGCTGGAGAAGGGAGTCAGCAGGCCTTGGCCTTTGAGGAAAGTTAAGAAAAAGAGATGCAGAGCCTGAAGACTGTCCACCCTAACACTGGTCTTCCAGCCAAGACTCGCGAGCCTGGAAATTCAGTTCTTAGAACAGCAAGCAGATACCACGNCATTCCTAGATCCGATCACGATAGTCACGAGCGAAATCTAGGGGAGCCCAAACATTTGGGAGACAGTGACTTTCCTCTGGCCCATGTTTCAGTTGCCAGTGAGCACCTCACATTTAATAAAGTGCACTTTTTTAGAAAACTTGAGGAGAAATGAATGAATTCGGTTCTCACCGACAGTTCTATTTCTCTTAACGAGAACAGAATCTGGCCTGGTAAGTTCTGCCGACGAGGATTCTCACAGGGGCTCGAGAGACAAACAGGCGGAAGAGCGGAGGCTTGGCTGATGAAGGTGGGCTAGAATTAGGGTCCCGAGGTCCATTTCTCCCTCCAGTAGCCTGCCCCGGTTGGTATGTTTGGTCTGCCCTGGTTGGTATGCTCAGATTCCAAGCTGTGTGACAGTCATTTGAAGGTCTAAGATGTGTCTGGTTAGGACTAGAAGACATGCTTGCAGCTGACAGGGAGTGACAGGCCAGTCCCTAAATTGTGGCCCTCAGTACTGACTGTGATTAGGAGTTCTAAATGGAGTTAGCCAAACAAGACTCTGTTTGCTGTTTCTGGGCCACCTATGACACTCTGCAGGTGGTCTGTTACCCTGAGAAGGCCACCAATCTGGACCATAATTAGCCAACAAAGTCACACAGGTAAGCTTCAGTCCAAGGCCCACTGTTTTCTATGGCCATTGAGAACACAGCCACGGTCATTTTATGTTTGTTTCTATTTGTTTAAAGCTGCTCTCACCCTGTAACATCAGAGAGAGAGGTGACAAAGACTAAAAGGTCCCAAAGTCTAAAATAGTCACCATTGGCCTTTATAGAGAAGCATTTCTGTTCTCAGACCCCAGACCCCCATTCCTTCTCTTCCCTGTCCTAATTTCATTAAGTTGAACCAGAACTGTCAATCATCCCACATGGTAATTAAAGAGAAAAAGAAGGGACTGTTCATTGCAACCACTTTGAGAAAGAAAAAGAAACCTTTGCTGGTCATCTGGAAAGTCAGGAGTTAACCAGAATATCAAGGAGCCGTGTTCAACCGCAGATAACATTCATCTTTGTAGTTTATGATATTTATTTCAATAAAATTTATTGAGCACCTGCAAAGTAAGAGTATGGTATAATTTTATACCTTTTCCTATTGTGCTACCTAACCGAACAAAGGCATAGACTATCAATGCTCAGGGTGTATGGGACCAAAATTTAGTTTTGCTTATAGTTCAATTCAGCCATTGAACCACTTACATGCATGCTGATAATTTTTTAAATTATTTTGTTTTATTTCATATGTATGAGTGTTTTGCTTGCATGTATGTCTACTCTGGTCCCTGAGGAGGTCAGAAGAGGCCTTCAGATCCCCTGGAACTGGAGTTACAGACAGTTGTGAGCCCCCATGTAGGTGCTGGGAATCGAACCCAGGTCCTCTGCAAGGGCAGCCAATGTTCTTAAGCATCTTATGAATTTATTTTTAGGTGTAAACATTTCACCTAAGGCAATATGAAAACATTGAAAATTACTATGGAACATTCAACCTATTATACTTTTCTCTTATACATTATTTTATCGATAAACTTTCAAATCTCCTATAAATATTCTGTATTGGGGTTGGAATTTCAGGACATAATTATTATATATTTAGGGGATCATGGGCTATAGTTTTAGTAATTAATTTTTTTAGGTTTTTAAATTAGAATGTTATTCCCAGCACCTCATTTTAGTGGCCCTATTATACCATAAATGAGGTATTTCATTGTAAAAAAGAAATGGAGGAAATGAGGGAGGTGTCCTTCCGTGAGGACAACATAGTTCTTCAAATCCAGAAACCCAAGCCCACCAAGGCCACATGGGTCAGCAGTGATAAAACCCGGGGATAAAACCAGCTAGTCAATCCTTTCATGCACAGGGAGGGGTTGTCTGAACTCACAGTATATGGTTTAAAGAAGCCAAGTGTTCTAGGAGGTTCTCAGAGGACCCAGGAAGACATTCCAGAGAGGAGGGTGGCTGGAAGCAGGGACTAGTCCTCCCAGTTGATGATGATGGGGCCGCCCGTCAGTGTCTGGCTCCTCAGCCCAGCAGAGTCCTCGTCTTTCCCCGCCTCACGACGCACTCGCCGGTGGCACCCCTGGGCACAGCGGGAGCGTTCATCCAGAACCCCACAAACAAGGACACGGCAGTGAAGAAATACCTCCTGGAAGGAAGGTAATGATNGTAANGCTGTGGTGCCAACTGTCATGGTAGGCAATGNCTGAGGNCCACACACAGTACCACGTGTTCCCCAAGTGCCACCTTGGCCACAGCAGCAACAACTTGAGGTGGCAGTGACAATCTTGTATTTATGGACAGGAAAGTGAGACTTAGGAAAAGGAAATTGCCCCGTCCACACATTTAGAAATGGGTCCAAGTTGGAAGAGAGTCATGTGGATGACCTNAAAACCTAGGCCCATAACTTTGCCAAAGAGACCTCAGGGAAGCACGTCTCGGATGTAAAGATGTCAGTTCCTGGGCTGGAGTAACACTGGGGCCAAGTACTTCTGTGGCAAAGGAGTGAGTCCTTTCCAGAAGGATCTGCCTAGGGCAGGGTCAGCTANTGAGTTGGAGTTCTGGAACAAGAAAATGGCTTCAAAGGACACTTAGTGGCAATGTGGAAAAGAACGTTGCTCTGTTGTGCTCCATCTGAGTTGTGTTTCAACACAACTAATAGCAGCAAAAACTCAATCTTGTCACCCCCAGCCCCTTGNGACAGCCTCTTGCCATCTTGACTCACATATACACATGCTGTTTGACCCTTTTCNATGTCTGCTCTTCTGATGTTTCTAAGTTTAAAAACTCCTTTATGTTGTACTNTATTGATACATTGCAGCCCCTGGTTCTGTTTATTTGGGGGCCCCTTCCTCTTATGACCATGTTCTATAGACATATCCAGCAAACTGTTTTGTTTTTGTGAAATTGCCAAAAATGTATTTAGACAAAGTCATATGCTGAGGTAATGATTATGGCATACTAGCAGGTAACTTACTTTAAAAAATTCAATTTGTACTGTTGCTGTTCTCTTCCTATGGCTTTGAAAGCTTTGTAACTTGACGTTTCCCACACATTTCACGTGGAACATTTCATATTACTGTGCCCTATGATTAGCATTGTGAGTTCTATTCTTTCTCCAGTCCATTGCTGCCGTTCTGTGAGATTCCTGTCTAAATCCGTTGTTGAACTGACAGTAACACTGGCTTTCCCCCCTTATCTGCCCACAAAGATTTCGAATTATGGTCTTAAAACAGTCTCTGTGCACAGCCATTTTATGTGGGAATTGGGTGGGGCAGGCAAGTGTAACATGTATGAACACTGAGTTTCTTGATGGCCATTTTAACTGTATTCTCCCAGAGGTCGTGTGGAAGCTAACCACAGGCTCTTAGAATGTCCACACATCAAGACAACGAGAAGGAAGGCTCAGGCATGAGGCTGTGAGACAAAGGTGTTAGCTTACCTTGTGATCCTTGCCCACAAACTTGAAGACAGGGACCTGGAAGTGCTTTGCTAGGTGGTCCCGGGATGAGTACTGCTTCACGGAGTCATCGGAAACACAGCTGAAAGTGGGACAGACAGCGTGTCAGACTTGACCGCCTCCACAGGGGTAGGAAACAATCCCAGCTAAGGCATTTGGCCCAGGGAGAGGTAGAGTGGGTGGAGCATGCTGGGCTGCGTGCCAGCCTTGTGAGAATAAAGGGTGACTGGCATCCCCTCCTGGCAAAGGCATCTTCAGACCTCATTAAGTAGGGCTAAGTACCATGTCTTCCCATCCTCCATTCATGGAGCCTCAGAGANTACAACACTTCCTGCTTGATTGAGGGCTTTATGTGCTAGAAGCACCAAAATGTGTTTCAGAGAGACCTTTGGCTACTAAGGTTGTTTTTCTATTGGTGATACATTGTTGGAATCTGGGTTACTATAGTTACCAGTGTGAGAAGGCTCTTCTTTAATACCCATTTCCTATAAGGNACACAAGCCCCAGGAGGGGGTACAAAGGGCAATGAGCCAACTGTGTACACACATTTAAGCTTCTCAGGTGACAACTGGCCTCAAATGGTTTCATTTCTCTTTTCCCAAATGTAACAGTAAGCTGCCATCCACAGAGTCTGTGGTCTTCATCTTAGGTCAGTTTGACACATTGCTAGGAGGTTCCTGTCACTGTGGTCTTCATCTTAGGTCAGTTTGACACATTGCTAGGAGGTCCCTGTCATGGTAAACTGGAGGAGGGACACACTGACTGACNNGCTAAGGTTCCGGTTTTAGACATTAATGCATGTTTTCTCCTGAGAAGCCAAGACTATCTTTGTGTGATTTTTGTCCCATTCTAGCTCATTTGGTATCTTTGTGGATGTGCGCAAGTACACGAATGCTCACCCACAGAGTGTAGGGGGGGTTGTCTGTGCTTCACCCCTGAAGCACCGACATTAGTAGGCAGCAGGTAACTGCTAGGTACCTGCCCCCACGCAGGGTGTGGCCGAGACAGGGACCCCTTAAGACCNGAAATGTGTATGTGNTTGCTNTCTCTNGGCTACCTCGTGATCCTGGATGCTGGATGCTGGTAATACGGACCCAGTCAGAGTTCTCCAGAGAACCACATTGGACTGGGCCCCACCTCTCCTGGATCCCTTAACCAACTACCTTTGCTTGTTGTAAGTTAACTCAAAATAAATCCCTTTTGACTATCAGATAAACTACACGGAATTGCCTCATTAATTGCCACTGTAACAGAGATATTTTTCCTCTTTTATATGTGCTAAGGATGAAGGGGGAAACAGCACAGCTTCTTTGACCTATCTAACAGAAGGTAACAGTCCTTTACCCAGAGTCCAAATAACAAATATATAAGCAGATTTCCCCAGCATTGAGACAGCGGGTGACTCATCCCCAGCGAGTGTAAAAGCATCGGCTTCTAAGCCAACCTCAGTGCACCAAGGACTCCAAACCCACTGTTCAAGGCGCTGAGAGCAGAAGGGAGCTGTGCTGAGAGGAAAACTAGGAGCTGAAGCAGACTAGAAACTTCCAGGGGAACTGGGCCAACGAGGGAAGGGAAGAACCTGGGGAATGTTGTGTGACACACACTAGACCCTTNCCCANCCAGGAGGCTGCAGTTCCTNACCACCAGAGATGCNTCCCAGCTGCCATTTAGGCCAAGGAAGAACGAAACCTTGACATGAATCTGGGGAGCAGTTAGGTTTTCATTGACGCCACCACACACCTACAAACCCCAATCCAGGACCTTTCAGTGATGCCACTGAACTCTCAATATTTATTCCCTAGAATCAACCAAGAATTTCTTCTCTTTGCAACACTACCAACTTNATTTCTTATTTTGATTTGTGTGTGTGATGTGTGTGCATGTTCATATGGGTGTATGCATGTGTCCANGTGGGTACACATATGTGGAGGTGAGAGGTCAATGTCAGGTGTCTTCCTCGGTCTCTCTCCACCTTAATTTTTGAGGCAGGGTCTCTCACTGAACCTGGAGCTCATGGATTAGGTAGACAGGGTCTCTCACTGAGCCTGGAGCTCATAGATTAGGCAGACTGCTTAACCAAGGTGCAGTGGGCTTCTGGGTTCTGGGGATCTGAACTCATGTCCGCACTCGTCTGTGGCAGGCACTTCATGCACTGAGTAATTTTCCCAGTCCTCACTATCAAACTTCTTGAAAGTGGAGTCTACATTAGCTGTTTCAGTGTCTCCCACAGCCCTCCTCCTCCCTGACTTCTGGTTNCTCTGAGCAAGTTAACCCATCCTAGTCACATGTCCTTTGCCTGTAGTTCTGACCTTGTTCTTGTGACNAACACACATTTNCAGTGGCCCACCGAACTTCTTCCTAGGCATTCCATAGGCATTTCAAGTATAAAATTATTTGCTATGTTTTATGATCAAATTCAATTGTACCTCAAATCTGCTTTTTAAAAGTTATGTAATAATTTTTAAAATATAATTGCAATTAAATGATTTTTATCATTTATTATTAGTAAATATAGTTATTTATTATGAAAATATTATATATATGTATACACACACACACACACACACACACACACACACACACACACACACACACAGGCAGTGGCCAGCTGTGCTCACCCGTCCTGGATCAGGTAGTACTTGAGTATCTCATCCATCTTGGCAGTGGGCGTGGCGAAGCAGCTCTCCACCAGGCTCTCCAGGCCGCTCACGTGCACCAGGGGCTCAATGCCGAAGTAGAGCGAGTCGCGAAGCTTGAGCGTGGGCAGAGTCTCCCGGTACGGCTCCTCGAACTCGTGGTCTTTGAAGATCTCCAGCGTGAAGGGGAAGATGCCGTGGTTTCGGCTCCTGATTTCCAGAGGCGCATTGCGCAGGTTGGGCACGTATCCTTCAGAGATAGTGTACAGTCGTGGGAACTCGCAGGTCACCGGGATCAGCAGTTCGCTGGTCCGAATGATGATGTCCCCGCTGCTCCCAGGGGTCTGCTTGGGCAGACCTGTCACGAGGTTGCTGGCCACGATTTTGTCATTCACCACCTGCGCCAGTCCGGGGTGAAGCAAGATTGTGAGATTTATTTCTAGTTACCTTAACATCTTCCAAACACCTGATATGTCAAATATCACAGATTTTGTTCCCTACGCCAGAGGGGCTTTGGGTTTGAGTGCGTGTGTTTTGAGGTGGGGGCTATTTATGTTGCCCAGGCTGGCCTGAGGTGGCCTCAAGTGAATCTGCCTAAGCCCCTTCTCTCTTTGTTGGTTAGTAAGACAGTTGGACCAAGCCAGCGTGCTGCATGGCTACTTCTTGGTTGGCCCAGGCATCCCTCTGGTGCATTAGGCATGAAATCTGATCTAGGGAGATAACCAGCAAATCCCAAACTCTGGCATCCAGAAGAGGACAGCACCACATGCTCTCTTGGCGGAAATTCCAGACTTGGGATTTCGCTGCTTCTAAGTAGCCCTGGATTCATCCCAAATCTGCACCCGCATTGGTGCCCAGGATTTTCAGCTGTTTACCCCTGGCCAGTTTCTCCTCTACCANTGGGGAGTGGTACCAGCCACTTACGGGGCTATTCCATCAGACTATCCATAGAAACAATCCACACAGCTTGCCTCAGTGGGGAACCCCTGTTCCTCAGTAGCTACCTTGAATCTCACCCACAGTTATCAGTCCTCTGACTCCTTTCTCAGGACCCATAAATAATGACTAAGGCGTCTGCACTGACCTGGATCCAGTCCTTTGTACATCATCCATCTTGCACACTGCGGGATCACAGCGCCCAGATTAATCCCANTTTTGTGGACTTGGACTCAAACCTGCTATTTCTCCCTAGCACACAAGCCGAGGCTTTGGAAGCAATCTCCACCCCCATGTCCTTTCCAGTGCCATTTTCTGGTGAGGATTCCTTGCAGGGCAGGCTGCAAGGAATTTTCCTTAGCACAGACCTGGAGAATCCCTTAAGATTCCGTTCNTGTGTTCTCCATCAAAAGGTTCTTTGACTCTTTNCTTGTGTGAGCTATACACACTTCTACCTACATCTAGGCTAGACGGTCCTTTTCCTGGACTCCTAGAGTCCCTGTCATATGTCAGACAGCCCGGCTCTTATTTGCATTTTATGTGTTGACGTCTCAGTACTGCTGTGAGCTTCCTAACAGGCAGGAATCTTATTCCACATCCCCCTCTGAGTTTCCAGCATGAGGGTGTGAGCATGTTTTGGATAAAAACAAAAAACAAATCTTTTAACCTCAGCCTGGATCAATGTCTGAACTCATCCACTTGTCACAAATGAACCACCAGCCCTTTGGTCCCTATCATCCTTAGGGTGATACATAACTGACTACAGAGGGTGTATCCTGCCTCTTGGTACCACTGGAGTTNATGTAANAAAACACCTTGCATACAGGTTGCTCAGGGCTGTGTGAGAACAGGGATGGCTGAATTATTCATTCCATACCTCTGGGTTCCAGGACCATGGCGTGGGGCAGAGGACATTTTTTTGTGTGTGAACCTACCTCATTGACATAAGCCTCACTCTGTCAACTACCTTCCCAAGTAGGGTACCATTCCCTAAGTGTCCACTGGGGAACCTACATCAACCACCGTGCCGCAGGTCTTGAGGGAGAAGACGATGTTGACATGGGTGCCGTTGGACACTCCTCGGCAGGAATTGTTGGTCAGGAAGAGCTCCAGGCCACCAACCAGCTCCCTGGGGACACTTACTTCAATGGCATTGGACTTGCACAACACGGGGACTGTGTGAAAGGGGATTCTGTTAGAACACGAAACCTGGCTTGGGGAAAAGGCTAAGAAAGGCTTCTAGGGGAATGCTTTCACCTCCACGCAACCCACACGTTCTGTTCCTTCCTCCAGGAAAGGGCTCGAAGCAAGCTGATGAACACAACTGGGATTATTAACTCCCAAGATTATGATCAATGATGCTCCTCAAATCACATTTTCCTTTTAGCAGGAAATAGTGTGATTAAGCTTCAGCTCAACAAACGCCTGTCCAAAGTGTGGCTGGCATGATTCCATGGAGTGAGACACCTCAAGGATGAACTTTAATGCTACACAGCTTACTGGCCACACAGGAAAGACTGCTGACATGGCTTTAAATGGCACAACAGACCTGCTGTNTTTTGACCATTAGTTACTGCCCCATTAAACAGGTAATCAAGTGTTCCCGCACTCTGGAAGCCTTCCAAATTGTCCTTGAGCTACTCAATAAACTGTAAACTCTGACTATAAATTCCACTTTAACTTAATATTAAAAAGAGCTTGCTTTTCTATAGCATCCCTGCGTTCATGNCCTCTGACCCTGCAAACACTCTGAAGGAGATTCGGTCCTGCCAGAGCCCTGCCTGTGAGCACACATCTCAGCAGTAAGATGCACGAAGAAATTAGAAACAGGTGCTTGGTCAGTGTTTGCCGGCTGATAGAATTATTATGCCATACACCAAGAACTAGAAAACAGTTCTCAGGACACTATTGATGGGGGAGGAATCCATCATTCATCATCATTCAAGTTAGTTTGGGCCCATGAAACTGTTGAATGAGGCCTGGGTCAATACTCCCAAGTTGAGCGGTAGTTGTACTGTTGGCTATAGAAACCAGAGAACAACTCAGAGGCAAACAGCAAANGAAAGTTAGCTTTTCTTGACTTTAAAAGAGACCTTCTTCCACTCCTGTCTGTTTTTAAGACAAGGTCTCACTGTGTAGCTCAGGTTGGCCTTGCTCTCAGGCAGGGCTCTGNCCTCCACCTCCCAAGTGCTGAGATTACAGATGTGAGCCATCACACCCTGCAGGAGTGTTCTGAATGATTCCAGAGTGATGACTCAGGGAACTCATGGTGCTCAGAGAGCAAATATTCTGAAAGATAAGAATNTGACAGTCTTGGAGGAGGGAGGGCAAAGGTGGAGGTGGGGGAGGGTGTGAATCCATAGGGAGTCAAACCTTGCAGTCTATACTTTAACTTTGACAAAGTCACGTAATGATTTTACTAATAGCTCATTGAGAAGGACACAGAGGTTATGTCTACCTTGGCAGGTGTGGTTATCTTCAGACAGCACCAAGCCCCTGGGACACTCGCACTGGTAGCCCCTCTCAGAACCAAGGCAAGAATGGCTGCAGCCACCATTGTTATTGTGGCATCCTTCAATGTCTGCAGAGAGAACCAACAAAAAATGAGAGTCACCCTCTTCTGCAGGAATCCTAGCNTTAATCACCAGAGATTATTCTTGATTCATGGCAGAATCNCTGTAGTCTAATGTTATAAGTGAAACATGAGGCAAACCCACAAAACACCCATTAAAGCCTATGACCTGCCATCCACAGCAACNCNTACNGAGGCGCTCCAGGCATTTTGTAGAGTGTCTTTCAATTTTCCCCATGTTTTTCTGTTGTTTTTCTCGTGATTAGAGTGAGGTCATGAATATTTATGACTAAGACCCAAAAGCCATTTCTTAACTGTTGTAACATTTAATATATTCATAAGTTAAAATTTTATGGACTTATTGATGGATAAAGAGAGATTGAGTAAAAATTCATCTGGACCAGCTGGGTGGGTCAGAGCTGCTGCAGATCGACTGGATCANTGGCCCCTCTCCTAGACTCCCTAGGAATAAGAGCACTGACCATGAAAGGTCTTGGGTAGGTCTGGAGACACAGCTCAGTCATAGGGTGTTTGCCTATCATTCCCAAGGCTCCAGGTTCCACCCTTGCCCCAGCCACCCTTGCCCCAGCATGTCAAAGACAATAATCTCAGTCATCATGACCTTTGTGGGACCTGCACATTATCTTTTAGGTTGAGGACTATCAAATTCCAACCTGCTACACAGTGTTATAAATAAAGTTTTATTAGCACACACAG
>LZPO01027449.1:88534-105376 GCA_001675575.1 Neotoma lepida | reverse complement strand
GATTCTGGATGGTCCACGAAGTGTAAAGTATTTATCATCAGGACATTATGGAAAAGGTTTGCTGAGCCCTGTTCTATGTTAAGAGGATGGAAGGAGATGTTTCAGATCACCTAAAATGCTCAGAGAGAGATGGAAGTTGACTCCAAAGGGTGATAGTAAAAATAGGTTAGTGAAAAAAAAGTTTAAAAAAGGCCAGACGATTGTGGTACACTTGGGAGGCAGAGGCAGGTGGATCTCTGTGAGTTCAAGGCCAACTCGGTCTTCAGAGTGAGTTCCAGGACAGTCAAGGCTACACAGAGAAACCCTGTCTCAAAAAACAAACAAACAAACAAACAAACAAACAAAATAAATAAATAAATAAATAAATAAAGTTAGTGGGGACATCAGTAAGTTAACTTGGTATATATAAATCAGTGCTCGGGAAATGTAAGAGACTAAAGTTGCAACAAATTAATCTTTGTTACCTCTTTAAAAACCCACCTACAATATTTAAAATATTTATGTAATGTGTGTGCATCTGTATGTGTTCGTCTAGCAAAGCCACAGTGTGTGTGGGTCAGAGAACAATTTGTGGGAGTTGGTTCTCACCCTCTACCATGTGGGTTCTGGAAATCAAAGTCAGTTGCGTGTCAATCAGCCTTACCTGCTGAGACATCTCTCCAGCCCTAGAAAATTCATATGTTTTTAAAGGATATATGCAGTTTGTGGATTTTTGAAATAGTTGAGATTATAGATAACAAGGAAGAAGAAAATATAAAATATGTTACTATGCTAGGAAGTGTTAAAATCAATGGGAGTGGTGGCTCACGCCTTGAATCCCAGCACTTTGGAGGCAGAGGGGGGGTTGGTCTATCAAGACCCAGGCCAGCTGAGGGTACATAGAGAGAGTATGTAAGTATCTGACTCCAGATCCCTCAAAAAAAACCCCAACATTAATATGTGTTTTTCTTTCTAATAGAAGGCTTCTCTTCAGTACTGGGGATCACCAAGGTGCTCACCACACTCAGCACCCAGCTGCCTCCACCTGCAAAATGACCTTTCTGAAGTCATTTTATTTCTCTAAGTTGCAATTTTAATATTTGTAAGATTAAGGGGTAANCCTAACTGATCACACTGGGCATTTTCAGATGTAAAAATGCAAAAGGGAAAAGAGACCAAAAAATCCAAATTGCCTTAAAGGATTTCAGCCCCTCGGGATGGTGCAGTGAAATGTTGAGATACCTAGATTGAGATTGAGGATCATTTACAGTCTCCCCTTTACTCTTCTCTGTTTTCCTATTTATATCATAAACTATTCAAATTTACTTAAAAATTTAAAAGTATAATTAATTTTTAAAAAGCTATAACCATTTAATAGCCACACTAAAGAAACAAATACATTTAGCCTTTCAATAAAAGTTAAATGTTATAAATAGAGGCAGTCTTCCTAAAGTATTGCTCATATGGACACATAAAATTTTTATCATTTGCTAAATATTTTTCAGTTATGGTTATTAGGTTTTAAGGTTATATGGGTATTAACCGTAATAGTCTCAATAAAGTGCTTATGAATAATTACAAATGTCCTTCATGGAATATTTTATTACTATTCAAATATGCAAAAATTATTTCACAGAATTATTAAGATTTAGGGAAGATTCCACACATCCTTATTCAATAAAATTTAAAATAATTTAGCCTTGTTATAAGGACAGCAACTTAATGCTCCAGTTAATGTTCTCTGCATTAATAATGCAAACTTTGTTGGACACAACTCATAATTTTTCTCTTTGGGATGGTATTTTATTATTTTGAATGGGCAGANAATACAATGAATTTTAATATAGAGATTACAGCTCTAGTAATACACAAGTTCAAGTCTCCTGAAGGTCAGATCATATGTCCTCTGTAAATAATAACAACTATGCCATTTACCTCTCCATGGCACACTCTGCAGAGACTGTTAGGGGAACTCAGATATGTGAAAGCAGATATGAGATCACTTTAGCTGTAACAAGCACGTGACCTGAGTCCCACAAAACAGTGGCAGATTACTGAATCATACCTAGTATCCCATAACTATGTGTAATGCTAATATCAATTAAGAAGTAGAAGGGTAATAATAGACAATTTCATTTTAATTGCTTGAAATACATCAATAAGTTTTTGGTTACTAAGCCATGTACACAGAGCATCTCTGTTATTAAAAGTAGACAATGGGGTTAGGNAGGTGGCTCAGTTAGGAAGGTGGCTCAGTGGTTAAGAGCACTGGCTGCTCTTCCAAAGGACCTGGGTTTGATTCCCAGCACCCACATAGTAGCTCACAACCATCTGTAATTCTAGTTACAGGTGATCTGACACACTTTTCTGGACTCTTTGGACACCAGATATGCACATGGTGCACAGACGTCCATGCAGACAAAATACTCGTATACCCATACACATAAAAAGAAATAAATCTTTTTTTAAAAAGTAGATTATTTTGGGACAGGAGCAATGGATCACTGTTAAGAGCACTTGTTTTTTAGTTCCTAGCATCCACATGGTGGCTCACAACCGTCAGTAACTCCAGTTTCAGGAGCTCCAACACCCTCTTCTGACCCCTGTGGACACCAGGCATGCATGTATGCTATACATACACACATGCAGGCAAAATACTCATATACATAAAATAAAATAAATAAGCCTAAAATTTTTAAGTACATAATTTTATCTCCAAAAATATACGAATCTCCTTCAACACAAAGGAAAACATGACTCAGTATAAAAAGCAGTTTCTCAAATTTCTAAGACAATAAGAATCACCCATGGGGGTGGGGGGCTGAGAGATGGCTCAGAGCTTAAGAGCACTGGTTGCTCTCCCAGAGGTTCTGAGTTCAATTCCCAGCAACCACATGGTGGCTCACAACCATCTATAATTAGATCTGGTGCCCTCTTCTGGTGAGTAGGCATACATGCAGACAGAACACTGCATACATAATAAATAAATAAATCTTAAAAAAATAAAAAAGAATCACCCATGGAATTTGTTAAAATTCTAAGTTCTGAGGCCCCATCCCAGNCTGCTGAAGCAGACTTCCCCACCACAGGAGGTCCGGTGGGGGCTGGGTGGGAGGCCAGTCTCAGGCNCAGGAAGGTTGAGAGCTGCAGCNCATGCGCCGCTCCCTGCCACTCTGAGCTTCTTGCCAGCAGCCTCAGGCACCTAATCATTATCTAGAAATACAGTCACCTCAGCTTAACCCCAGACCACTCAGTCCGAATCTGCACCTTTAACAAGATCCTGGGGGGATTTGTGGGCACATTGTAGTCTGAGAAAAATGAGTATTACTCCACCTTAGTTTCCCTACAGCGTTCTACTTCTTGCAAACTCACTCCTCTTCAATCTTGAAGACAAAATCAATACTGAACTCTGTCCACAGCTTAAGCACCCCCAGTGCCCACGAATCCCATGTCCATTCCTTACACTGACAAACTGTTATTTGCCTCTACCGTCAGGGCAGCTTCCCACAATGCAAAGAGCAAGCCAGTGGCTCCCTTTGCATGCNGGATTTGCCTCCCCTCCTTACCCAGTCTTACCTTCACAAGTTTTCCCNTCGCTCCTCAGCACGCGACCAACCCCACACGCGCAGCGGTGTGAGTTTTTGAGGTTGANGCAGATCTCACTGCAGCCACCATTGTTGTGCTCACATTCGTTCTCATCTGTAGAAGGGAAACCACATCACTTCCACCTCGCTGTCCCCAACCCCTTAACTGAATCCCCACCTCTTCTCAGAAGCTGTTGGATACCCCTGTCCGCTACTGTGAATCAGCATGGACACATCTACCGGCCTGGTCTCCCCATCCAAGCTGTTTGTTCATCTGTCTTCTGTTCATTCGGCCTCTGCCAAGCAGAAGGTGCTTGAGTGCTTGTGAGTTCCTATCCTTCGGGGTAGAACCATGGGGCTGGCTAGACGGCTCAGCAGATTGTGGGGGGTCATCCCACCCCCCACTTTTCCCCAGGGTACTCTTGAACAGGAGCAGCAGGAAATACTAGATAGAAATAGAGCCAGAGAGAGACAGAAAACACAGAACAGCCTTGGGAAGGCCTGGATCCTTAACTGTCTCTGGCCCTGACTGTCTCTGCCCAAGGGCTTTTAAAGGAATGCCAAGGAGTGGAGCAAAAAACCTTCCCCCAGCACAGCCAAGTGCAGACCACCCCAGACACCTAGTGACCATGCACGTGGTCCAGCCATCCCCTAATGCAGCCCTGCTGTGTAAAGCAAGCTCAGATCGCACTAGGAAACCTTTGTGGGCTCCCACAGCAGATACAAGCGCTTTTTGCTAACCCTGACAGCCTGAGTTTGAGCAGGACACACATGGTGGAAGATGAGAGCTGGCATCAGGAAGCTGTCCTGTGACCTTTACATGCATAGCATGACACATGGGCATGCATGCACAATAAATACACAAATGTAATAAGGTAAGGCTATTAGAGGAATGAGGTTCCTTTTGTGTGCTTACTTGTTTTTATGAATTCCTCTTTTTTCCAATGAGGTCATGAAAAATTGTTACATGCAAGGTTATAAATTATATTTTGTTTTAAATATAAAGGAGCTTACAGTGCAGAAGGAAATATCTAGGAAAATACTGTGTGAGACAGTCTTCTGTTATTGCATGACAAACCACCCTCAAAAATTGACTTTAAAAATCAAAATAGNCTCAGCCGGGTGCGGTGATGGCACACACCGTTAATCCCAGCACTTGGGAGGCAGAGGCAGACAAATCTCTGTGAGTTGGAGGCCAGATTTGTCTATGTAGTGAGTTCCAGGACAACCAGGGCTACATAGTGATACCCTGTCTCAAAAAANTTTCTTTTGAAATATTTTCACATTATATTTAAGAAATGGTTTCCGTCTACAAAGCATCTGATGATGAGCTATGTATGGATTTTTGTTGTAAAAAACATAAAATGGACAATAAATGTTGTCTCTCTCCTACAGAGGAAAGGAAGCTGAGAGTGAAGTGTGTCTTGGTTCTTCAGAAGGAACCTGGATTCAGGATGTGAGCCAAGGGCTGGAGCTAAGATGCTCACAGTGTACCAGAACATGGTTTTGGACCCAGGAAAGGAGAAGAGCTGGGCTGAGCTCCACTTAACATCCAGAGCCCTAGAATAGGTGCCTCCCTCTTAGGGTTTGGTTTAAGCAAGCCCTAAGGTTCACGTTGGAAGTTTGGCCCCCGGTGTGACGTTATGAAGTAGTGGGCCTTTAAGAGGCAAGGCCTGGGTAGTCAGGAAGACTGCCATTGGAGGNGACCAATGTGGTTCTTGTGGGATTTCTGTTCTCACTGCCTTCCTGTCTTTGCTCGTGTTCCTGGTATACCATCTCCCACCAGGCCTTCCCTGGAGCTGAGCCAATGTTGCCAACGTACCATTGAACCTCCTTGAATTGTGAACTAAGCTTCTTTTTATTTCTAACCTACTGAGTGCCAGCTATTTCATTATAGTAGCAAGAAGAACTAATACATATTTCAATAAAATTGAAAGTAGAACTCTGCTGCAAGTAGCAATTGTCAGCATTTAGGCATGTGTACTGGCCTGCCCTCAGGGTCCTGACAGGACATACCTCAGCTGCAGCCACTAAGAGCGCCCCCTGTGCGCATTCACTACGTTTCCTTATAAAAGGCTCGTCTTGTACACCTCCCGTCTCTCTCTCTTTTTATTCCTTGTCCCCAGGGACCGGTCTCTGCCCCCTTCTCCACCCCTTCTCTCCTCTCCTCTCAATAAACCTCCTACGTGGGCCCTGTAGTATGGTGTGACTCCTTCCTACCGTTTTTTAAAATACAGCAGCAATTAGGAGGCTCCCTGCTGGAGGCCCAAAGGGAGAGAGATACACATTCATTCAGCCGAAACTCTGGGCCTGTGTACTGCAAAGTTGAAGCATGGATTTACACTTCCCACTGGGGATGTAGACTTGATCTGAGAAACTGATGTGCCATCGGGTCTGAACTTCTACAGACANATTTGGAAAACTGCTCTGGAGGAGAGCATCCTCAGAGCGGGTGCGAAGGGTAGAGAGCCACAGAAGACCCCTGAGGCTAGATGAGGGTTTGACATAAAACACTGCAGACAGNTCACCATGGAAGAGGCGAGGCAAGATAACTGGAGGCTTTGAACCTCCAGAAATCCATACAAGAATTTTTTTAAACTAGAAAAAAATGAAAGAAATAAAAGGAACCAAATAAATCACAACTGAAAAGAAGCCAACATTTAAAGCTTGCCGAAGTAAAAACTACAGTAGATGAGAGTCGCATGTAGCCGAGGATGGTCTGGAACGCATTGTGCAGAAGAGGCTGGCCTTGAATTCCTCATCTTCCTTTCCCCACATTCCAAGTGCTGGGATTCCAGCTCTGTGCCACCAGGCCTGCCTAGAGCATGATCATAACTGGGCCCTGACCTCCACTCCACTACCTGCACCAGGGAGAGCAGGAGGCCAGCAGCTTCATGGAGGCATGTGTGGCCACACCCATGCTAAGGCTTCCTCCTGGCCTCCTTACCCTTGGGACTGCTTCTTCTTTTTATTTTTTATTTTATTTTTTTATTTTTTAAAGATTTATTTATTATGTNTACAGAAGANGGCGCCAGATCTCATTACAGATGGTTGTGAGCCACCATGTGGTTGCTGGGAATTGAACTCAGGACCTCTGGAAGAACAGTCAGCGCTCTCAACCTCTGAGCCACCTCTCCAGCCCCTATTTTTTATTTNTTAATGTGAGGAAGAAATCAGCTTCTACTTATTTAGGCTACTGTTACACAGGGCTGTTATTTTTAGCCAGTGTAGGAATCTTGACGACATGCAATTCCATCTGCATGTTTACACCCTAGAGAAAATGTTGCACATGAAGTGAGGTGTCATTTGTATGTTAACTTTTAGTGCAGATAGAATAATTCTGTATGGTACAGCGTGGTGCATCCACACAGCAATAACAAAGCATAGAGATGGGTGGGAAGGAAACAGGCCNACGTTCGAGCAGGCAGCCAACCCCAGGGGATGGCAGAGGATGGTGGAGCCCAGCAAGATGGCTTGATTTTTTAACATGAGAATTCTATTTTCACTTAAAAAAAGGAAACAAATTTTAAATATAGTTACATTTGGGTACATGTGTATCTGCTTTGTTATTTTCTTACTCCTTTCTGCCTGAAAAAGACTAATTAAAAAAAATAATTAAAATTGTTGGACTAGCTCAGTGGGTAAAAGTGCTTGCTGCCAAGCCTGACTACCTGAGTTTGATCCTGGAACCAGCTTGGTGGAAAGAGAGAACCATCTCTGGTAACTTGTCCGTGACCTAGCATATATACACAGTAAATAAGTGTAACAAAAGTTTAAAATTATTTCATTTACATGAAAACTAAATATAAACTAAAATTGACCTGTGTGCATAAACACAGAAGTCTGCCTACTGTCATCTTGCTGAAGCCCTTAGCACTTAATAAGAACTTGGGGCTTTTAGTAGGCAAAGATGTCTAGGCCATAAATAGTGTCAAGAAGACATAGGTATGATGGNGTGCCACCTTTGTTGCAAAAAGAAAAAGTCAATAAATAAAAATATATTTGCATTTCTGGGCAGTGGTGGCTCACACTTTTAATCCCAGCACTTGGGAGGCAGAGGCAGGTGGATGTCTGAGTTCGAGGCCAACCTGGTCTACAGAGAGAGTTCCAGGACAGCTAAGGCTACATGAAGAAAGTCTGTCATGAAAAACCAATATATATATATATTTGCATTTCTATATTTCCCTGAAGGAAATACACATAAGAAAATAATAGATATTTTTGGAACCTACTTTGAAATGACCTTATAACACATTTCAATTTGAATGTCAAATCTTCCATTTTTTTTTGTTTTGTCTATGTTGCTCAGGGTGGTCTTGAACTCACCATTTTCCTGCCTCAGCCTTCTCAGCACTAGACTTACAGGAATGCACTACACCTTAAAGGATGCCAATTTTCAGCAGAAACATTTAATCTGTACTTAGTTAATAAAAACAGACAAAATTTAGTCATTCGAGTTATCCCAGGCATTTTTCTTTTGCCAACGGCTGAATCAAAAGTCAGGTTTTATATTAAAATTTAGTAAAATTAAGATTCAGATCCTCAGGCACGCTGGCTACTTTTCAATGGCCCGATAACCACAAGAGACCAGCGGCCACTGGAGCCGATAATGAGGCTCCAGACTGCCCGGATCACAGCATGAGCTTGTAACGCACTTTAGTTGTGACCCACAATGACAAGCTCAATTGCAAATGCTCAGAGACTAACTGGGAGNGCAGCAGGGCCCTGACTGGTCTCTTCGCTCCTGAGGGCTCATTTCCACCTGGTGAATAGTTCTTACCAAAGCATGTCTGTCCATCTGGGCCCAGCGAGGTTCCCGGAGCGCATGCGCACTCGGTGGTGTCCGAGCAGCTTCCATGGCAGTCCTCATCACAGATGTCATAAAAATCTAGGGAAGGACAACAATTTCCTTCTGTGAGTGGGAAGACTCAGGGAACCCTCTATTTTGAGTAGTCTGAAGTCAGCCACGGGCTCCAAATTCCCAGAACACCATCCTGACGTCTCTCATGGTTCAGGGCTACGTCACCCAGTGGGGAGAGATCAGCTGTTCAGGGGGCAGCTTTGGGCCTTTCCAATAACTGACTCCCAGCTACAGAGTGGGAGTGGCCCACTGGTGGCCGGAGGACTTCAGCAAATTAGAAACGAGCTAGGGACTAAGGGTGAGGTCATGCTGCANTCTGGAATCTTCAAAGTGTACACAGGAGCTGCGGACACCAGCTTCTGTGAGGCCCTGGGTTTGAACTCTGCCATCAAGGATGCTTACAAAGTCTCCGGATTTTGATGGCATTAGTGATAGAGAAATAAGCTTAAAGGTAGTATTGATGTCACGTTGGCTCTTCCCAATGTATATCATTTCTGAAAAACAATGACAGTGAGCACCATGTGGCTGTCTGGGCATCTGTCGGTCCACCTATTGATCATGGGTCAACAGGTAGGTTACAGAGGGCTCTTCNNTACTCAGAGGGTTAGAAATCCGTCACTTCTAATTCTATAATGTTTGAATGAACAAACATAAAATAAAGTTGGGTCACAATAACTAGGATTCATATGGTGCTTTTATTCTTTTTAATTCCATCTGTGGCTTTGCTGGGGAAGGAAGAGAACACAGGAAGGAACTTACGGCCACAGTAGACGTGGAAGCAGACGCTGGGCTTGGCCAACCGATAAACATAGTAGCCTCCAGGGCAGGCCTTGACCTCCACCGTGGTGTTCCACAGACAGCAGTTCCCTTTGAAGCTGGCACAAGCCTGGCGTTGCACAATGCCATCGCTTTCTAGGGGGTGGCTGCCATTGAGCCAGACAGGTGCGTGGGTCCCACAGTGATTTTCTGGTATGCAGAAGGTGGGCATGGCATCTCCTGCCATCCCTGTGAAGCGATACCATTCTCCATCCATATGGTTGTCGCAAAGGGGTTGGCTTTGAGACTCGTCGAACTGGTGGTCAGTGTTCCTCCAGGGCTCATTCAGGCTGATGTATGCAGANCAAGGATCTAGGGCTGGGAATGAAAGGGGACTCAGAGACACCTGGTGGTGTTTCAGGTCACAATGCCAACAGCTATATCCACCTCAGTCTTACATTTTGATTTTTCCAACAAAAAGTGTGTGTGTCATGTGTATGTGTGTTGTGAGTGTGTGCTGTGTTTGTGTGTGCATTGTGTGTATGTGTGTTGTGTGTATGTGTGTTGTGTGTTGTGTGTGGATAGCCAGATGTCAATCTCAGACATCCTTCCTTAGGAGCCATTTACTTAGTTTTCTTTAGACAGGGTCTCTCTCTGGCCTGGGGCTCATTGATTAGGCTAGGCTGTCCGGCTAGTGAGCCCCAGGAATCCCCGTCTCTACCTCCTTAGTGCTGGGATATAAAGTCTGTGCCATGCCTGGTAGTGTTCCAGCCTGAGCTTGGTGTGCATGAGGCCCTGCATTCCAACCAGCACCAAAATGAATGAACAAATGGGTGAGAAAATAAATCAACATACCAAGTGAATCAAGTGTAAGAGGAGTTAGGTATTTTGATACAAAGATAAGGACATATGATTATGGAAAAGCTTATTGCAGGTTCAGCTATCCAGTCATGGGAGAGACTGTGTTACGATGCAGTTAGCGCCCCATTTTTGGAAATTAAAAAAGAAAAGAAAAGAAAAGAGGAAAGCCTTGAATTACTTTTGCAAAAATGACAGTCAGAATCTNGCATCAGTGTGAAGTTTGACAGAATAAAGAATGTGGAAAGTCATTCCACAGAAAGGGAAAAGGTCCAAGGCACACGGCCAGCTGCTTTGAATACACAGCAGCCTGGCAAGTGGNTGCAGGAAATAACTGGCCAGTCTAGAGAAAGAAGTGATTAGGACATTGGACTTTCTGGAAATGACATTTGCAGAGTTGTAGATGGTACAAGCAACCTTCTCTTCAAATTCTGTGGTTCCTCCCAAAGTCATTAAAATGTCCTTAAGCTGTCCTGGCTGGGNGCTAGCTGGCAATTCAGTGTTCCCTGAAGAGGAGGAAATGTCCCCAAATTCCCTCACCTCTCCAAGGGAAAAAATCTCCTCCTCTGCCCCGCTGGCTGTGGCTCTNTGGCCAAGCAAGGCTTCCAGAGCAATTCCACAGGTGATTATAAATCCACAGAGACATCCCACTCATCTGCCTGGCTCAACCTTTAATGGCATCCACAGCAGCTCCTATAATGACTATTCCATGATTTCTAAAGTTTTCCTTAAAGTTAAATGTCATTTCTTATACTGTTGAAAAGTTCAGTTGCCTTCCTGTTNTAGAGGAACGGTGACATGAAGAAGAGAAACTGACCCCCCATCTGCTGTGCCATCCCACATAGAACGTCATACAAACACAGTCACTGGATATTTCCTAACATTAAATGCTTCCACACTCTTTTAAAATGTTCATTCTGTGTTCAATCCTGTTTTTAGTCTCAACATGGAGCCAAGAATGTGGTGTTTTACAAATCGATCCTAATTAGCTCATACAATCCTTAATGTCAGGGCTTGAAAGAGAATAGCCCCGTGTGTCCCCCTCAAAGTCCCGCTCCCTGCTAGAAGGCCCAGTGGCTCACCAGGACACTTGGGAGCATCTTGGCTCCTGTACAAGGACCAACCACAGGACGTGAGCAGAAGACATATGTGTCCCTATCTTGTCATCTTGGAGGCTGGTATGACAGCGAGCCCCCTACAGTGTCCAGATCATAGTCTCTGCAGCCCCTGTCTGTACCTTTGCTGCTTCTGGAAGCTCCCCACCCCTTGCTTCTTACATCCTACCTCCTCTCCTTTCTTGTGTTCCTGTCAGTGAACCACTGTTGGTATAGTATTAACTCAAGCCTACAGTCATTTATATTGTCTTAGTTTTTATCTACATCNTTGCCTGTCCCAGGATCCCATCCAGAACATTGCCTTACATGTAGCTTTCATATCTCCTNAGGGCTCAAACTTATTTTTAATGTATATACTTAAAGGTGCCAGAGCATGGCCCAAGTTACCTCAGAGAGACAAATCTAGGCCAGTCACATACTGAGNTTATGCAGAGATGCCCAGAAGGATCCTTGTTGGCCAGTTTTGTGCCAAGCTTGAGAGAAACAGCTTAAGAATTGCTTGGTTTGTGCAAAGAGACACTCATATTTTTAAAGGTCAAACTTAATAAATGTTTTATCCAGATCTTTACCCTTTCCAGGGACAGAACGTTCGGTCCCTTTTATTCATTAAGGAAAAGGCCCTACCCTCATCTCTAAAAGAAAAAAAAATCATTTCCATTCTTAAAGTTGGAAGTCTGAAGTGCTTACACTAGAAAAAGATTAGAATTCCTTTTCACACGTACTCCAAGAACTATCCAGCTAGGAAGGTTTAGAGACAAAAGATCCATGGAAGTTCTGGACACTCAGGCAGGAGGATAAAGTAACATGCAAAAAAAAAAAAATCTCATAGCATCTATCCTTGTAGGTTGAGGAGTTTCTTACACAACGATAGGGCTGGTATTTTAGGCCCCATCATCTAGTTCCTAACATTTGGTATACAATAGCAAACAGCAAGCAAAAAGGCACACTGTACCAAATTCTTGACGCAGACTCACCGATGGGTGTCACTGGGGTGACGGTGATGAAGAGGCAGGTGAGCAGCGGGAACAGGGGCATCTTTCTGATCCAGCTGCCAGGAACAGAGTGGAAAATCCTCTTAACACTATTTTTCCTTTGTTAGTTTTTCAAGCACTTAGGGNAAAAAAATCCCTCTGGGCTCTTAGGAAGAAAATCCGCATCAGCGTTGGCTGGGACCTTACGGGGCAGCAGAAGATGGTGAGTGGGACAAGGAGTCTGCTGCTCTGGCCTTGACCCCAGATAGAGGCCTGCTTTTCACTGTCAACAGTGCTGTTGTGCTGATAGATTTCTTCAGGGAGTCGGGAACCCTCACCACCCCTCATCCTCCTATTGTTTCTTGTTTTTTGTTTTTTTTTCCCTGAAGAATTCCCTGTCATGGAGCCTTTGGTATCTTATCCAGAAGGGAACTCTTACTGAGGGACATCCCCTCATGTCAAGATCTTGTTTTGTGACTTCTAGGAACTGGCTTCCTGATGCTGCAGCTATGGCATTGTGCAGTCTCCTTCAGTAGGAATGGGACAGCCATGTAGTCGGAACTGGTTATTGGGCAACAGTCATAGTCTGGTGGTCTAGGAGCTGACAAGAGCATACACCAGGCCTTGAAGGGCCTGAGAGGGTATGGTATTCCCTCCAAGAACTTTCTAGTTTTGTCTTATTCTGCCTCCTAAGTGCTGGGATTAAAGGCTTGTGCCACCACTACCCAGCTAGAGTTTTACTTTTGNCCAAAGAGGAAAACTATGAGGACACACACGCTACACATCACCAGGCCTGGTTGCAGTAACTGTAGACGTGGGAGCTTGAAGCTCTCTAGTATTCTAGGCTGTGGGCACCGAGAACCAGAAAGTCTGATAAAAGACAATGCAAAGGGGAAGATCACAGGGGTGGGCCAGAAGTTGTCACCAGAGAGTCTTCATCTAGTGACTGATGGAGGCAGAACATTGAGCTGACCCTGGGGAGTCCTGCTAAGGAGAGGGAGGAGGGATTGTAAGGAGCCAGGGGTTCAGGGACATTACAGGAAAACCCACAGAAATGGCTAGTCTGGCTCATGGGAACTCACAGAGTCTGAACCAACAATCAGGGAGCCTGCATGGGACTGACCTGGGCGCTTTGCATATATATGTGACAGTTGTGTAGCTTGGTCTATTGTGGGACTCTTGGCAATGGGAGCAGGGGCTGTCTCTGATGCTTTGGCTGCTCTTGGGAACCTACTCCTTATGCTGGATTGCCTTTCCTGACCTTAATACAGGTGCTTGGTCTTATGGCAGCTTGATATGCCATGCTTTGCTGATGCCCAGGACAGACCTGCCCCTTTCTAAGCAAATACAGAGGATTGGGGAGGGGACAGAGGAAAGGAAGGGGGAGAAGTGGGAGTGAGGAGGGAGGGGAGGCTGTAGTCGGGATGTAAAATAAATTTTTTAAAAAAGAATGATTTTAAACAGATTTGAGGGAAATAAATTTTCTTTCCCAATCCAACGTCTAAAACCCCAAAGCCAGAAGCTTTGGGTTAACCTTATTTTTTCCCAGATTATTGTGACTTCTTTCTTCCAGGCCATCATTTCAAGAAACTATTAGTGCTTACTAAGGACCCGGGGGATGCTAAGTACTAGATTGTGATAGTAAATAGAAGAGGTCCCTGCAGGAGTTACAGGTAAACAAGGGGTTGCATGGGTCTCAACTTGCAGTTAGTTANCTTCTCACCATAAGGACTCAGGCAATTTGACCATTGGCTTCTTAAGCTGTGGTTTGATGGCAGTGATGGATGGCCGTGGGACTCTCATGGCAGGGCAATGCTTTTAACAGAAAAAAACAAGCCTCACCGTTTCCTGTCCCCGAGAAGCCATCTGAGTGCTTCATGTGGGTTTCAAAAAAAACAAACGACGTGTACATGAGATAAAGCCAGGTTTGTTGCCAAGACTGATTGCTGGAGTCAAGGACTTTCACCGGATAGCCCTTTGGTTCTATAAACAAGAATCCCCGGGGCGGCAGGATTCTCTCTCTCTCACTCACACACACCCTTATGTCTCTCTCTCTCTTTATTCCCTTTTAGTTGGCCTGCCTTAACAAATGATTAAAATTTTTAAATATATACAAAAGTCAGAAGAGTAATGCTGAACATCCAGCTGCAAAGCTCACTAACATTTTATTAATTTTATTTTGTTCATCTTCCACTATGCATTCCTAAGATGTGGTCTTTCTTATTTATATAACAATGAGGTTGTATTTACAGCTATGAAAAGTAGTAATAATTCTGTATCTGATGCCCTGTCTAGGTTTAACTTTCCCAATAGTTTCAAATGTTCATTTTTATGGCTAGTTTGAATCAGGATTCAACAAGAGTTTTACTATATACTGCATTTTGCTGTGTCACTTAAATTTTCTTATATTGTCCTTCCTTCTTCCTCTTTACTATGTGCTGAAAATGCCTGATCATCAGATTATAGAATATTCCATATTTCAGATTTGATCGCTTCTTTATTGTGTCTTTTAGCCCCCCACCCCTATAGTTAATATTATTAGGATTTAAACCGCCAAATTCCCCATTGATATGGAAGGAATTTACCACACCTCAGCTAAGAGGAAGTAAACCAGTTTGCTGTTCTGAGACACAGAGCATGGGGACAGCTTTCAACATATAAATGGTACTTGAGCTGGGATAATGGGTGAGATTGCCCAAAGGGAAGAANACCCCAGGGTGGAGTGTGGTAGGATGTTAACACAAAATAGGTGGTTGCAGGAAGGAGACTCTGCAAAGGCCAAGAAATTGGGAAGAGGGAGATCCAAGAGCTGAGTCACAGGAGCCAAGATGGTTGAAGGAGATGGCCCTGTTTAGCATGTGCCACACTTACAAAGCATGTGCCAGTGATACACAAATGTGAATTTATAAAGCAGGCAACTTTACATTTAGTATGATCCCAAGGAAATAACCCAAAAGGTGCTGTATGGAAGACACTGTATGTGACTTATTTGGGAGAAGAAAGAAGTAAAGATTGGTCATACTTAAAAAAATCAATGCCATTTATATCATTCCCCTGTAAAGGTCAGGGAACATTGAAGAAGAGGGGGCGGGAGNTATGTAGGAGCCAGAAGATGGCGTGAGAGGCTTCNAAATGCCATCTAGATTTGACACAATAATTCCAATCATGAACTAACCACCATGGTTACCTGTACTGACCTGCACAAGACTGGCCCTGTCAATATTGTCACAGGTGGGGGAGGGGCTCATGAGATGCTATCCCTTGCTGCTGAACTATTATNGGCTATTGATAGATTCTGGGAAAGGGGCAGTCACTGTCTTCATAATATACATACTGCTGAGTCCACCAGGCTCTGATGGGTGGCTCCATGGTCACACAGATGGCCCCTGGTTAAACTACTCAGTGAATCACAAAATAAAATGTATAGACATGAATTAATAAAAACAGTTGCAGCAGGGAGATGGGAGAGGGTTGGGGGTAAGTGGTCAGGAGACATTGTGTATGTGTGTGAAATTGTCAGTCAACACATTTAACTAATAAAAAAACCAGATGGAGTTGGGGTGAGAGTGAGCCCCAAAACCTAAACAGTTCCCCCTTTCTGTAAAGTCCTAGATAGATTTAAAATCCAGCACCTTTACACCTGTATTTGAAAGCTTCCATGTGTATGCTGAGCACCACATCCTGGCCACAGGATTCCTCACTGGCCCCAAGTTGCTCACCAGTTACANACTCACCCGTCCTTCAGCTGGTTCAGAGCTGCACTTTGGGACAAACTGAGTCATGGCGCACATGTGATCAAGCTTCCTTCTCTTCATGTCCTTTCTCCAGAGCTATGGCTCATCTGGTCGACAGTCTCAACAGAATCGTGAGCCGTACTTGTTGGACACTGACTGCCGGTGCACAGAGGTCTGAGAACTTGCTTTTCTAGCAGTTTCTGGGAGGTGGAGNTCATCTCTGGGGACCCTCTGCTAGTCTCAGCTCCAAAAGCTGAAGTTCCCTCAGCCAACTGCATTGTCCCACTCAGTGACAGATCAACACCAACCACACTCTGGATCTAGTGGGAATTCACAACTTTATAACACAGCAAACTATTCCTAACATAAAAGCGGCCACCGGAACAGTTATTAAGTGTTTAGTTTGGTGGCCCTAAGTTTATTCTTTTGTGCAGCCATCACTACCACCTATCTCCAGAACTTCATCTTCCCAGATAAAAATGCTTTAATGCCTCTTAAACAATAGCTCTTCCTTCTCCGATCTCCCTGAAAATATCACTTCTATTTCTGTGAATTTGATTAAATAGTTCANACAAATAGAATCATGAAGTGTTTTTTTAGTGATTTTTTTTCATTTATCATTTTATCATCAGAGTTTATCCATGTTACAGCATGTCAGAATTTCCATCTTTCGTGGCTGAGTAGTATCCCATATCCATTGTTTTTACAGGCCACATCCATCCGTTTCTGGAACCTTGGCTGCCACTCTGGATAAATAGTAGTGTGCTTGCATTTCTTCCACTCTTTGGTCAATCTGAATAACCCTGTCACTATTTGAAGCCTCAAATTCTTTCTGACACATACCCAGAAGGGAGATGGCTGAATCATACAGCCATTCTGTTTGCTGCTGTCAACTAATATCTACTTCTTATTGAATAATTTGCAAATTCCCGTGTAGGAGAGCTTACACAGTACCTCAACCATCCCCATGCAAACACCATGAGG